>OY757027.1:28706652-29306652 GCA_963580285.1 Lucinisca nassula | reverse complement strand
CTAATGTGAGTATACTAGAAGTGGGGTTGGCATTTTAAGTTTTGTCGAGGAGATGAACAGGCTTTGGGTAATCATAATTTGTAATCGTAATCAGCTGTAATCGATTACATTTTTTCAAGTAATCTGATGTAATCAGTAATCAGACATTTTTCTGATTACAAGTAATTTAATTTAATCAATTATTTCCATATTTTGGCCTGTAATAATGATTATTTTCTAATTACAATTTGATTACATTTCTGTTCATAAAGATGTATAAATTGTGAATTGGTGCAAAAATATCAGGTTTCTGGACATCAGACCAATTCTTTTATATACTTTTGCTAGCGTGAATACGCATCATAATATCAGTAATTCCTAATAAACTGCAACTAAACCTTTCAAACTGTTACTTTTCATAAAAGTTAATGGATGTGCTGAATGTTTTTCAAATCAGTTTATAAAGACTGCACAAGTGCAAATAAAGTTGATCATATAGTTGTCTCCCTTTAAAGTGTTTAAGGTATGGATAGAACAGAGAATGGGGTTAAGCTGTGCAGTCATAGTATTTTTATCAAGTACCATAATGGTCCTAAGGTATTGGACAGACAGGCCTGGTCAAACAGTGCATACTCAGATAAGACTGTCTAGATGAGCACTCTGATCTAGGTACACACTGTTTGCCTTTTCATGTTAAAAATAGAAGTGAAGTCAATGATCAGCATTCCACACAGTTAACACAAAGTTCCCATCAGAGATACCAAAGGAGAAGAAGCACAAACATGATACAACTAGGCCATAATGGAAACACCTACAGCGGAAAGGCAAAAGGACCGTTACTTCCCCACAAAAGGCCAATGAGCTATCCAAAACAAAATAATATAAGCGATACACACAGCCAAAGACAAACCATAACAAAAATAAACCGCGACAGAAGAATCGCCTTGGAACGGTCAGTGAAACTAATTCCACTACCCCAATGCAAACAGACAATCTTAACAGTAATTAATCAATATGTTTTTAAACATGTGCAGATTTAGTCAGACAAAAATGTTATATGGACATCTGTTCATCATTTTGTTTGAAATTTCTAGGTTTTATGGAAAACGCAATTTGACTGGTTTTAATATATATTGGATATCGGTTTACATTTAGATGGACCTGAAGAAGTCACTCTAGACCCGAATACTACAAAATACGCTGTTGAAGAGGGCAATGATATAACAGACATCGAATGTTCTTGTGGGGAATGCAATCCTGCCTGTAATATACAGTGGTTGTATAATGGGACTTCTGTTGGCAAAGATCACTTTCTTGAGCTGAAGAATATAACACGTAGTGTTTCTGGAGAATATGAATGTAGGTGCAGTAACCCAGAGACTGACAAAGAAAAGGACCAGTTGGTTGAAATAAGTGTGCACTGTGAGTATATTAGAAGCGTGGTAGGAACTTTAGTTTTACGTCCCTTCCAAAGTCAGACTATATTGCGTTATTGTATAGGATTCATAACCTCACCTGGAGCAAAGCTGCAAGTAAGCTTATTCTGTGGCCTGTTTTCCGTCATCTGTCGTCCGTCCGTCCGTCGTTAGATTTTCACATTCTCGCAATCTCCTCCCGAACCGGAAGTCAGATAAAGCTGATACCTAGTGACAGGCATCCTGGTGACATCGAGATTCAGATTTGCTAAAATGGTTCCGAACGCCATGGCGGCCCTCTTAAAATTCTTTCAACGACATCTCCTCCCCATCAAACTTCGAATTAATCTGAAACATGCTTGGAGGCATTGCGGTTACATGGCGATTCAGATTTGCTAAAATCGTTCCGTTCCGATATCCAAGATGTCCACCATGGTGGCCATGTTGAATTGAGCTGAAACTGGGTTGACAAGGAAATGCAGATTTGCTAAAATTGTTCCATTCCGCAATGGCGGCCAGCTTGAAGTTCTTCAAACGATATATCCTCCCTAACCAAAGGCCAAATTGAGCTTAGACTTGATGGGAGGCATCTGGGTGACATGGAGATTCAGATTTGCTAAAATCATTCCACTCCGATATCCAAGATGGCCGCCATGGCGGTCATCTTGAAATTCTTCAAACAACATCTTCTCCCGATGAGCTGAAATTTTAGAAGGCACCGGGGTGATATGGAGATTCAGATTTACTAAAATGGTTCGGTTCTGATTTCCAAGATAGCGGCCATCTTGAAATTCTTTAAACGACATCTCCTCCCGACCAATGGTCCGATTGAGCTGAAACTTGATGGGAGGCATCGGGATGCTATGGATATTTAGACTTGCTAAAATTGTTTCGTTCTTATATCCAAGATGGCCATCTTGAATTTTTTTCAAACGACATCACCTCTCAAACCAGAGGTCTGATCATGCTGAAATTCGATGGTAGGCGTTGGGGCGACATGGAGATTCAGATTTGCTAAAATATTCCTTTCCGATATCCTAGGTGGCTTCCATGGTGGCCATCTTGAAATTTTTCGAACGACATTTCCTGCCGAACCGGAGGATGATCTCTGATCTCTCATAGTCTGTCTGCAACAGGCAGCTTAGGGCTTGCATGATTCCATCGACCATTTTAGAACCATTACGATAACACAACTGTGAGACCTAGTGCATTGTTGTTCACATGTAAACTTTTCTAATGAAAATCCATGATATTCTTATTCACACTGCAAACATTGGTTGTCGGTGCCCGTTAGAATCGTCTTAAAGGATTTGAGGCGGTTCTAACGATTAACCACAACCTATCTCTTGGAGTAGAAATAAGAAAACTAATGTATACCCCTAAAGCCCAGTTTCTCTATATAAAGCGGGGTTTAGCGGGGGTAACTTTCCTTCCCTCTTTAATTGCACGCTGGTGGATCAGGCCTCAAATTCTATGACGGCTCATGCGTAAAGGCTTACTGAGAATTAGAGAGAATCTAAATTTTTGTAATGTTGGTTGAAGCCTGATATTCTGTCTCTTGTCGGGCCCATCGGAGTCTCACTGTTGGTTTTCTTTTCCTTCAGAATTTCATTGGTTTCTTGCTGTCGAGTTCTCATCGTTGTTTCATATCTGTGGTTGTTTAATTTTTGTGTTCTCGGAGTAAGGGCGAGGATTGCAGCTGCGTAAAATCGATTTAAGCCCCCCCCCCCCCCGACACTACCAAGTGGAATACGTTCCACTGACCGTTCCAAGGCAGTCCTGTCGCGATTTTCTTTGCTATGGTTTGTCCTTTGAGTGTGTTGATCGCTTATATTGTTTTGTTTTGGATAGCCAATTGGCCATTTTGTGGGAAAGTAACTGTCCGTTTGGCTTTCCGCTATTGATGTTTATATTAGGGTCTTGTAATTTCATGTTTGTGTTTCTTTCCCTTTGGTGTCACTGATGGGAGTGGTGGGTAAATTGTATCGATTCCTGATTATTGGATTCACTTCTAGTTTAGGTTTCGTGTCCTCCTTTCACTGACTTGGCCACGTGATGAAACAAACTTTAGCATTCCATGCATTTAAAAAAAATGGCCATTGTAATTATGACAGACGAACTATTATGATCAGCCTCTAAGACATCAGATTATTGCCGTGTCCTCAACGTTTATTAACGTTTGAATGTAATATTTTATTCGTGCACACCGTACAAGGAAATCCGTGATTTTACCCTGGGATAGAAATTTATGTTCTGACCCTGGTGTTCCGACCCAAAATCGAAAATAATTGCGTGTTTGATAAATGCACCGGCTGATTACGACCTCTTATGCGCCGTCTTTAAGTTGACGTCACAGCAACGTCACTAAACATTCCTGCAGTGTCAACACAATATGGCGGGCGTTGGTAACCGAAGTAACTGCAGCATTAAAATTCCGCTTTAAGAAATGGAAGGTATGCAAGAAAAAGAATCCAATATGGGTGTGAGGGGTGGATAGAAAAATCAATCCCTCGGGATCACTGTCCGGCATCACTCGGCAAGCCTCGTGATGCTGGACAGTGTCCCTCGGAATGAATTTTTCCATCCACCCCTCACATCCATATACGATTCTTATATTCCGTACTGATATTATTAAGGTTGATAAGATTTCGTGAGACAGGAAAAGTATTTCATAAATAACGGATGATAGATTTTCAATCAATAAATTTGACGGCTCCCGCCCATCGGGGCTTGAAAGAAATAGATGGGCTGCATGATGCTTCCACGCAGAGCTGAAACCGACCCGCACACGAGTACTGGTAAACCGCTTAGAGGATCTAAGCCTACCCAGGCAAAGCAGTGCAAGTCGGATCGTCCATGCTTATGAACCCTATTGGTTTCATTGGGCGACAGGACTTGAGATTTCATTTCATCTCAGTGTCGGATAAAAGTCCAACAAAATTGGAAGCAACGTCTCCAAACTGAACTATACAGAATTGATAGGGACGTTAAACCTCAAATCAAACAAGCAAACAAATCAATAAATTTGTTATAAACCGGTTTGACTGGTTTTATTATTTCTCAATGTTGGGTCACATTTAATTGGTCCTGAAGAAGTCTCTGTTAGCCCAAACACTACACAATATGTTGTTCAAAAGGCACTGGTATAAAGGACATTGGCCTTGTGGGGAGTGCAGTCATGCTTGTAATGTACAGGTGGCTGTATGAAGGGACTCTTGCTAGGAAACATCTTGAACTTGGGGAAAATTACATGAAATGGCTCTGGAGAATATGAATGTAGCTGCAGCAATCCAGCAACTGGCAAAGAAAAGAATCAGATGGTTGAAATGAACGTGCTTTTTAGTATATATGAACTGGGGGGGGGGGGTGGGGAAGCGCAGTAGGCGTTTCTAGTTTTGCGTCCCTTACATAGTCAGCCCATATTATGACTCTGGGTAAGTTTCATTACGTTAACAATTCCATGTAGTAGAATGTCTTTGTTTGCTAATTTGTAAGTGACATATGACTAATGAAATGTAATATATATGTTTCTTATTTGGTTTTAATTTATGTTTCAATTTCTTGTTTCTCATGTAGAGCTTTGTGTTTTCCATGGTGTTCATTTCATCGACCTGTCTATGTGAGGTCCTCTCTCACCCTAAAATCAGAGACGGTTAGACTTTTTGGGGAGAATTTTGAAATCAGCAACATTTGGATGTTTCAAACGTGAAATTGCGAATTTAGTTGAGATTGTTGTTGAGCCCTAAAGCCAGATTAATGATTGACTTATTTTACAGGCTGTAGAGTAGTTTCTTCCTTACGGAGATTCATTGAGTAAATGTTGGACAGATATGGTAAGATGATAAAATAATATGCAACTTTACTCATTATTGTGTTTGAAATTTTTTTTGTTTTGTGGAAAAGTTGTTTGCCTGATTTCGGCTTATCTGAGATGTGGTGTTTCATTTAGTTGGTCCTGAAGAAGCCACTGTAAACCCAAACACTACAAGGTATGCTGTTGAAGAAGGAAATGATATTACAAGCATTGAATGTTCTTGTGGGGAGTGCAGTCCTGCCTGTAATAAACAGTGGTTGTATAATGGGACTTCTGTTGGCAAAGGCCACTTGCTTGAGCTGGAGAATATAACACGTAGTGATTCCGGAGAATATGACTGTAACTGTAGTAATCCAGCCACTGACAAAACAAAGGATCGAATGATTGAACTTGACGTCCAATGTGAGTATATTAGAAGCAAACATGGCAGTTTAAGTTTACATACCTTCCACAGACAGGCTATATCGTGATACTACGTAGGTTGTATTAGGAATACACATCGACTAGAATTGAAATAAAATTGGAGTAGACTTTTTTAGTTTTACGTCATTTCCATAGTCAGGCCATATTCGGACATCGTAGGTCTCATATGATGAGGTGTATGGCAGAGGTATCGGTTCCTAAACCACTACTACTAATTATTATTATTTCATTATCCTTTGACTGATAATTGCTAATATATGATTCTAGTTTTTTTTTTATTTATTCCGTAAACTAGTAAGAAAAATTCACCCAGGAAAGTCCACAATCAAAGAACGCAGCCATCGCAAGTCACCTAAACTTGCTTGTGATCGCAAAAATGTGGGTTTGAATACGGCCACCGGAGGCGAGGTATGACTTGTGCAAGACACGAAGTGCCACTGCTCCACGCTACCCAGGTGTAAATGTGTAGCAGTGTGTTAAAGTCACTGCCTCTCTCGCGCGAACATGATAACATCCACTAAGAGTGTTCGAGAGCGAATAAATTACGCTTGAATCTTTTATCGAACTGAAATAAATCAATCAAAAGTAAGTGACCTAAAGAAAGTAAGCGACATGGAGGTACACACAAAATCATCAGACGAAACATGAACCGATGGATTAAAGCCATTAAACAAAAAGACACTGCAAAAGATTGAGAATTGCTTTAATGTACATGCAGTATAGGAGATTTTTCGTAAGGCGTCTATTAGAGTAATTGGCTGGTTTGGAGAGGCAAAGTGTCGTGCAACATGCGTCACTCGAGCGTTTAACTGATATTGACACACAGATGGCGAGGATAGTTATGAAGATTATGATCCGGGATCGATACAATTATCAAATACATCAAAGGGAAAGAAATGCATGTACGTACATAACACGTCACACGCGGAAAGCCGAAATGACAGTTACTTTCTCTCAAAATGGCAAAACGTCTAGCGAAAGTAAAACATATATACAGGCACAGGAGTTGGTTTAGACAAATAACTTGTTCAGTCTCATGAAGGATGTCTAGCTCATAAGTGCCACTTCTCCGATAACTTAAAAAATTAAACGGATACAGATATGAATCAACGATACGGACTCTACAACACGTAATAACTGAAATGCTAGTCAAATACCTGGTGTCCTTGCAGAAGAAGGATAAGGGGGCACTGTTGTGGTTTCGTCTGTTCTTACATTTCCATTTATTATCCTCTTTCTCACCTGTCTGTAACTGTCGTCTACTTTTCAATGACTTCTCTCCCTGTTTTCCCTTTATATTCTCCCTTAATATGAAATATGACAAAAATAGCCCCAAACAGTTAATTCCAAACATACGCAATCAACCAATCAGTCAGTCTGTTAAAATAAATGTTGAAGAGAGTTGAAAACGGAATAGTGATAATTGTTTATCATGTAGTATGAAAACCATGGTTAAATGGATAAAGTAGTTTGACTGGTTTCAGCCCATGAACATAGGTTTTTATTTTGTTGGACCCGAAGAAGTCACGGTTGATCCCAACACTACACATATGATCTATAAAAGGGTGATCTTTCGGAAGCAAGGCGTACAACACGGAAGTAAAACTGATTGAGTGTACAAAGTTTTCTGGGCCAAACTAGTTAGTTTCAGCTAATTAGGCCTCATCAGTCAACCTCAAATATTTTCAAAAATTCCACAAAGAAATCAATACTCCCAAAGGGCAAAAATATAAACTACACTACGATGGAGAACAAGGAAACTTCTACGGCCACCCCACATTCCTTTAACACCAATGTTAATGAAGCTGTTGAGGAACTCAGTGGCAAAACAGATACCGAATGCCCATGTGTGGAGTGCAGTCCTACCTGTAATATAAAGTGGCTGTTTAATGGGATTTTCGTTGACAAAAGTCATTTTCTCGAGCTGGAGAATATGACTCGCATTGGTTCTGGAGAATATGAAAGACACCAGCAACTGACAAAGCAAAGTGCCATTTGGTTGCAATTATAGTCTAATGTGAGCATACTAGAAGAGAGGTTGGCATTTTAAGTTTTGTCGAGGAGATGCATGGGCAGGTCATATGTTACATTGTATAGATTGCATCTGCATCACAAGAATGTCTTGGTTTAATGTCTATAAAAATGACATTTACTGAAAAATAATAATATACCTTTTATTTAGTTTGGCATTTATATATTAACCTCATTTTCTATGTATAGATTAGAGATTTCTATTGTTTTTATTTTTTTGACTGTTATGTTGACGTACTTTCTCATCACGCAAGTAGTGGCGGAACGAATTTATGACAACACTTATTGTGTGTTTAATGGAGATAATACGAAAGAAAAAAAAACGATTAATGATTGTCTATATGTACATGTAATAGCGGAAATTCTTACGAACGGAGTCTGATATATGAAATACGGTGGTTTGGTGAGGCGAAGGTGTTGTGTATCTTGCGCCACCCAGGCATCTAACTGATGTGGGCTTACAGTTGAGCGATGACTGTTGTCCTTGTAGTTCCTACGGGTAGATACAAGTGTTGTAAGTTATTTTGTTTCTGCACTTCCATTTATTTCCCATTTTCTCGTCGGTCCCTCACATTCATCTCGTCGACAATCTCTTCTTTCGCTTCCTCCCAATCTCTGAGAGACGACGCAAAATGACTCAGAGGGTTGTGTCGTTAAACTAAATGAGCCCCGACAAGCGATTTTGTGTCTTCGAGCATTCCGTCATGACAAATTTTAACTGTGCATGCCCAGCAATTCAGAGGGACCAGGGATATGGCTTTCTGTCTGAAGGTTCCTCTTGATTCACTGCTTGTATGAGCGGGCAGCGAAGGTTCTGGCGAGACTGCGCGGATGCGCAGGCTCGCCTGAGCCTTCGCTGCTCGCATAGGCGATAAGTACCAAAATCGCTTGACGGGGCCCAAATCAAAATACAGTAAATCAGTCAACATGTTATTTTAAATGCTGTGCAGATTTAGTCAAACGGTAATGTAATATGGATATTTGTCCATCATTTTGTTTGAAAATTCTAGGTTTTATTGAAAACGCAGTTTTACTGGTTTTAGTTTTCATTGATTATCGGTATACAATTAGTTGGACCTGAAGAAGTCTATGTTTACCCGAACACTACAAAATACACTGTTGAAGGGGGCACTGATATAACAGACATCGAATGTTATTGTGGGGAATGCAATCGTGCCTGTAATATACAGTGGTTGTATAATGAGACTTCTGTTGCCAAAGATCACTTTCTTAAGCTGAAGAATATAACTCGTAGTTTTTCTGGAGAATATAAGTGTAGCTGCAGTAATCCAGCGACTGACAAAGAAATGAACCAGTTGGTGGAAATCATTGTACACTATGAGTATATTAGCAGCTTGGTAGACATTTTAGTTTTACGTCCCGTCCACAGTCAGACTAAATTGTGTAATCGTATAGGACCCATTACGATAACACTTCGGTGTGATAGAATATCTTTGTTCTATAATAATAAAAATGGCATTTGACTGATGAATACGTACATGTGTTTCTAATTTAGTTTGACGTTTATGTTGTAAAGTAGAAGTGGAGGCAATGATCAAGAATCGATACAATTAACCCACAGCGCCTATCAGAGACACCAAAGGGAAAGAAACACATACACGAAACAACAGACCCTAATGAAAACATCAATTATTATAGCGGAAAGCCAAAAGGACAGTCACATTTCCACAAAATGGCGAATAGGCTATCCAAAATAAAAAAATATAAGCGACACAAACGCTCACAAAGACAAACCATAACAAAAATAAAACCGCGACAGAAAAAGCGCCCCACATTTTTCCTTTAATAGTTAAGTCATTTCATTTGTTAGAAAAACCGTCGCGATTACATTTTTGACAAAGAGAAAATACGAAAAATACGTAACATTACTGTTGTGTCCCAACATTTATTAATATACATTGTCTGAATTTGCACGTATTACATACGAACTATGATATAGCAATTGAGTGGTTGAGTGAGGGGGAAGGTGTCGTGCATCTTGCGTCTTCAACCATTGAACAAGGCATGGTGTCTTTGAAGCAGGCATGGGTAATGGTGGGATGCTATTTCGTCTGTTTCATAAATTCCTTTTGAAGATGGGATGCTATTTCTTCTGTTTCTTAAACTCCATTTTTCCGCCTTACTCAACTGTTCCTCATTGTCATCTCTTAAATCTCTTTTTATCTTTTTCTCCTCTTCTCCTGGAGATGAAACAAAAAGACTCACAATGGTTGAGGTCTCGGTTCAACAAGCACGGTTTTTTAATTAGGCTGGCGGGGTAAATGTTTGGCAGATTTGGTCAGACGTAAAGTACTATGGCTATTTATAAAGTATTATGTCCATTTGTTCATCTTTGTGTTAGAAAATGATAAGTTTTATTGAAAACCTGTTTTTGCTGGTTTCCACTCATATTGATTATATGATTTCATTTAGATGGACCAGAAGAGGTTTTTGTTGACCCAGCCACTACAAATTACGCTGTTGAAGAAGGCACTGATATAACAAACATCGAATGTTCTTGTGGGGAGTGCATTCCTGCCTGTAATATACAGTGGCTATATAATGGGACATCTGTAGTCAAAGGTCACTTACTTGAGCTTTGGAGTATAACCCGTAGTGATTCTGGAAAATATAAATGTAGCTGCAGTAACCCAGAAACTGACAAAGCAATGGACCAAATTGTTGAAATTATCGTCTACTGTGAGTATATTAGTAGAGGGTTAGCCATTTTTAGTGTTACGTCCCTTCAACGGCGGCCATATTGTAACATTATAAATGTTTTATCTACATCACAATAGCGTCTTGTTTAACATCTATAAAATGACATTTGACTTAAAATGCTCATATATGTATTCATTTAGTTTGACATTTATGTATTTACCTCATGTTTTCATGTATAAATTAGAGATGTTCATAGTGTTCATTTCTTTGCCCTGTTATGGTGAGGTACTCTCTCGTTCTGTAAACAGCGGCGGTTACGTATTTATTACAACAACTCTTGTGTGTTTAAAAGAGATAATACGAAAAAATACGTCAGTCTACAACCCTCATTAATGATTGTTCAAATGTAAATGTAATAGCGGTAATTCTTACGAATGGAGTCTGATAGAGTAGTTTGGTGGTTGGGTGAGGCGAAAGTGTCGTGTATTTTGCGTCACCAAGGCGCCCATCTGATTTTGGCTTACAGTTCGGCAAGGACTGTTGTCCTTGCACCAGCTACGGCTAAAGGGGTGTTTTAAGTTCTTCATTGTCGAAAGTTCCTTCATAATATGTCTTTTCCATTATCTATCAAGGTTTGAAAGTTCGTCAACTTATAAGATTTGTTCAAACGAAGTACTTTATTCATCATATGACTTCGCGTCTGAGAACGTAAGAGAGTCATGTAATAAATTCGATAATCCACTTGTGGATTAAATATGCAAATTAGTTAGATACGCCCCATACGGTTACATTTACGACGTCTTTAACGACGTCGCGGTTGAATATGGCGGAATATTGATAATTATATTTGTTAACCATCGTGATTAAAATAAGTTTTAAATGTCATATGATAAATAGAATCTTGCATTCGTGCTCATGTATCATTGGATTTATTCAACTCACTGAAGTAAAGGAACAAAATGCTCGGCACAGCCTCGCAATTTATTCCTTTTTCTCAACTCTTTTAATTAATTCAATGCGCATGTATTATTGAATTTATTACGCTCGTTGAAAAGTAAAACTAAAATGTTCGGCGCATCCTCAACTCGTTTAATAAATTTTAATAAGTGAAGGCAATGATCAGGAATAATAATAATAATCGACCTTATTTATAGAGGGTAACACATTTAGTACTAGTATTTATCTTCCATGTGGCCCTCTTTTCTTGGGTTGGTACCAGTAGTAAGCAATGTGTATCAAGTATCTTGCTCAAGGAAACAACGCTTGTCGCTTGCGGGGATCGAACCGGGTACCTCTCGATCTCAAATCCGATGCTTTACTACTGCACCGCAGCGCTACACAAATCGATACAATTAACCCAAATCTCCCATCAGTGACACCAAAGGGAAGGAAACACAAACATGAAATTACTAAACCATTAGCGGAAAGCAAAAAGAACAGTTACTTTCCCACAAAATGGCCGATTGACTATCCAAAACAAAATAATGTAAGCGATACACACACTCAAAGACAAACCAAGTCTGAAAAGGGTGTTACCGTATCCAGAGATTTAGCCCTATTCCGGTTCAGTTCAGTGGGATAAATCTTGTCAATTATTTACTCAAAACATAAATTGCCAATATTAAGTAAATCATCTAGGTATCTAGACGTTGAATTAAACGCATCAATTACATCAGCATGAGTTTCATCAGAGAGAGACAGCATGAAATCTCAATCGTGACAAAAAATCAGCATCAAGAGACGCACAGTTAGTTCCATCGGATATCCGTCGGAGTTATATTTCCTTTGTCCTAGAGGTCTCCGTGATGTAGTCGTTTTTTTTTCTACTCGGCACAAAACAAATACTTGTGTTTGCCGGATCTTGTCAGTCATCCGTTTCGGTTTCAGAACTTCGGGGTTGAGACACATTGATGAATATCAATTATCAGAAAGGCCTCTGTGTCACTATATTTGATATAGTTACGCCTTAATTGGACCTAACTAAAAGTGAGGATGAGGGTTGGAATCCAGTAAAGTTAACTTAAACCCACAAGTTTTTAGAAGTGGCGGCAATGATCAGGAATCGATACAATTAACCCACAGCTCCCATCAGAGACACCATCAGAGCCTGCCCAGAAAAAGTGTGGCTAGGTAAACTGTCCGGCTCAAAAATGACCAAAATTGTGTTGACAGGGCCGTTAAACTCCAATACAAACATTCCTTCATACATGAGAATTGATGGACTGTTTTATAAAAGTCTATTACCAATATTACTGTCTTTAACTGAAAGACCGGCGGCATCATTTATTTGTTGTTTTTGTTTTTTCTTCCTTCTTCACGTCATGAATCCCGGTTCGAGATACGTAGTAGTTAAAACAGTCAAATATATATATTCAGGGACTGAAAATGATGGGCGAGATAGCCGAAGTGTCGACTTAAAAGTAGTTCGACACATGCGAAAATGAAATACAATAAATATATAGGGGAATTATACGGGACTTAGAAATCGGTTCGACATAAGTAATAGGATCGCGATAGGCGAGGTCGAGATAACGAGAGTCAATTGTATTTTTAGTTGGTGGTTCTGAATCTCTCTCTAATCACTTGTGTTCTAACGTTGATGATTCTGATTCTCCACTCTTTTTGTTTGCTTATTTTTAGTTGCGGTAGCCTTTACAGTTTAATGTTTTGCATTTTGGAGATCCTCATTCCTTTCACCCCTAATGTATTTTGTTCTTTTTAGTTAGGTTTGGATATTCTGCGTGACCATCGGTTTGGGAAAGAGCTGCAGACTCGGTTTGCCTGCTGACCGTTCAGTCTTTGTTTTGACTTCTTTCCCTAGTGATATTTTGGGAAGATGTGCGGTTCCTGATCGTTTCTCTTTCTTATTTTCATAAACCAGTGGGTTTGATCCCGGGTTCCTCCAGACTTTCCGATGAATCTTAAAACTGTGGTTCCGTCTGCGTATGACCTTCGCTGTGGTGGGACGTAAAACTTTAACACATACACGTTCGATATCTACCTTTGTTTATTCTAGCCTGTTGCTTGAGTATATCGCGAACCACGTCATAAGAGACCTGTATTTGCCATTAACGAACAGCCAAAATGGATTGCCGCCCGTGTGATTGCGTACTCTATTCGGGATCTGTGTTTCGACTGCTTGGATTGTAAAATACCCTTGGTTTAATATGTCTAGAATTGCATGGCACTAACATTTAGCATTGAATGAAAAGTTCTGTATAAAACTCCTCGGAAGCAATGTTGTTCATACTTCAGTGAATGCATGTGCATACGCCAAGTTAGTGACGTCGAAATAAACAATAGTTCTCTTCAGTATGATTGGACATCAGCGACGTTATTGTGCCAAAGACGGCGTTACGTTGTCAATAGAAGAAGAGTGTGCGATATTGTTATTTCTTTGTATCACATAACCAAGGATGTTTTGCAATATGATGGATGGGAAATAATGTAAATATAAGAAATAAAGGTATTCATTAAACGTTCATCGAATTATGTACAATATCTGGTCACGAGAAACGTTTAATTGAACTTCGGGGTTCATTAACTTTGCTCCTGACCCGATGTTGTTCATACCTCAACGAACGATAAATACAATACATTTACAGTAGAACTTCGATGGCTCGAACACCGATGGCTCGTTTACCATGGCTGAGTCGAACCCGTTCTTGAGTCCCTAGGGAATTTCTGTCATAAGAAATAGGGAGAGTAAAAATTAGGATATTGTCGTCTTTTATCTTGCAAATGTATGCTGTGTGTACTCATTAGAATCGCCTCGATGAGGCGATTCTAATGAGTACACACAGCACGCATTTTTCATTATAGAACATAGAAAAAATGTCCTAAAGAATGTCGTTATGCCTCCTGGCATTAGCCCTCAGTGGCTCGAACTACCCCTGTCTCGAACAGATTTTCATGGTCCCAAAGGTGTTCGAGCCATTGAAGTTCGACTGTATTTTTAGTGTCTAACCTTGTCGCACACTTCTGCCTCGCCCCTTCCCAATCGAGGACAGGTTTTCTTTTGATGGGACTTTAACCACAAACATTTTTGCTGGTGCATTATTAGTTAGTTACAAACATATTGAGTAAATATATCGAAAATCACACATTTTCTTTAGAAAAACTGTAATTTTAAAAAATAGAAGTTGGGGCAATGATCAGGAATCAATACAATTAACCAACAGCTCCCATCAGAGACACCGATGGGAAAGAAGCACAAACATGAGGCTTTTCTAAGGCATGAAATATCTTATCAGACCTTTGTGAAGTATCCTTATGGTTTAAACATCACCATATTATTTACAGACGGTCCAGATGATGCTATCTTAACCCCAAACCATACAAGTTATTCTGCAACAGTTGGATCTTCATTACAAAGCATCGAATGTCTATGTGGGGAATGTGAACCTAACTGCACTGTTAAATGGACAAAGAATGGCAAATATCTAGCCGGTGGAAGCAAACTGAATTTCAAAAAATTGTCTATGGCCAATACCGGCTACTATATGTGCTCCTGTTCCAATCCAGAAACGGCAAAGACAGAAACAGAAGGATTCGAAATACTTGTAAATGGTAACTTCTTATTACAATACCATAACTTTACGATACGTGTATGGTGATGGCTTTCTTTGGTCCTGAGCTTATTTGATTCGTGAATTGTTTTCTTATTTCTGCACCAGACATCGTGAGCTCTCGTTAGAACCGCCCCAAAGAGTACCCGCAATCTATGTTTATGAGCAAAACTGAATTAAATAATGTATAATCCGATTGACCCCAACCTTCTCGTTCTATATATGAGAGGGGTATTGTAGGGGTCTTATTTTAATACGATATTTTAGTGATACGAAATAAAAGTCATTAATACAAATGCACACAATGAGCCTTTTCTGGGCGTACATGCTCGAAGGCACTTTTTTCGTCGTCCATCTAATATTTTTGTACCTGATATTTATTTTCCTGAACAGCATTAGCTATTACCTAATTTTCCTTCTGCAATTATATTATTTCCGCAAAATGCAGTACCTGTTTTAGTAATTTTCTTTCTCGCCTTCTGATCAGAATCGTCCATGTCGATTCACGTTGACTCAAACCTCCAATCACAGTGGAAGATACCGATCTCACTGTGTTGGTAGCCGTGAAAATTTGAACCTTCTCGGAATACATATGTCTGTTGTTGCAGCTCATTTTCTGTTTATAGTACATAAGTACATGTCGCTTCTTACTTTTGAGCCCTGTCAGTGTAAGCTCAATTTCTGTGTTTGTCAAGTAAGCGTACTTAATGTTGAACCAAGTCTGTACTATTGTAATTAAATATGTAGTTTTTATTCTATTTTGAGCTCTGTTATTGTAAATATGTTTATAAAAGTGTTATCCTTTGGAAGCAAGGAATACACCACAGAAGTGAAAAATATGGAGTGTACATGTTTTCTAGGCCAGACTAGCTAGTTTCACCCAATTAGGACTCATCAGTGACCCTCAGATATTTTCAAAATTCCACAATGGAATCAATGATCCTAAAGGACAAGAAAATATAATCTACACTATGATGTAGGGCATTTACTGGATATTATGATCCTGCCACGGTAAATAAAATTTACTTTTTGTCCGTATTCATAGCTAATACTGAGCTCTGTCACTGTAAACACAATTTACTGCGTATAACCGTACGTATCCTATTTTGAGTTCGTATCTGTAAGCAGAATTGGCCGTGCACTTTTATATGCATTCTAATGTTTAGTCCTGTCATTGTAAACACAATTTACTGAGTATTGCACATTTCCTTACCTAACAGAATTTACTTTGCATAACCGGACATATCCTAATATGGATTTCCTGTTTTGTATGCAAAATTTGCAGTGCATAATCATTGTAAACACAATTTATTTTATAATCTGCAGTGAAACATATCTGAATCAAATAAAAGTGATATTGTCACAGTGTGAAATAGTGTGAAAAATAACATGAACTTGTTATTTTCACAGTTGCAGCCCGAACTACTTTTCTCGCCAAAATTCATATATTATCTATATAATAATTCTGTAAAATACCTTGAAAGCCACTCTTTGAACTGTAAAAATGCTGTTTTCAAAATGACGATCTGTTTATTTTTTTAACTGACAGTTGTGATGTCATATATGACGAGCCAGGTCAAGATTTTGACGTACGATACGATTGATCAATTACCGTAAATATATGTATAAAAGTAGAAAATAAAAAGATTTCTTTTTTCGGCTGATACCAAAAATATTTCATCTCGTGTGTTGAAACATGCGAATTTTAAATCGTGCTTCGCGCTCGTGAAAATTCGAATGTTTTCAACACACTCGATGAAATATTTTTGGTATCCACCTATAAAAGTAAATATCCTCTATTTACTGTGTATTGCACCTATCCTTACCTAATGTTGAGCCCTGTCACTGTAAACACAATTTGCCGTCTATTGCATGTACTTTTACATAACGTTGGGCCCTTTCGCAGCAAGCACCATTTACTGTTTATAATACGAAGCCGTACGTAGTGTTGATACATAGAATTGTAAACACGTTTTATTGTGTGTTTAACATAGCGTTACCTAGGGTTTGGCCCTGTCGAGAAGATCTTGATCAGTGGGGAACAGTTTGGAATGAGACAGTCGCCGGAGACACAGTTACCATGGCATGTAAAAAAGACGGCTACACAGGTATCACTCATTTCTTATACATGTAGATTTTCGTTTTTATTTAATGTTTAGACTTATTTACTGCTTTATTTATTTAGCGAGGATTACCAACAGCCGAGGGCCACCAGTGGGTCTCCTCGCATAGAACATGTATAGTTTACGACATAATGCAAGGACAAAGAAATCGAAAATATGTTTAGACTAATACGCTATATGTATATTACTTTAGACGTTCTAAATAATATCACTTTCTTTGTAGTTTCTGTGATTTCCTTTGCACAACAGGCAGGAAAATCGCGATCAAAATATGCAAACATGTCAGGTCATATAAATAAACACAAAGACACGCAGAAGAACACTAAAGGATACATTCAACTTCTACATATGTGTCATTCAACAAAAATATAAAATCTGAACGTAACACTGTTTGGTAATGCTTCTTACTAACTATCATTGTGGGAACTCTCGTGACAGTAACCACGAACAGGCACTGGGAAGAATCCGTCCTCATCCTGGTTTGATGTAGAAAGAAACGCAGTGGTCAAATATTACATTTTATCATATGACATCGCGTCTGAGAGTGTTATAACGTCATGTAATAAATTCGATAATTCACCAGTGGATTAAATATGCAAAATAGTTAGATACGTCCTGTTACGTTACCCGCACGACGTCCTTAACGACGTCGCGGTTACTAATGGCTGAATATTGACATATTTGTTGGTAATTCGACCATAAAATGCCTTTAAATGTCACATGGTAAATAGAATCTTGCATTCGTGTTCATGTATTATTGAATTTAATACACTCGTAGAGGAAAATGGATATATGCTCGCAAATCCTCGCATTTCATCTCTTTTCCTCAACCCGTTTAATAAATTCAATAATACATGAACACTTATGTAAGATCCTCTAAATCAGTAATTTATTAAACTCGTTGAGAAAAAGTGATAAAATGCTCGACAAAGCCTCGCATTTTATCCCTTTTCCTCAACTCGTTTAATAAAAATAATACATGAACACTAATGTAAAATCCTCTATTCCACTTAGACATGATACACATAAAACAATGACATTATCATTAGAACATTACAAGTGGAAGGCCAAAAGTGCAGTTTCTTTCCATTACGATAACACACCCGTGTGACATAGTGTATTTTTCACATCTCCAAAATGGCCATTTTTCTGATGAAAATCCTTGATAGTTTTCTTATAAAAACTGCAAACATGGGTTGTGGGTGCTCGTTAGAACCGCCTCATTGAGTACCCACAACCTATGTCTTGGAGCAAAAATAAGAAAAATAATGTTTACCCCCGTAAACCCCAGTTTTCTCTATATAAAATGGGGTATAGGGGGGTCTTCATTTCACGGACTTGTTCACGTGATGCGCATAATTCGCCCAACGACTATCCAGATTCAAAAGTATTACTAGGAAGTATATGAAAATACATACAATATCAATAATAAACCACACCAGCAACACCGGCTTTGATGCTCTGCTTCTGTTTGGGCCCATCGGAGACTAACTGTTTGTTTTCTTTTGCTCCTTCATTTCAGTGGTTTCTTGCTGTGGAGTCCTCACCATTGTTTCATCTCTGTGGTTGTTGATTTGTGTGTTCACGGAGATGTTGCACTGATGAGTTAGGAAGCCTTCATGCGAACTGAACAAATTTTGTCTAAATCGCGACGGACGTAAGAACGAGGATTTTGGCCACTTAAAATCGGTTTAAGCCGCCAAGTGGAATTCATTTCATTGACCGTTCAAAGGCGGTTCTTTTGTCGCGGTTTATCTTTGCTATTGCTTGTCTTTGAGTGTGCGTATGGCTTATATTATTTTGTTTTGGATAGCCAAATGGCCATTTTATGGGAAAGTAAGTGTCGTTTTGGCTTTCCGCTACTGACGTATCCATTGGGGTCTTGCTGTTTCATGTTTGTGTTTCTTTCGCTATGGTGTATCTGGTGGAAGCTGTGGGGTAATTGTATCGATTCCTGATCATTACCTTTACTTCTATTTTCGAACTGGTAGTAGTATTTTACTTCGGGCTCAAATCAGATTTACGACCCCACAAGATCCACTGTGGTTTAAACTTGTAGTTTGTTCAGCCCGCCTAAAGGATTCCAAAAAAAAAAAAAAAAAAAAAAACAAGAAGCAAACTTTTAAGATTATATGGCCAGGAGTCGATACATTTACCTCACATGCCAATTCAAGGCACCACATGAAAAGAAACACAAACATAAATTAACTTCCCCGTAATGAACAAGTCGCAATCCAGAATCCAAAAGGAGAGTTTCTCTCCCGTAAAAATGCCAAACAGTTATCCAAAATAAGAAACCAAAGCAATTCAAATAAAGATGAACTGTAACTCGTTTGTATGATATATCAGTGAATATACATAGATCTAATATATTCAGTGATGAATCTGTAATGAGGACTAGACATCATTAAATAACTGAAATGCTGTGGCAAACTGATATGATTAAAACATGGGAAATGGAAATAGCCTGCAGTTTGTTGCCACCATAAATATCTTCAATGGCTTTCAAAATGTGTGAAATGATACATTTTCTTTGCAGGACATATATCACGGGAATGTTCCAAGAATGGCAAATGGAAACTCCCACTATACGAATGTATCCGAGCAGCTGTCGCCAGAGTTCAGGAAAAGGTAAAATATATGTGTCCGGCCAAGCAAAAATCTGACTTCGAAGATAGTTCCGAAATACATCGTTGCTTCCTCGTCCAATATGTATCATTAATTGACAAAATGCCTGATTTCACAAATCGGTTGAGATACGTGATTTCACCAATAGATAAAATTTAATTATCTGTTACAAAAATCAAAATACATTTTGGCAGTATTGTCTCATTTGTACTACATGTCCCTTAGATGGCAGCTAATGTTTTTCTCATTGACAAACTACAAACTACTGCTATCACAAACCAAAATCATGTCCCTTGGAGATTCAGACGAGGGTCGATCTAGGGACTCAAACAGCTCAAAACAACTTCGACATAGCCAATGAAAACGAGACAATCGTTTTCGGGGTCATTGAATTTCACTATATAATCAATTGATTTTGCAACATTTTATCAAATGAATAAAATACGATTCTATTGAACCGATATAATAATTCAGAAATAATCAATTTACTGGCTACCTCTTGAAATGGGGATGTCAACATTCGGTAAAAGTTGCCCCGTAACATTCCGGCTGCAGTATCATTATATTAATGTATCCTAGACGTGCTCTGGAGAGGCCATATTAAAAAAAAGCCCAGTCTGTTTGTTATAATTAACAGGCTTTAAGCAGAATCATAACAATATCACTTTTTGGTTAACTCCGTCACAGCTCTAGCTGGTGTAAAACTTCCAGACTGCATCCATCACGTGCTCTCACACCGTTGTGAAGTTTCCTCTGTTTTACTATTTATGGACAGTCCTCAGCCATACACAACGATATTACAGCAAGGTCAGATAATGGTAACTCTAATGTCACTTGATATTTGAGACGATTTAAGACGTTTTTCGTATTTTTGGTCCCAATGAAGCTTGTGGATGTTTGATAGAACCGCCATAGTACTACGAATGACAAATAGCCTCGAAACCTGCTTTTCCCTGTTTAAATTGTGCTATACCAAGGTGTATTTTTCGCGAAAAATTAGGATGATAACTCTTGGTTGACTTATATCTTTTAGTGACAGTGGTAATGGTTTTGTTTGATTTGAGGTTATCATCCTAATTTTTCCCGTAAAACGAAATTTCCGACTGTAAAACCTCCGATTTACCTCCCCAAATGACAATTTTAGAACAGTTATCCCCTAAGTGACAGCAATGATCAGGTATCAATCAATTACCTTGCACCTTTCAAATAAAAACCAAAGGGAATGAAGCAGAAATATAAAGCAACAACACCATAATTAAAACAATTCAACATTACGAAAACACGCCTATACAAATACATTGCCAATTTTACCATCGAAAATACGAAAATTTTTAGATGAACAAAATTTGATATTTGATATTTTATATAAATGAGGTTTACGCGGATGTAAATATTTTTTCTTATTTCTGCTACAAGATATAGGTTGTGGGTACAAATGACGCGGTTCTAACGAGTACTCACAATCTATGTTTAAAGTATACAGAAGGAAAATGTATCAAATTTTCTTCAGAAAAATAACAAAGTTTGAGATATGAAATAATGCATTATGTCTCACGGATGGATGTGTTATAGAAATGGGAAACACAATATATGACCTGTATGTGCACCACCGCCTTTAGTTCTGGCGGGTTTGCACGAGCAATGTGTTCAGTCCGCGTGAAGGTTTTCTAGCTCATCAGTGCAAGATCTCAGACAGCATAAAATCAAATGGATTCAGATATGGAAAAACGGTGAGGAATTGACAGTATAAATAACGGAAATGCTTAAACCCAAATAAATCTCATTTCTTTCTGGTCCACTATTAAAGCTGGAAGATTTGACCAAAAACTTATCAACTGCGGGTGTGACTTCTGTGCTTGTTGAACTGGTGAATATTACCAACACTAACGAGGACGATACGGGCGTTTTATATTCTGGAGAGCTTGAAAGTATGACAAAGGCTTTGGATGTTGTAGCTACAATAGCAGATAGCGGCCCACCACCTACAGAGGAGCAGTCGCGGGTAAATATATTTTTTCTTATTCAGTAATCTCTGTCGTTCGTTTGATTGTTGGTGTGCTTTTTAAGCCCTCTATTAATCAAACAATTTCAGTAAGGCCGAGCAGTTAATTAAAACAACTAAGCAAAGGCATTTTCATTGTAGTGATAGAGAGGACATAATCATGCATTGCGAAAGTCTGAACTTCAACGGAGAGGAAATAATTTACTTTGTCATATTACGTCTGAGAGTGTTATAACGCCATGTAATATTGTCGATAATCCACTAGTGGATTAAATATGCAAATTAGCTAGATACGTCCCGTAACGTTACATGTACGAGTTCCTTAAAGACGTCGCGTTTACTAATGGCGGAATATTGACATTTTTGTAAACAGTCGTGAATAAAATGCGTTTCAAATGTCATATGATAAATAGAATCTTGCATTCGCGCTCGTGTATTATTGAATTTATTAAACTCGTTGAGGAAAAGGGATAAAATGCTCGGCAAAGCCTCGTTTTTCATCTTTTTCCTCAACTCTATTTAAACACAGCCTAATTTTGGAAAACGATTACTATTTCACAATCAGATGTTATGTGTAAGATAAAACGTCTTTTTTATGAATCTGAAGTTGTTCTTCATCTGATGGTGTTATCCGCCTTAAAAATGGGACGTTTTATGTTACGGATATGGCGTCCGTCCGTCTGTCCGTAAACGTTTTCGTTTCCAGCTAATTTTTTCCTGCAGTTTATATTGATAGAGCATAAACCGATCCTGTTCGTTTCATTTCGTTTTCTTTAAGGTGGTGTTTTATAAAATACGTCTTTTCGTCTAGTCCTGTTAGTTGCGTGTGCACACGTAAATGAGAAATATGAATCTGAGGATTTTCTGGACCGTTTTCTCATATACTGGCTAATTTATTATTTTATTTCTAGTCATTTGTAAATGCAGTCAGCAATCTTCTGAAAGAGGAGAATAAAGATTCTTGGAAATCGCTATCCGAAGCAAAGGTAACCATCATTCATGTTTTATACATAATTATAATGTACTTATATTAAATACGCGTGTTTGCTGCTCTGCCCAAATTTGTAAATGTCCTAACCGTTTACGCGCCACGTGACATTTCAAATAAGGCAACATTCTATGATTAAATGTTGTGTATATATTATTTAAAAGCAAACATTCAATAGACGGCAGTCATATAGTTCTATCATTGGTTCGAAAATCGTTTGCAATAGAATCTTTCTTAAAACATCACACATAGTTTCATCTTACAATTCTTCGTTTGTAGCTATTAAATATTAGAACTTTACTAGACACGTCTTTTAAATGCAACATTTGAACAGACGACATTTGTGCATTTCTACCAGTTTAAAAAAAAACTTTTGCAATAACACGCACAATTTCATCTAACAGTTTCATTCCTAGGCCTTTGTAGCTTTGCACGGTACTATTTCAGATATGTCTTTTGTATGTGAGGTTTTGCAATACATGTTTGATTTTAAATAAAACGTGCTTGTCAACACTTTTCCAACAATAATTTTCGGCTCCCGCCCATCGGGGCTTGACGAAATATATGGGCTGCATGATGCGTCCACGCAGAGCTGAATCCGACCCTAACACGAGTACTGGTAAACCGCTTAGAGGATATAAGCATACCCAGGCAAAGCCGTGCAAGTCGGACCGTCCATGCTTATAAACCCTGTTGGTTTTATTAGCCGATAGGGCTTGAGATGTCAAACCATATCAATGTCGGGTAAAAGTCCCACAAAATTGGAAGCAACGTCTCCAAAATGACCTTTACAGTGCTGACGGGAACGTTAAACCTCAAATTAAACAAACAAAACCAACTAAAATTTCGGATCTTGAGTTTTATGGAGAATAGGTTTATAATCTTAGAACAATATTGTTAAAAAAGACATTTATTTTCGGTGGACCTTAGAGAAGTTATTGCCAAGAACAAATACTTATCATACGTCGCGTCTGAGAATGTAATAACGCCATGTAATAAATTCGATAATCCACTAGTGGATAAAATATGCAAATTAGTTAGATACGCACGTACCGTTACATGTACGGCGTCCTTAACGACGTCGCGATTACTAATGGCGGAATTTTGACAATTAATAAAAACAATCGTGAATAAATTGCGTTTTAAATGTCATATGATAGATAGAATCTTCCATTCGTGCTCATGTATTACTAGATTTATGAAACTCGTTTAATAAATTCAATAATACATGAGCACTCATGCGAGATCCTCTATGTTAAATATTACTTGGATGTTATGCGAAAACAGCATGCCTTGGTGTTTGTCCTTTCACAAGGGAGAACTTTGCTTCGTCTTATAGTTGCAAGTGGTGAGTCGGCAGTCTCTGTCACAGCAAAAACTTGTAAGTGGGATGGAGCCAGACATTTGATGTCCTGTGTTTGGACCTTCATGTTCTATCTGGACCCATTCATTCAAAGCATCGTTAGCTTAACTGCTCATTAGTTGTCATATCTTTTACCATCTGCCACATACAGAACCTCATGCTGTAGTGTTTGATCAGCTTTTGCAATTGAAAAAAAATATTAATGTATTTGACATATTAAATGATGAAAATTTTAACGATGTTATCTAACGATACCGTTAGTGCCTGGTGATATTATCTGCCCTGACGTCAGTTTGTTCTCTTATTCATGATTTCTTGAATTCATATGAAATAGAATTGAAGGCCGTAATAAAAGTTGCTTTAGTCTGTATGGCTTGCTGATATGACTCAATGATGAGCACACAGCACTTAACAGCGTACCTAGCCCCTCTTTTAAAGGTGTTTGATGAGGGGCTTGAAGAAATATATGAGCTTCATGATGCTTCCACACAGAGCTGAAACAGGTCGCACACGAGTACTGGTAAACCGTTTAGATGACCTTAGCCTGCCAAGGCAAAACGGTGCGAGTCGGACCGTCCGTCCATGCTTATAAACCATGTTGGTTTCATTTGGCGGCAGGGCTGGAGATGTCATGTCATCTCTATGTTGGGTAAAAATTGGAAGCAACGTCTCAAAAATGATCTATACAGTGTTGACGGGGGCGTTAAACCTCAAATCAAACAAACAAATACAAGTAACCATTAGGACCTTATATTGTTCTCACATTATATCGCAGAAGATACCATTGCACATTTTTGAAGGTATCAAAATTAGATAAAAGATTCGCAAGTAGTTGAAAGGTGTCAAAAAGTAAAGCCCCGTTGGAAGTTCCCAATGTAAAAGGGCCAACGACAGAACATGGTGTATTTCGCATAAAATCAGCGTTGAAATCGAATGATATCCAATGAAATGCGACAAAATAACATAATGACTACGGGCTCCTCACATTATATCGCAGAATAAACCATCGCATTTTTTTTGAAGTTATCAAAATTTGATATAACATTCGCAAGTACATTGAAATATGTCAAAATGATGGAAGGAATATTCTTGCACACCAGACAAGGAAATCCGTGATTTTACCCTGGGATAGAAATTTATGTTCTGACACTGGTGTTCCGACCCAGGCAACTAATATAAATGCGCTTCAATTCTATTCAACTGCCGGAACTACTTCCGCACTACTTTGATTTTGTTAACAATATACATGTGCGAGCTGTCAAAACTAAACGGAGGTGTTGTGCAAGAAAAAGAATCCAATATGGGGTTCTGTTGTAGATGGGCGTTTCCAACCCTCGGGATGACCGTGCTGAGCGGAACATCGGCGTAGCCTCGGTTCCGCTCAGCACGGTCATCCCTCGGCTTGGAAACGCTCATCTACAACAGAACCCCATATCAGATTCTTATAATATGTACACCCGCTTACTCTGTTGTCATTATTTCTATAGGCTGAAAATGGAGCGTCAAAATTATTGCAGTCTATGGACACATTATCTGGTGCTATGACTAAAGGCTTAGAAGACAAAAATACTTCCAGAGTGACGATCATACAGCCAAACATAGGTAAGCCGCTGTAAAATAGGTACATTACTTTGCAATATTAAGTGTGCGCGATGACTGGCGGTCTGCGGCTTCTGTTCTGGGTCTACACTGTTTGCCAATGTCCCCAAATAGGGCTGCTAGGCATGTATGGGTTAAGCACAACAAATTCGTTGAGCTGATTCAAATTTTATATACACCAATATATTTGCTGTAAGAAATTGTGAAAAAAACTTTTAAAAAACTGGCACACGATTGCCATAATCTTTAGACGCCGCAGAAACAGAAGTTTCTAGAGTGAGTTTCTAGAACTGAATCATGAACATTTTCCTTTGTATCGTCTTTATAAGCTGTCGCCAAAGACTGCAACGTCATGAGAAATTTGTACTATGAAAAGCTAATCCTTTGAAAGCGAGGAATTTTACCTTGATCCTGAAAAGTGAAGTGTTCAAGTTTCAAAGACAAGAGTAGCTAGTTTCGAAATTTAAGCGCATACTGCAATTATGTATCGTCGAGCATGCACGTCCTGAGTTTACCCGGTGAAGTCTGAATAGAGTCTTCACTGTGCACCATATGTATGAACTTTCATCACGAAAACATCTCTATATAATTTTGACCCCCTTGAACCCAACTTTTATAACGGAAAAGTTGGGTTTACAGGGGTATACCTTATTTCTGCTCTGAACTATAGATTGTGGGAACCCTTTAGAACCGCCTCGAAAACGAATACACACACTCTATATTTTGAGCAAAAATAGGTAAAATATCACAATATTTCAACTTAAAATGTTCGTGTCTGTTTTTTTCGGCGGTAGAAATGAAGTAAAGACAATGATCAGGAATTGATACAATTAACCCACAGCTCCCATCAGGGACACCAAGGGAAAGAAACACAAACATGAAACAACTAGACCCTAATGGAAACATCACTAGCGGAAAGCCAAAAGGACAGTTACATTCCCACAAAATGGCCAATCGGGTATCCAAAGCAAAATAATATAAACGATACATTCACTGAAAGACAAGTCATAACGAAAAATAAGAAGAACCGCCTTGGAATGGTCAGTGAAACGAATTCCACTGGGGGCTTAAATCGATTTTATGTGGGCACAATCCTCTCCCTTACTTCCGTCGCGTTTGAGACAAATAATTGGTTCAGTCCGCATGAAGGTTTCCTAACTCATCAGTGCAACATCTCCGTGAACACAAAAATCAATCAACCACAGAGACGAAACATAGGTAAGGACTCGACAGCAAGAAACCACTGAAATGCTGGAGCGAAAAAAGACAATCAGTTAGACGCCGATGGGTCCAACCAGAGACAAAGCATCAGATACCAACCAACATTACCTTTAATTAGATTCCCTCTACGCTGGAACAGGTCATAGATTCTGAGGCCTGACCCATCGGCATGCAATTTAAGAGGGAAGCAAAGTTGTCAACCGTGATTGGGTTAACTACCATGTATGCAGTCTGTCGTATAACATTTATGTTGTATCCAATCTATTTATATCGAGGAATGATCGAAGAATTGGGTACTGAAGTCATTGCAATTATATATTTTTTTCTGAACTTATAAACTAAGTCACCATAAATTTCGGGTTCAGATAGACCTTGTTGCAGAAGAGATTTAAGCCCAACATCGAATTTTGAAATTAAACCGGATTTACGTCTATAAAATTTTGAAAAGGCTTTGCCTAGTTTATGATACCGATAACCCTGATTAAGAAGGTTAGCAATTAACAATTTATTACGAGAGTTGGAGTCAGTTTCATGACTAGACACTCTGGCAAATCGAATATATTGCGAAATATAAACGCCGTTGGATGTCGCACGAGGAACATCACCATCCAAGAAAGAAAAATTTACAATCTCAAAATTAAGATCATCGCTTTTATCACAAAGTTTGCAAGAAACAAATCCATTTGCGATAGATAGGTGTAACTCCAAAAACGGTGCCTCGGTATCAGAAGAATTTGCGTTATTTAACTGAAGTTCTGAGAGGGGAATAAATTTGACTGATCAAACCATTGAAATATGTATTGTCAATATTAAATAAATCATCCAAATATCTAGAATAGAAGTGAAGACAATGATCAGGAATCGATACAATTAACACACAGCTCCCATCAGAGACACCAAAGGGAAAGAAACACAAACATGAAACAGCAAATCCTAATTGAAACATCAATAGCGGAGAGCCAATAGGACAGTTACTTTCCCACTAAATGGCCAATTGGCTATCTGAAACAAAATCATATGAACGATACAAACACTCAAAGACAAACCATAACAAAAAATAAACCGCGACAGAAGAACCGCTTTGGAACGGTCAGTGAAACAAATTCCACTTGGGGGCTTAAATCGATTTTACGTGGCCACAAACCTCGCACTTACTTCCGTCGCGATTTCGACAAATACTTTTTTAGTCCGCATTAAGGCCTCCTAACTCATCATTGCAACATATCCATGAACACAAAAAAACAAACAACTACAGAGATGAAAGAACGGCAAGGACTCGACAGCAAGAAACCACTGAAATGCCGGAGCAAAAGAAAACAACCAGTTAGACTCCGATAGGTCTAAAGAATTCATGCTAAAGGCCTCAATGATTTCAGATTGGTTTTCAACGGAAAGGGACATCATGAAGTCTCTTTCATAACAAAACAAGAACAAATCAGCCACAGGGAGTGCACAATTTGTACGCATCGGATATACCCACCACTTGTCTCAATAACTTAGTACCAAACCTTATGTAAATAAATCAAGTAGAAAGGTGAGAGATACACACACTTTCTGATATGATCATAAAGTATAACTTTTATGCTCTTCAGAAGTAAAAAAGCATTTCTTATATCACATCCAAGATAGAGGGAGTCTTCCCAATGAAATGTCCATTCAATTAAATTATTTAGTTTTGCTTTTATAAGATTATGAAGAAGTGTAGTGTGAAGGTGGAAAATCATAAGTAGACAGACTTGAAGCAAGAAAACGTCTGGATTTCATTTCATTTAAAACTTCATCAGAATTTTTTATAGACCAAAACAGATTTCTCCCTGATCATTCGAATACTTTGTCGCAATTTTAACGACATGTTTTTGATGGCAGTAAGACATGACTTTATTAATTTGGAGAGTTCAGTGGTGGTACTAAAGCTTGAATTTGCAATACACCGTGCTTTGTATGATCTTTTATGAACTTTAGGTACCCAACATAACGTAGGAAGCTTGTCTTGGCCTTCTGTAACACATACACCAAACTTGGTGGCTGAATGACAAATGTGGTCATCAACTAAATCCCTCTCTGCAGCCAAAGGTTGCAGTTCATAGACCTAAGTACCACCGATTTCTTGCTGAATAGTGTTAATATAGTGGAGCAATCAAACAACGACCACATTGTTAGCAGTCTTATCTGCTAGAGCCAAAATAAACTTCTTAAGAAATTCTTGAATACCTTGTTTAAGGTGACGTAAAGACCTCTTAGGTTTAGGAGGTAATAAGGCCGTATTTTGTCAGTAGAAAGAAATGCGTTTGTTCACTAGTTTCAGAATGCTAAGTTTTCATTCTTTGATAGCTTTATGCTGAACATACACTCGTTTGTATTTACAAACACCATCGATTACCAAATTCATTCAAGGTAAAAGCGGTTTCATCACACTTATTGAAATCAATTTTAGAACGAAATCGATATTTCGGTCCTTCAGCAATTATAGTCCGTATTGTAGAATCAGGAATAATTTTAAATTGCCAGTAATAATATGACCACCAGCAGGATAGCAATACACTGAATTTTTACAATCACAGGTTTCAGGAGTGTTAGTGTCAATATCATGATTAGAAACAAGTTTATTTACATTAAAAATAATAGATCTAACAGGGTTATTGTATTTATAGCAAATTATGGGTGTTTCATTATTTTGAAAATAAGCAGAAATGGATGAAATCACCGAACTGTCCCGGAAGTTACTAGGTAGACCTATGAAATCCAAACCCTTATTAATGAAGGTTATTTTGATGTAATGACGTTTGTGATGAATTTCAGAATCGATGATTTAGAAGCCTCCGTGGTGCAGTGGTTACGCTACTCGCCTTGTAAACCAGGGGTCGCAAGATCGATCCCGGGCTTCCCCAGACTTTCGGATGAGTCTTTAAACCGAGGTCCCGTCTCCGTATGACCGTAGCTGTTGGTGGAATGTAAAACTCAAACACTCACTCACTCACTCAGAACCGATGAAATGACGAAGAGCATGCTGAGTATAATCACTAATTAAAAGAGCAGCATCGTATAACTGAGCAGAACTATCGTTGAATGTGTTCGCCTCGGTGTCCAGAATACGAAATACAGAAATGGGTAATGAACTTAGAAATACAAGCATTGAATGGCGTCAATGATCCAATAATATTATGGACAGTCACTTCAGCCTGGTATTTCTTTTAAAAGCACGTAATTTACTTTTATAATTGCCGTTTTTTTCTGGTGTCGTACGATCTAGTTTTACGCAAGCGAGAAAAAATAAAAATCGGGCATTTTTGATATATTACCCTCATGATAAATGTTGTCATTTAAGCACAATGGAAAGGGTGTCTGTAATAATTTAATCCATTTAAATTCAGTTTCATGTCTTTTAATAATTTTAAACCTAGCTGTAGAATTAACATCATAGTATTTTTTCCACTGGCTGTATAGAAATATCTTTAACAAAATGACCTGTACGTTTTAGAGTTTACAATGTATTTGCATAGTCGTGTTTTCGTAATATAATCCATTGTGTCGCTCGAAGACATTGATAACTGTTCTTTTCCATTTAGTGTCTTTGCTGGTAGGTGTAAGATGATTCTTCCGATTCCTGGTCGTTGACTTCCTTCCATTTCGCAGTCTGGTTTGAGCCCTTACATGTGGAACATGTCCGAAGTGAGAAGCCTCCGTGGTGAAGTGGTTAAGCTACTCGCAAAAAAAAACGGTCTTGGCTTTGATGTCGGGCTTCTTCAGACTTTTCGAAGAGTCTTTAAACCGAAGTCCCGTCTCCATATGACCAACGTTGTTGATTCGACGTTAATCTCAAAACACACACACGAACCCATTCTCATGACGCGCCTCAGTTGACGTGATACTTTAGGGGATACATATTTAAGCCCCTAAAAGCAAGATGGGGTCTTCGAGCGTGAGTGAGATACATAAGGCGAATTTCCTACTGTTATTTTGAAAATGTATGTTAGCATTGTCATCAAAATTGCCACGATTAGGCTACTATTGAATATTGAGTGTATCCAACACATCGTTTCCTTAACAGAACATAGAAAAAAATCTTAAATTTTCTCATTTTGCCTCCAGACATGTCACTTTGAATAACCTCCAGTGGCTGGGATTATATGAATCTTATATGGGTGTGAGGGGTGGATTGAAAAATCCGTCCCGAGGGACACTGTCCGGCATCACGAGGCTTGCCGAGTGATGCCGGACAGTGATCCCGAGGGACGGATTTTTCTATCCACCCCTCACACCCATATTGGATTCTTTTTCTTGCATACCTTCCATTTCTAATCCGAATTTTTAATGCTGCTGTCACTTCGGTTACTGACGTCCGCCATCTTGTGATGACACAACAGGAATGTTTAGTGACGTCACGCATGACGACGCCGCGCATGAGGTTGTAAAAAACCAGTGCATTTATCAAACACGCGATTATATATTCGATTTGGGGTCGGAACACCAGGGTCAGAACATAAATTTCTATCCCAGGGTAAAATCACGGATTTCCTTGTCTGGTGTGCAAGAATATCCTTAACTCGAACAATTTTCCGTGGTTTCAAAGGTGCTCGAGCCATTGAAGCTCGACTGTATATTATGTACTGAACAGAATTAAAAAATCGTTATAATAATAGAGAATTTCACTAGAACAGCCGATGCAAATGGAAGTGATGAAACGAGGTATTTCAAGTTTGTTTTTCATTTCCCTTCGTGCCTCTGAAGGAAGCTGTGGTTTAATTGTATTGATTCCTGATCATGGTCTTCACTTCTATTTTGCAAGACTTCTGACTCAAATCGACCTGTCTTGCACGATTCTTTTATATCAGTGAAAATTAATGGAACAATGGTAATAGTATTTACAGAACAGATATTGTTGCCATGGACGATTTTACAATTTGTTTACGACGTGTCCATTTTTTTTTTCAGGAAATGTAAAAATGAACATACGCGAATCAAGTACAACTATGTCATATGATAAATAACTTAGGCTTGTGTTTCCATTGCAAATGCATTCAAATGCATTTGAAGGGTTTAGTGCAAGAAGGGGCCCAAAGCCATTTTTGGAAAAATCTGGGATATTATCATTTTCAGATACATCACATCAAGACCTACAATCTGATATATAGTTTGTTATACCTTATTTCTTTACTGGCATTAAAAATGACGTTTAATAAAAATTTTGGTAGAGTCCTAAGTCCAATGTCGTATTGTTGGTGCAAGAAGGGGTCTAAGTCCGTTTTACCACATAAAGCTTTGAGTTTCCATTGTATGTATTGTTCATTTGTTTCACATTTTTGTTATAATAAACTAATAAAGAGTCGTGATACGATAAAATATACATGTTCAACTAAATTACATAGGTTTCTGCTTTTAATAGAGAAAACTTTGTTTAGTGCAAGAAGGTGCCTAAGTCCAATAAATCCTGGACTTAGGCCCCTTCTTGCACTTAACCATTATTGTAACAAATGAATATCTGCGATATACTCAGAACTATTTATGCGGTTGTTGCACCATTTCAGATGACACGATAACACGTCAGAAGAATGTATTTAAATTCAAGTATGAAAAATATTAAAATTTTGCAAAATATTTTGTTTTTCGTGTTTTTCTCGAAATTATAAAAATGTGACTTAGACCCCTTCTTGCACTAACCCCTTCATTTATATTTTAGTCTTGGAAGCCAGCAAAGTCAGCGAGAGTCAGGAAGAAATTGAGTTTCCTTCGCCTTCGGCATCTTCTGAATCAAAGCCAATTTTGGGGGCAAAGCTTTCTTTACCTATAGGAAACAAAACAGGTTAGATTTATTTTTTATATTTTTGATTGACTGATTGATTGGGCTTGAACGACACGTAAAACCTCGTTGGTAAATTCGTACGGTCTCCCGGCGAAAGGGAGAAAAGACACTAAAGAGCCAGTATAGGAGATGACAGGGAAGGACAGGGGAGGAGTGTGTGTGTGTGTGAATTCGGGTTTAACGTCGCTTTCAACAATTTTTCAGTCATATCACGACGGTGTCTGGTTGCGACAGGGAGCTCAATGCTCACGTTTATAGTGCTGCCTCACTGAAGTATCATGTCCCAGACACATTACATGATACCACACCCAGTCACATTATCCTGACACTGGATCGACCAGTCCTAGCTCTACCCCGTAAATCTGAGTGCCAAACGAGGAGCAGCTAGTACCATTTTTAACGACTTTGGTATGTCGCGGCCCGGGATCGAACCCGAGACCTCCCGTTCCCCGGAACGGACACTCTACCAACTGAGCTATCGGGGCCGGTAGGACAGGGGAGGAAGACGAAAATTAATGGGGTAGTAAAAAATGAAGAAATAGCTATGTTCTTTGTCTATCCTTACCTGTTGCAAGGACGGTGGGCCTTGCCGAAGTGTAGGCTCTGTAAGCTAGTATCATTTGGACGCCCCAGCGACGCAAGATACACGTCTCCCTCATTCACACAAACACCACTATTTTTGTGTAATAGTTCTTGATATAAACGTTGACAGATTGTGATTATGAATATTCTTTTGACAACAATCAATAAAATATTTAATAAAACCACGAAATCTGTTGTATACGCGTATAAAGAACACTGTTCCCTGTATAGCATACTGTCCCATTGTCCTTGTTATCGAAATGCTTTAATCATGGTAATGTTGTTTTCTGTTTGTGCTTCTTTACCTGTAGTGTATTGCATGGTAGGTTTAGGGTAGTTCTGTCGATTACTGATTATTGCCTTCACGTCTGTTTTAAACGGGTCTTTAACGCGAACTATTTAAGTAAATAGGAATCCGTTTCCATAACAACAATCTCAATAAGCGGTTAAATGCAATGGCCAAATGGAACATACTTTAAACCTTTTAGCATCAGTAAGAAAATAGTGCAACTGATAATGAGATACTAGAATAGATTCTACAATAATAATATGACGTCGTTAATATTCATTTACCATCATAAAACGTGCATGGACAAGCTTGGTGCGCGTCGTCGTAACCGCGTTACTGTCTGAAATAATACATTTTATCATATGACGTTGCGTCTGAGAGTGTAATAACGCCATGTTATCCCCCGACCGAATAGGTTCGGGGGATATAGCGATCAGCCTGGCGTCCGTCCGTCCGTCCGTCCGTCTGTATACGCAACCTTGTGATGGCCGTAAATCCTATACCCTTTGAGATTCATTGATGGTTCTTGGCACAATTGTTCACAAGGCTGAGACGGCGTGTCATGCGCAAGAACAAGAACTCTGGATTGCATACTTTTTGAGTTATCTCCCCTTTTAATAAAATAGAATGACTACTTTGTGATGGCCATAACTCCAATACCCTTTGAGGTATGTTGATGGTACCTGGCACAGTTGTTCACAAGGCTGAGACGGCGTGTCATGCACAAGAACCACAACTCAGGTTGTCATGGTTTTTGAGTTATCTCCCCTTCCAATAAAACTGAGTGACTACCTTGTGATGGCCATAACTCCAATACCCTTTAAGATATATTGTTGATACCTGACACAGTTGTTCACAAGGCCGAGACCTTGTGTCATGCACAAGAACCACAACTCTGGGTGCCATGGTTTATCTCCCCTGACAATATAACCTTGTGATGGCCATAACTCCAAAACCTTACAGATCCCCACCCCTAAACCATATATATTATTGTTCCTTATGATAAGACACATTCATTGACACCAACCTGGGGGCCCCCCGGATGCGCTGGGGACTTGCCCCAGCCCCTCCACTTCATAAAAGGCGCAATATCCTGGAAACCGTACAGATCCTCACCCCTAAACCATATATATTCTTGTTCCTTATGATAAGACACATTCAGTTAAACTAACCTGGGGGCCCCGGGATACGCCGGGGCCATGCCCCACCCCCTCCACAACATAAAATGCCATATATCTCAGAAACCGTTTAGATCCCCACCCCTAAACCATATATATTTTTGTTCTTTATGATAAGATGCATTCATTGACACCAACCTATGGGCCCCTGGGATGCGCCGGGGCCTTGCCCCACCCCCTCCACTTCATAAAAGGCCCAATATCTCGGAAACCTTACAGATCCCCACCCCTAAACCATATATATTATTGTTCCTTACAATAAGACACATTCAATGACACCAACCTGGAGGTCCCCGGGGATGGGTCAGGGCCTTGCCCCACCCCCTCCACTTCATAAAAGGCCATATATCTGAGAAACCATTCAGATCCCCAACTCAAAACCATATATATTCTTGTTTCTTATGATAAGACGCATTCAGTGATACCAACCTAGGGGTCCCCTGGGATGCGCCATTGCCCCACCCCTCCACTTCATAAAAGGCAATATATCTGGGCAACCTTTCAGATCCCCACCCGAAAACCATATATATTTTTGTTTCTTATGATAAGACCCATTCAGTTGCACCAACCTGGGGTTCCTCTGGGATGTGCCCGGGCCATGTCCTACCCCCTCCACTCCATAAAAGGCCCCAAATTCTCAAAAACCGTTCAGATCCCCACCCCTTATACATATATATTCTTGTTCTTTATGATAAGACGCATTCAATGAGTCCAACCTAGGGATCTTCAGGGGTGTGCTTGGGCCATGTCCCACCCTGCCACTTCATAAAAGGCGATAAATCTCAGAAACCTATCAGATTCCCACCCCTAAACCATATATACATTATTGTTTTTTATGAAAAAACGCATTCAGAGACACCAACCTGGGGGTCTCTTGGGATGTGCCCGGGCCATTCCCCATCCCCTCCGCTTCATAAAAGGCCCAATATCTCAGAAACCGTTAAGATCCCCCCCACCCATAAACCATATATTTTCTTGTTCCTTATGATTAGATGCATTCAATGATATTAAATTGGGCTCTGTTGGGTCATCTCCCACCCCTCCACTTCATAAAAGGCCGAATATTTCAGATACAGAGTCCTCATGAAATGGGGGTTCATTTGGGAGACTTTATAATCAATAAATCAAAACCATACATGGCTGCCAGTGGGCAGTGCCTGCCTGAGCTCTGGTGAGCATCGTGGCCCATGGGTCTCTTGTTTCGTTATCTCCCCTGACACTATAATCTTGTGATGGCCATAACTGCAGTTCTTTTGTGATATATTGCTGGTTTAATTCTGGTGCACTTTCTATTCGTGAACAATCTTCTGAAGGCCATAGAATCTTGCATTCGTGCCCATGTAGTATTGAATTTATTAAACTCGTCGAGGAAAAGGGATAAAATGCTCGGCAAAGCCTCGCATTTTATCCCTTTTTCTCAACTCGTTTAATAAATCCAATAATACTTGAGCACTCATGTAAGATCCTCAATGATCCTTTTACAAAAGCTGTATGTGATTAGTGTGCATTACGGAAAGACGCCTATGCAAATACATTGTACATTTTACCACCAAAAAAGACAATTTTCATATGAACAATTGTGATTTCTTTCTTATTTCTGCTAAAATATAGATTGTGGGTACTCGTGGAACCGTCTCAACGAGTACCCACAATCTATACTTAGGAGCAAATATAAGAAAAATAATGTTTACCCCTGTAAACCCCAGTTTTACTACATAGAAGTGAGGTTCATGGTGGTCAGAATTATATAGCTCTGTTTTCGTGACGGTTTCAGCTACTTTAAAAGAAAACAACCCCTCAAACTTTCAGTTAGCTTCTCCTCTGCCTGGGCTTTTCTGCAAAAATGCGTCCTTTTAAAGGAAAACATTTATGGGGATAAAATAAATAATACATGAGCACGAAGGCAAGATTTTAAAGGAAAACATTTATGGGGATAAAATCTTTTGTCTGAGAGTTGTCATTGGTTTAACGGTTCTTGACAGTATTGTACCCATACATAACATAAGTGGAGACACTGATCTGGAATCGATACAATTAACCCACAGCTCCCATCATAGACAACAAAGGGAAAGAAACACAAACATGAAACAACAGACCCTAATGGAAACATCAATAGCGGAAAGCCAAAAGGACAGTTACTTTCCCACAAAATGGCCAATAGGCTATCCAAAAAAAATAATATAAGTGACACAAACGCCCAAAGATAAACCATAAAAAAATAAACCGCATGATAACAATACCCGTTAATTTAAGTTCTCTATTTCAGGCTCAGTTCCGAAGACATATACTGTGGCGCTGTATAAAAGCTTGGCTGGTATTCTTCCAGATACAGTTGCATCACTGTAAGTCGTTTGTGCCAACAGCTATACCAAACGTAAAAGAGACCACAGTAATTTGCCAAGACACAGACCAGCGTGTGTATTAAGCGAGTCTGACAAGTGTGCTCGTTTGAAACATTGCATTTAATAAAATTCAAGTGTGTTGAAATCATAGAAGTAGACAGAACCTACTGTGTGAATCTTGAAGCATATTTGGCATTCGAAATTAGCAACCTAAACACTGACGAGTTATATCGCTCAGTGACAAGTATTAATAATGATTTCTCCTACATTTCTGAGCCAGTTGACTAGCTTGATGTACTTCACAAAGCTTATCTCAGTTCAAGTCTCTCCCGCGCCTTTGAGTTTGGCTTAGTGAAAGTGATACACGTAAGGCAGAGGCACATATTTATTTTTATTATATGACGTCGCATCCGAAAATGTAATAATGTCATGTAAAAAATTCAATAATCCACTAGTGGATTAAATATGCAAATTAGCTAGATACGCCCCGTAACGTTCCAACTACGTCGTCCTTAGTGACGCCGCATATACTAATGGCGGAATATTGCCATTTTTGTAAACAAATCATGAATAAAATGCATTTTAAATGTCATATGATAAAGCGAATCTTGCCTTCGTGCTCATGTATTATTATTTTTTTTTAAACTCGGTGAGGATAAAGGGATAAAATTCTCGGCGAAGCCTCGTATTTATCCCTTTTGCTCATCTCGTTTAATAAATTCCATAATGCATGGAATGTCATGTAAGATCCTCTATATACTCCGTTCCTTTTGGGAATAATGGTACGTTTGAAGGAAGTGAACTATAAATTATTTTATGATGAATAGATACATACTCAGGAGAGACAACCCTTTGACAACTATTTGATCTGCCTCATAGGGGTCTATATTGAAGGAATTCATTTGCTGGTAAGGGGTAAACGATTTCAGTTAAGAACATATCCTTATTCTGAGGATAGCCGTTGAACGAATATGATACAGGAAGTCACATTTTCCTTTTGCAAAACGCGTTAAACTGTTTCGCTTCTTTTTAGTATTTCTTCTTGATACATTTTGCAGGTGTTTATTTGTAATAATAATGCGATTTTTAAAATTGCGGACAATAAACTCATGGCAAGTGTAAATGGCATCTGTATTTATAAGCTATATTGACACGCATGACCCTGCAATAGTACTGTTTCTTGTCATTTGCATTTTAAAATGGAAAGAAAAGATGACATCAGAATCGAACTGTGCCTAGATTTATGTCCTATCTCTCACTGTTTCAGGGAAAACAATGGCACTGATCAGAGTCATAAGTTAAACACGCCTGTAGTGTCTTTGCAAGTATTTCCTCATCAGAAAAAATTATACAAGCCCTTGGAAATGGTATTCGATCAACAGCAGGTACATATATTTTAATTATTATTTATTGTTCCAAGGCGGTACGTTTGATGCGGTTTCATTTGTCCTATGCTTGGTGCTATTCACTTTTAAAATGAATAAGAATGATCAAGATCCGATACAATAACCTTACATCTTACATCCAAGATGTTCGGTCCCCGCCCATCGGGGCTTGAAGAAATATATGGGTTGCATGATGCGTCCACACAGAGCTGAATCCGATCGCACACGAGTACTGGTAAACCGCTTAGAGGAGCTAAATAGAAGTGGAGGCAATGATCAGGAACACGTCTGTGTGTCCTTATTATATAGCTCAGTAAAGCTAACTAAGTTATCATAGGTTTGGGAATCAGCTGCTAAGGTAGGTTTTTTGCCATGATTTTTTGTGCTTGTTTAGATGTGTTTGTCCGTCTCTCCCTTTGATTTTGGGATAGGTTTTGATTCAGGCATTTCATTTCAACCGTTTACTATGCTAAATGGCAAAGTTTGTCATAAAGTGCCATACTTATTTATACCAGATAAAAGTCCATATAAGGATTTGTCGGCAAATCCCTTTTACATCACAATACAATGTCCTTTTAATAAATATCCTGTGAACTTCAATTTATATGGAGACGAAGAATGCTCAACGCAGTTCTAGTCCTTTTCAACTGAGTGTAGTAAAAGATCTTTAAGCCCTTTCCCGGGTAGCTTGTGCTTGCGACCGTACTAAGACGGCGGTTCTGATGATGTTCTTTTATGTTGCTTTGTTGTATTTCAACAAGACAATTCATAAATTGGTACTTAATTGTGCGCGTATTGATTGGCGCCTTCTTGCAGTCTGATCATCCAGTCAATGAGACAGAGGGCTGATTATTACGCTTGTAAAGCACCCGTTGTTTCGCTCGTTCCCTGTGAGATTTTTTAATCATCCTTTTGGTGTTAATCGCGAGCTGCGTCTTGTAATTATGACTCTCCCTGGATTTTTAATTTACATTAATGAGCCGGCGCATGACAAAACCTACAGTAAGACCTGGGCGACCAGCAGAGACACAAATCAACATGCGCACCCATCCACTATGACAAGACATTTTGTTTATGTCTCTTTTCATACATATTGCGCCAATAAACGAATGAGGTGATTCAGACAAGTATCCAAAACATTTGTTTCTAGAAGTATTAAATAATTACAATAGTCTTGAAAATCTACCACTGACTCAAGCAGGGCATTTATCAGTTTCTGGCGAAAGAATGTGCACTGTACTGGTTAACCGCTTACGCAAAAGCTTGCCCAGGAAAGTGTGGATAGGTAAACTGACCGGCTCAAAAATGACCTAAATAGTGTTGACAGGGCCGTTAAACTCCAATACAAACAAACAAACAAATACTTGAATATCTCCGTTAATCGTTTAATATTTAGCTAAGATTGAGTTCCATTAAAACTGTTGTTATGTCAGTATATGGGGGCTTGACTCTATAGCAATTATTGACATATTCTAAGCAGACATTTTGCTAAATATACTTTTGTATTAACATGGAAAATATTCGGCCATGACTTTAAAGAGGCAATACAACAGGCTTATCTAACTGGCTCAAAAAATGCAATTGGATCCAAATCTTAATATTTTTAACATAATAAACTGCATAGTCCGTACTTAGAACGGGCATGGACAGACCAACTTAAAATCTAAACATCACTGCAGATATTTAACGTGTTTTTTTCGCATTTATTTTCTGTTAAACTATAAAAGGTTGTATTTGGAAAGAAATAATATATTAAGTTTCTACTCTTACCAAGTAGAGTAGTTTTAGCAACTTTACACCATTCAGTAAATACATGACTAGCAAACCATATTCATAATAGGATTCTAACACCGCGCGCCCATATAGGCAATGGAAAATAACTGTGTTTTATTCTGCAACAAATCACAGCTCGGAAGAGCATGACGAGTGACGTCATTAAAAATCCAAATTTAAGACGTCACTAGTCGATTTCCTTGACGTTGGACGGTGTAACGTCATTTTCTCGCATCGAAAACGTTAGCAAAGGATATAAATGCATGTCGATAATTTTAACGGGATTTCTTCTAATAATGGCGAAAGGTTGTGAGATTTTGAAGGAAACAACAGCATTATTGCCGCTTTTCAGCCTGATAGAATCGAAATAGAACAGCTCTAGTTTGTGATTTGTTGATTAATAAATCGAAGTTTGTCGGTCAGTTGTAAGTAGACAAATCACGCGCGCCACGCGCTCGTGATTTGATCTACTTTACAACTGACCTCCAAACTATGATTCATTACTCAACAAATCAAAGATAGAGCGGATCTATTTCTTAACTGACACATTTATACTCATTTAATCAAATCAGACAATAATAATTATCAAAGTATTCTGTTAACAGTATTGTGAACGATAATTCAAATTTTTTTTTTAGCCAAATTTCCGAGGGGCCATATGCAGTTATTGGAACTTTGAAGCAACGCCGTAAGATGATTGTATTTCAATTTTATTATCATTACGAAAACACGCCCATACAAATACATTGTAAATTTTACTGCCGAAAAAAACGAAACTTTTAAGATGAAAAATTGTGATATTTTTCTTATTTCTACCCATAATTGGGACTGTGGACACACGTTAGAATGAGGCGGTTTTAACGAGTACCCACAGTCTATATTTTAGAGCAGAAATAAGAAAAATTCGGTTTACCCCTTTAAACCCGAGTTTTACTATATAAAAGTGTGGTTCAAGGGGGTCAGAAATATATAGGCGTGTTTTCGTGATGTCGAGTACAGCAATTTCCTTTAACATTCGTTTTGCAGGTCACTATAAGAAAAACCGTTCTTAACATCAATTTTACACGGAAAATATTATTTTGCTATGTTAGACAGTAATCCTATATTTCAGACGCATAGAGTATAGGTAATTGAGAAAATCTTCTCAATGAGACGAGTCTAACGAGCACGCGCAAAAGGGGCACCTCGTACTTCATCTGACAATAGTGATGTGCATTAAGTTTATAAAACTTCGAAGATAAAGAAATGCTATCAGCGGCCTGCAGCTCAGTCGATATAGCACTTGCCTTGTAAGCAATGGGTCGCCTGTTCGAGTCCGATTCTGGTCGCATTTATTTTCAGCTTCATTTCAGAAAGATGCATGCATATATTATCAACAACGGTCTGCTAAGTGAAGTTGTGAAGTCTGTAAAGGGGTTCTCGTACATAGTGCTGTTTATTAAGTTTTTTTATAAATTGCGAAGTTGAAGAGATGTCGGCGCCCGGTAGCTCAGTCGGTAGAGCACATTAATGTATTTATGTGCCGAGTAAGGATTAGAATATTTGTATATTTTTGCTAGAGATAAACTCATTTGAGAAACATGAACGGCAGTATTTTTATACTTTGCTGTATCGTTAATCTTTGTTAGAAGTTTTGTCGCGTCTGCTTTAAGCATGGCGAGATACAGGAGTCCTGATTTCTGGTCATTTGCCCACTTTTCAGTCCGTCAACATATGCGTGTATAACCTTCGTTATGGGTCAGACTTTCCAGTTTCGGCCAATTCGATATTTTCCAAAGATTGCAGTATAATCAATTAATCTACATGACAAGACAATATAGCACACATTATGATAAACGGCTGGGCGATGTTTTACAGCCGCCACACATTCCCTTAACACCAGTGTTATATGAAAAGGTAATCCTTTGTAAGCTAGGAGAACTGAGCACTATTGAGTGCAAAACTTCCTAGTGTCAACGTTAATGTTCACGTTCACAGTTGCTCAACATAGACTTCGATAGAATTCTTGTTTAAATTCTTAGGGCAGCGATTTGCTAATTGTTTGCATTTTACATAGTTTTGTGCCCTTTGCTTTAGGCCATTTATTTTTTAAAGCTTGTAGTATTTTGTTCATTAAAAAACCATTGCCTCGTTCTCTTTGCTGGCGTTAAGTGTCGTGTGACAAAACGAACCTCCATACTTCATCAAAGTGTTGTTTATCATATGATGTCGTTGATAAGCAGTGGATAACGTCGTGTAAAAAAATCATATGATCACACGTGTAATAACTCTTTGGCGGGATTAAGTAACGTCATGACGATGTCCATGTCAACCATGCATTTTTGCTTCAAAAATTGTCAAATTTGATGGCGATAAAATCCAATTTATAGTGGCCATATGATAAACAGAATCTTACACTCGTGGTCATTTAATATGAAATTTATGAAACTCGCCGAAGGCTCGTTTCATAAATTTCATATGAAATGACCACTCGTGTAAGATCCTCTATTTTATCTTTATATTATTTGTGGGATCATTTAGTCTTTTCTGTATCTTTCAAAATGGAGTCCTTCTCAAGTACATGCTAAGGGACTAACAGTTTCAATATCGGCGTGTCTACTATAAGCTACTAGCTTTTGGGCCCCCGCCCATCGGAGCTTGAAGAAATAGATGGGCTGCATGATGCTTCCTCGCAGAGATGAAACCGACCGCACACGAGTAATGGTTAACCGCTTAGAGGATCTAAGCCTGCCAAGGCAAGGCGGTGCGAGTCGGACTGTTGGTGCTTATAAACCCTACTAGTTTCATTGGGCGACATTGCTTGATATATCATTTCACCTCAATGCCGGGTAAAAGTCCACAAAATCGGAAGCAAATTGTTGACGGGGAAATAAACCTCAAATGAAATCAGTAAATGAATTTACAACGAGGCTGTCTCTGGCCTACTGTATTACGTGTAACGTCAGAAAGCAGTCACGTATAACGTGAACCAGATATTCCAACATGATAAGGTTACTTACGCGCAGGATGTCAAAACGTACGTTTGCAGAAATGAAAATAGGAGAGGAAGGTAATATGTAATTAATACACTACTGCTATAGAAATTTGATCTGTCGCTCATGGCTGTTTCCAGATCTGATCTTCTACACCACACTTGATGCTCTCAATCTCGTTTTATACTACGATTTGAAATAATCTACTTATCGTGTTAAATTACAACGGCAGTCATTTGCCTACATAGTGATGATGAGTACCTATCCTAAATGAATAATATATGTCTTCTTACAGAAATACATGGGAATCTGATGGGTGTCGAGTTAAAAGTTCAGACGGAAAGTCTATTACATGTGAGTGCGAACATTTGACGAACTTCGCCGTTCTCATGAGCCCATGGCAAGAGGTATGGCATTAGTATGAAATGAGTAGGTGTTTCGAGACAATACACTTTCAAGTCTGTAAAAAGTGTTGTCTGCCATTCAACTGGGGTAATATATTTAAGTAAAAAACACTCATGTGTGCTTTAACATGTAATGTTTACACAAACTTATAGCCTTTTACAAACTGTGAAAACGGTTAGAATGGACAAATCGATGTGTGTCGAAATTGGTCATGTTAGATGTAATACTTATTTTGCTGAACTCGGCACAGCTTCTGTTGAGTTATCCTGTAAATAATTTTATCATATGACGTCGCGTCTGAGAGTGTAATAACGCCATGTATTATTTTCGATAATCCACTAGTGGATTAAATATGCAAATTAGTTAGATACGCCCCGTAACGTTACATTTACAATGTCCTTAACGACGTCGCGTTTACTAATGGCGGAATATTGATATTTTTGTAAAAAATCGTGAATAAAATGCGTTTTAAATGTCATATGATAAATAGAATCTTGCATTCGTGCTCATGTATTATTAAATCTATTAAACCCGTTGAGGAAAAGAGATAAAATGCTCGGCAAAGCCTCGCATTTTATCCCTTTTCCTCAACTCGTTTAATAAATTCAATAATACATGAGCACTCATGTAAGATCCTCTATGACCAAACGACTTTATAAAATAATAAAAATGTTATTAGTGATGAAGCAGCAAAGACCAACTATAACTATGATAAAACAAACCAGAATAACCGCATTGAAACGGTCAGTGAAAAGTCTTGTTAAGTACTTTGCCTTCATGTCGCTCGCTTTGTTGTAGGAAAGAAATTGTCATTTTGGCTTTCCGTTTATGACGTTAGTGTTATGGTGAAGTTGTTTTACGTTGGTGTTTCCTTCCCTAAGTGTCTTGAATGGGAGGCGTGAGGTAATTGTGTCAATTCCTTATCATTGTCTTCACTTCTATTTTGTTAAAATGCAATATTTAACACTAGTGCGCAGAAATGAAGTTAACGCAATGATCCGGAATCGATACAATTACCCAAAACCTCCCATCAGGGACACCAAAAGGAAATAAACACGAACATGAAATAACTAAACACTAATGAAAACATCACAAGCGGATAGCTAAAAGAACAGTTACTTCGCGTAAAAATGACATGACCAAACGCTTATCCAAAATAAAATGGGCCCCGTCAACCGATTTTGGTACTTATTGCCTATGCGAGCAGCGAAGGTTCAGGAGAGCCTGCGCATTCGCGCAGTCTCGCCGGAACCTTCGCTGCTCGCTCATACAAGTAGTAAATCAAGAGGAACCTTCAGACAGAAAGCTATATCCCTGGCCCCTCTGAATGGCTGAGCATGCGCAGTTAAAATTTGTCATGGCGGAATTCTCGAAGACACAAATGCGCTTGGCGGGGCTCAAATGATGTAAGCAATACTTACATGCAAAGACTGCCAATGGAAAAAATAAACTGCGACGGTAGAACGGTCAGTAAAAAGTATTTCACTGGGAGTTAAACTCGATTTACATGAGGATCATTACAAAAACACGCCTATACAAATAAATTGTAAACTTTACCGCCGGAAAATGAAACATTTAAGATGAAGAATTGTAATATTTGTTTCTTATTTCTGCTCAAGATATAGATCCGATGTGGCGGTTCTAACGAATACCCACAATCTATATTTTAGAGCAGAAATAAACAAAATAAGGTATACCCCTGTAAACCCCAGTTTTACACTATAAAAGTTGGGTTCAAGGGGTAAAAATTATATAGGTGTGTTTCCGTGATGAATCCTCGCTCTGTCGTGGTTGAGATAAATAAGTTGTTCAGTCCGCATAAAGGCTGTCTAACTCATTAGTGCTACGTCTCTGAGAACATGAAACTCATACGACTACAGAGATGAAAAAGCGCTAGGGATTCGATGGCTTTCGAAAATGACATTTATTACATAAAAATATTTCAAAAATATCGTATTTGTTCTCCAGGCTAATGTACATGCTGGTTGGATTAGTTCTAAACAGGATTTAGTATTGCTTGGGGTTTAACGACTCTTCAACCCTTGTGTGTCATTATGTTTTGTCTCCCAGAGAAAGGCAGAAAAGAGATAGAAGAAACAGTAGAGGAGGTGAAAGTGAGGGGCAGAGGAGAAAGATAAATATAAATTGAAGTGTAGAAACATAAGATATAACAACACCCCCACCTCTGTCCTTACCTGCTGTAAGGACAGAAGGCTTTGGTCAACTGTAAGCCAATATCATTTGGATGACCCAGTGATGCAAGATACACGTCACCTTTGCTTCAACCAACTATCCCCTGGTTCTAACCAGTACCCACAACATAATAAGAGCAATAAAAATAATACTAGTCATAACACTACGGACAAGGGGTTGTTTAAGGAGTTCCAAAATCGGCTACGTTAACTGCTCGATGTATCTTCAATAGTACTGATTTGGCCTTAAAATAAACAAAACTTTATAAGCTTTATATTAAACGTGATGTGTACGTATCCTTTTAAAAATTAAATCTATTAAGCAGAATAAATGGTATATGAACTAATATGATCGGAGACTTTTGCCCACTTATTGGAGCGATCTACATATCCTTTTAAAATATTGAAAAGGGTGATAAAGCAGTTTCAATTATAGATTTTGATCTGGTTTTAACAAGTACACAAATTCTATGTTTGCAACAGAAATAAGAAAATTGCCAAAAAGGTAAATCACAAACTCTTTCAGCCAGGAAAGAATGTTTTATGTCACCTGCATTTGCTATAATTGAGCCCCGCCAAGCGAATTTGTGTCTTCCAGCATTCCGTCATGACAAATTGTAACTGCGCATGCCCAATCATTCAGAGGGGCCAGGGATATGGCTTTCTGTCTGAAGATTCCTCTTGATTCACTGCTCGCATAGGCGATAAGTACCAAAATCGCTTGACAGGGCCCAATTATGATTTATAATTTTGACCTGTAAATAGTGCCATATTGTATTTCAGCCCTCTTCTGACGAGACAGCTATAGAGGTAATTTCAATCGTGGGATGTAGCATTTCAATTATCTGCCTTATTGCAACAGCGGTCTTGCATATTCTACTTTGGAGGTAAATTCTTCACAACGTCATAATTAAAATACGTTATAATTGATGGTGTTCCGTGTAGAATAACCCTAATTTTAACTTACTTGATAACTTTCCATTAAAATATTATATCCTTGCAATAGAATGTTATCGTTTATGACTTAAGGGATGTCAAAATTGCGCAAAGAATTTGCCATATCATTGTTCTTTTATTTATTAAATCGTAATCAAATTGGAGGGTGTGGATGTTTGCTAATGCATCAAGTCCACTTTTCTGCACATAATCGGGTTTGTCAGAGTGCTTATTTCACCAAAATGTTAATGTTATCCGAATAAAAAAGAGGCCTGTTCATTAATTATTATGTTAACAAGTTCGGGTAATGAAAACCCTTTATATAGAAAAAACCATGCGGTTTGCAAAAGTGTAAAGTAGAAGTAAAACAAAGATCAGGAATTGATACAATTAACTTACTCCATCCATAAAAGACACCAAAGGGAAAGAAATACAAACATTAAGCGACCAGACCATAATGGAAACCTAAACAAAGGAAGGTCATATGGACAGTTACTTTCCCACAAAATGGCCATATGGCCATCCACAATTAAAAGACACAAGTGATACACACAGTAAGTAACAAACAACATAAATAAATAAATCGCCACAGAAGAGCCGCCTTGGAACGGTCAGTGGAAGATTTCCACTGGGGGGCTTAAATCGATTTTACGTGGCCACAATCCTCGTAAGTTGTTTTAGGTATAAAATGTTTTCCTTCATTTTTGCTCAAAAACAAATGCTTTGCTCTGAAATAAAATGAGGATGTTGTGACGGGAACATATAATCTGTGTTAGCAAACCACTAAAATTCATCAGACAAAGCAACAGTTTTGCAGCCATAATATAGTCCACTTTGTTACTTTGGGTCTGACATGTTTACCTCGTAAACTTGTAAGTGTAATTTAATCATGAAGCTAATAATTTTCAGGATATACCATTGGTTTGTTCTGTTTCATTTGAGGTTTAACGACACCTTCAACACAATTTAGTTCATTTTGGAGACGTTGCGTCAAATTTTGTGGCACTTTTACCCGACGCTGAGATGAAATGACATCTCAATCCCTGCCGCCCAATGAAACAAATAGCAGCACTTTGCCTTGGCAGGCTTAGACCTTCTAAGCCGTTTACCAGTACTCCTGTGCGATCGGTTACAGCTCTGCGTGGAAGCCCAGTTTATTTCTTCAAGCCCTGATGAGCGAGTGCCAATACACCACGTATAAAACATGTAATAAAAAGCAGTAAGAGGAAAAACAAGAAACAAAAGGAACTAATGAAACTAAATAATGTCGTTTTGATCTGTAGTCGAAATGAAATGTACATATATTTTACTGACCTCAAGTGGCATATCATTTATTACAGGAACTTGAAGAACGATAGAGCAGTAATTTTGATCAATATTTGTGTGGCTTTGACGGTCACCTACATCATATTCTTGGCTGGAATCCACCAAACAGCAAATAAGGTACTTATTATGAATAATAACTCAAGAGATTTGTCACTCTTTAGGAAAACAGCACAGCCTCGCATTTATCCCTTTTCAACCTCGCATTCTATCCCTTTACCTTAACTCGTTTAATAAATTAAATAATACATGAACTTTCAAATAAGATCCTCTATACCAATCATTTATTCAACTCGTCGAGGAAAAGGGATAAAATACTCGGCAAACCCTCGCATTTTATCCCTTTACCTCAACTTGTTTTATAAATTAAATAATACATGAACACTCATGTAAGATGCTCTGAACAAAGCCTCGAATCCGCAGGTATAAAAATGAAGTAAAAACCAATTTTCTTGCATAAATAACTATACGCATGGCTGTTTGAAGCCATTGTCAAATGGACCGAATACCGTGCTCAAACAGCAATAACCATGTTCAAATCATGAAATTCGCGTGCTGTTTGAACATGGATTTTGAGCTTTCGATATCACAAGACTGGCCTTGCTTTGTTTACGTTACGTTCAGCGACGTAATGTTATCGCCATGAATGTAGCGTTTTAGGGTTCTATGATGGCATCAGATGTTTACTGCAACGTCATTGTAAACAACATTCTGAACTGGGCGCCACGTTGGTTCGCCGGTTGCATTTGAAGAGTTTATATGGAGTTTATATGGAGCTTTTGGGCGTTTTCGTCATAATTTGCTGTCAGACTCGTTAGTTATGCAAGAACAACGATCGTCCATGGTTATTTCATTGCATTAACATTTGCCGGATCCCTCGGAAGATATTTCAAACATTCGGCCTGGCGGCCTCATGTTCACCAGCTTCCTCGAGACCCGGGGAATGTTAATGCATGAAAAAAAAAAACATGATTGATCCCTATAATTGTCCATGTAGCGAACGACAAAGAGACTCTTATCAGATTGTGCATCCCATCCTTGCAGGCTGATCTGAATCTTTGCAGGGTACACACAGTCATATACGAGTACCTTGGTTTGCTTTGAGCGCCTAAATACGAACCTTACTGTGTTCGTCTGTCCTGGGTGTTTTACTGCGATATCCAAAGGTTTTTTTGTTTACAAAAATAAATACAAAATGGCATGTATTACCCATGGTGTTTACAACAAGCCATCTCTAGTGAATTTTATGACACGAATACTAATGGCTCGCCTACAGTTTCTAATTCTAATTATTCCTTGATTCCCTAAGGAATACTTTGAGGATTTAAATCATTGAGTATATTACATGAGTATTCATTGGACTTTCAGGGTCCTTGGCTCAAGGTCAAGGTCACTGTGGCTATTTTTAGAAAAACTTTGTTTTCGCTCTAGTGCCTACATTTATTGATGTATTTTAATATAATTTCGCACAAATGTTGAGTATGATAATATCTCGAGCATGTTCAACTATCAGGATCCTGGGCTCGTGGTAAAGGCAATGTGGATATTGTCAGAAAAAAAACTTTGTCATCGCTCTAGCGTCGTCATTTGCCGATGGATTTCAATATAACTGCACACAACTGTTGGGTATGATAATATCTCGAACCAGTTCAGCTTTCAGGATCCTGGGGTCCAGGTCACTGTGGTTATTTTTAGAAAAACTTTGACATCATTCTAGTGCCTACATTTATTGATGGATTTTAATATAATTTCACACAAATGTTGGGTATGATAATATCTCGAACAACTTCAGCTTTCAGGATCCTGGGCTCAAGGTCACTGTGGTTATTTTTAGAAAAACTTTGTCATCATTCTAGTGCCTACATTTATTGATGGATTTTAATATAATTTCACACAAATGTTGGATATGATAATATCTCGAGCAAGTTTGACTTTCAGGGTCCTGGGCTCAAGGTCATTGTCTCTGCTGCATTTTTGAGAAAAAACTTTGTCATCGCTCTAGCGTCGTCATTTGCTGGTGGATTTTAATATAACTCCACACAAATGTTTGGTATAATAATATCTCGAGCAAGTTCGACTTTCAGGATCCTGGGCTCAAGGTAAAGGTCACTGTGGCTATTTTAGAATAAACTTTGCCATCGCTCTAGTGCCTACATTTATTGATGGATTTTAATATAATTTCACACAAATGTTGGGTATGATAATATCTTGAGCAAGTTTGACTTTCAGGGTCCTGGGCTGTAGGTCAAGGTCACTGTGGCTGTTTTTTGAAGAAAAAAAACTTTGTCATCGATCTAGCGTCGTCATTTGCTGGTGGATTTTATATAACTTCACACAAATGTTGGGTATGATAATATCTCGAGCAAGTTTGACTTTCAGGGTCCTGGGCTCAAGGTCAAGGTCAATGCGGCTGTTTTTAGAGAAACTTGCTGGAGGCAAAAAGCTTTCCAACTGTAAACGGAGTTCCATTGCACACAGCCTTTCATTATCAACCTCTCATCATTCTAATATGATTTATTCCGACTTTTGTGTTGCTGATGTTTGTATGACAGTGCCATCAGGCAAGCTAATCTGTCCACCGACAGGTTTTGTTATACGCCATTTTGAAGTACAGTGAGTATACACAGTATACCACAGTTTAACTAGGATAATGTTTCCTGTTCCGATTATTGCACCTTCGGGGAGCATCCATCGGTTTCACCGATATTCTTGTTAAACGAGTTCAGGAAAAGGGATAAAATGCGAGGCTTTGCCTCGCATTTTATCCCTTTTCCACAACGAGTTTAATAATACATGAGCACGAATGCAAGTTTCTATTTATCATATGACATTTAAAACGTATTTTATTCACCAGTTTTTCCATTAGAGTCTAGTTATTAAATGTTTGAGTTTCTTTCCCTTGGTGTCTCTGATGGGAGCTATGAGTTAACTGTATCGATTCCTGATAATTGTATTCACTTCTATTTTACAAAAATGCCAATATTTCGCCATTAGTAAACGCGACGTTGTCAAGGACGTCGTACATACGTCGGGGCGTATCTAACTAGTTTGCATATTTCACCCACCATGGATTATCGATGTTTATTACATGGCGTTATTACACTCTCAGACGCGGCGTCATATGATAAAAAAAGTTTATTGTTTTATTTTAACATGCATACTTTGTATTAGAATAGTATCGCTATGGACAAAACATACATTGACACACAAAACTGACAATTTTAAATCGTCGCCGATATCAGTAATTCCCTGAAGCTATGATTAACTCTCAGTATATGAAAATTACCACTGACTTTATCCAGATGGTGTCCTACTGCAGTTGGATATCTCGCAGGTCATGAGAAGCGTTGGTCTTCCAGACAAAGACCCAAAACTGAGAGAAAGCTCAGGCTGGTCAGAGTCACTTTAACAAACCCGTGCAATGAATATCTTTGTCAACCCAGGTTATAAATAGAAACAAATCTGTGGAATAGTAAAATAGAAGTGACGACAATGATCAAGAATCGATACAATTACCCCACACCTCCCGTATGAGACACCAAACGGAAAAGAACACGAAACTCATTACGATAACACACCCGTGCGACATAGTGCATTTTTTTTTCACTCTTCCCAAATGGCTACTTCTCTAATGAAAATCTGTGATATTTTTGTTATTTTTACTTCAAACATAGGTTGTGGGTACTCGTTAGAACCGCCTCAATGAGGCGGTTCTAACGAGTACTCATAACCTATGTCTTGGAGCAGAAACAAGAAAAATAATGTATACCCCCGTAAACCCCCGTTTTCCCTATATAAAGTGGGGTTTAGGGGGTGTTCATTTCACGGACTTGTTCACGTGATGTGAAATAACTAAACCCTATTGAAACATCACACTCAGATGGCCAAACAGCTATCCAAAATAAAAAATATAGTAGCAACACACACCTGCATAGACGAACTATAACTAATAAACCACGACAGAAGAACAGCCTTGGAACGATCAGTAAATATTATTTTACTGGGTTGGCTTAAATCGATTTTACATTTTACCTTATTGTTCTGATTTCTTGCCCACATTTGATTCTTAGAAATAGATTTTTCGAGCTCACAATCTGTGTTTGACTCTGAGAAATTTTCATCAGAAAAAATCCAATTCACAACCATGAAGGAGAGATTTCTCTGACATGTGTCTATTTTATTGTATACACAGCAGTGAAGTAAATGCATATCTGAAACAACTAAAAGTGATATTTTCACAGTGTGATATTTTCACAGTGTGAAAAATAACATGACCATGTTATTTTCACAGTAGCAGCCCGGAATATTTTTCTCGCCAAAATTCATATGTTATCTATAAAATCAATCTGTAAAATACCTTGAAAAAGCACTCTTTGCACTGTAAAAATGCTGTATTCAAAATTGCGATCTATTTATGTTTTGAAACTGACAGTTTTGATGTCATAGCCATGTCAAAAATTGTGACGTAAGATCCGATTGATCAATTACAGTAAGTGTCCTAAAATATTATCAAAAAAGAAAAAAAAATACTTTTTTTCGATAAATATCAAAAATATTTCATCTCGTTTGTTGAAAACATCAGAATTCTGATATTTTCAACATTCGATGAAATATTTTTGATATTTGCACGAGTGAAAATTCCGATGTTTTTTACACACGATATGAAATATTTTTTTGATATTCATCTCAAAAAAGTAAATATCCTCTATATATCATCAGGGGGCATGCACTGCCGTAGCAGCGTTGCTTCACTACATGCTTCTGGTTGTGTTCAGTCTAATGCTTTGTGAGGGAGTCGAGATTACAATTACTGTGAAATATGTTTTCCTGACGAAATCAAGGATAAAATGGATGATCCCGCTAGCATGGGGTAAGTCCTTTCGGAAACTATCTTCCTTTGCGAATACCAGTGGCATCAAGATCAGCAGATCTTCTGATATATTACTTGACTGATCAATAATCCCCTGTTCGTAGCGCTGTTCGATGGTTTAATATTTCGAAACCCAATGGCGCATTTACCACCATCGATGTAAATTTGTTCTTTGGACCCTAGGAAAGTATTCCGACGGCTCCATTTTAATAGATATTTAGGAATAAGTTTGTTGTATTTCGATTTATTAAAAGACATATTTTTGAAAATATTTCATACTTGAGAGTGAAACCAATGTGGAAACAAAATGCTATCAAACACTAGTGAAATGATATCGTACCATTTCACCAACGACTGATACCATTTTTCTTACATGCTTTTCAATGAAATATAGAGATTTCTTAGTGAAATCGAAAACGATATTGTAACCGTTTCAAACAGTGACTAATACAAATTTTATTTTTCACTGTTTGGGACTACTTTTTTCTCGAAATCTAATTTTGTGGTCAGTTGTTTCATTGTCAGATGATTACAAATTAATGAACTGTATTAGAATTGACGCTAAGCCCCTTTACACGTCAAGAGGACGTTAATGACGTCAATTTCGACGCTGACGTCACGTATTTTGTCGCGCGACGTTACATCTGTCTGCAGCCTCTTTGGGGAAATTAATCTCTCAATATTTCAGTAACCATTCTTGAAATGCCATCCCAGGCTATTTCACAGGTGCAATCTTTTAGTTTACATCCAATATTATACCCAGTTAATACGTGGGACACCACCAAATTGGCACGAAATGACCAGGAACAAAGTTAGTTTTCTCTGAGGGTGAGTGATGCGAATAATGAAGCTAAATATTGCCATTTTGAAGCATGTAAGAAACAGAAAATTAGATTTTATTTCACTTATGAACACCCAAACTGGAATTTACATTCGTGGCTACGCCACTCGTGAAAATACTGGTTTTGGTGTTCATTCGGTGAAATAAAATTCGATCTTACACTGAAAAAAATCAAAATATCCTCTATATATTACTTCGCTGTTGTGAGCCGGGATTCCTTGTGTTTATATTCTGTATTTAATACTGCCTTCTGCTATAAAATAAAAAGAAAAACTACTTTTTTACGAAAAATATTCACCTCATGTGCTAAACGTCCTAACTTTCACTTGTGCTTCCCATTCGTGAATTTCGGATGTTTTCACACACTCGATTAAGAATGTTTGGTATTCACTTCAAAAGAGCAAATAATCTCTATTTATCAGAACGTAACTGTGTCTAACTTACAAAATCGGCCAAATACAGTTAGTATGTAAATACATTTCATGAACAAGATCTTGAATAGTACGGGTCACCGGATTCCGAAAGATTTTCTTTTTTGGTTTTATGGCCCTTTCAAGATTATTTCACTCATATCGAGCCGATCGTTAATCAGAGGTGGGCGAAAACCAGAGTATCCGGAGAAAAACCACCTGACCTTCCGTTGCAGAACTTGGCGTCTCACATGTGACCCGAGGCAGGCTAGAACCACAGCGGTGATAGACCTAATGATTAAGAGTCATCGCTCTTAACCACTAGGCCACGGAGGCCGAAAGAATACCTGGGCCCCGTCAAGCGATTTTGGTACTTATCGCCTATGCAAGAAGCGAAGGTTCAGGCGAGGCTGCGCATCCACGCAGTCTCGCCAGAACCTTCGCTGCTCGCTCATACAAGCAGTGAGTCAAGAGGAACCTTCAGACAGAAAGGCCCCTCTGAATGGCTGGGCATGCGCAGTTAAAATTTTTCATGACGGAATTCTCGAAGACACAAATTCGCTTGGCGGGGCTCAACTGACCGATTGTCTATGAAAAAGGAAGTCAAGGCAAAGGTCGGAAATCATTACAGATGCCGTACACTTCCCATCCAAGACAAAAAAGGGAGAGAGACACCGACATAAACAACTTCCCCGCAATGTAAACATAACCAACAGAAAGCCAAATGAACATTTTCTTTTAAAACGGCCAAACGTCTATCCAAAATTAAAACAAATATAAACAGCCACACATGAATCGACAAAAACGACAATTATATAGCAGAAGCCCCGCCTTGATACGGTCAGTACAATACTTGGGGGAGGGGGCTTAAACTGATTTTACTTGACCACAATCCTCGCCATAGGTTCTGTCATAGTTAAGAAACGGTCCCCGCCCATCGGGGCTTGAAGAATTAAATGGGCTGCATTATGCTTCCACACAGAGCTTAATCCGACCGCACTCGAGTACTGGTAAACCGCTTAGAGGAGCTAATCCTGTCCAGGCAAAGCGGCGCGAGTCGGGCCGTCCATGCTTTTAAAACCTATTGGTTTTATTGGGCGACAGGGCTCGAGATCAATGTCGGATAAAAGTCCCACAATATTGGAAGGAATGTCTCCAATATGGCCTATATAGGGTTGACGGGGACCTTAAACATTAAATCAAACAAACAAAATGGTTTAGACAAATAATGTAGTCAGTCCGCGTATAGTGATTTCATTCCCATCAGTGCAACATCTCTGAGAAAATAACAATCAAACGAAGTCGCATTGACCATCATTCAGTTATTGTATTTGATAACGGGGACCCTGACTATGCAAGTGGGTTCAAACAAAACCTGCGCAAAATATTACGCGGTCACGAAGCAAATATTTCTGTTAGTTTTGCTATATTTTTGTTGTCCTGTCATTACAAGTTTTGTTGTGTGTGTCCTCTAGAATTGTATCGGTATGACGATTCTAATGGGTAACAGCGCATCCATTTTCGTAGAAGTCTGGGTACATACTTGTTTTTTCGCTGTATATACACTATTTCCATGTGTTATGATTACCTCTTTGTACAGATGCATTATTTCTATGTGTTATGATCAACTATTTGGGCCCTGAACAACCCCACAACAACATTTCATGGTTTCAAAGATATAGGCCTGCCCGATGGCTTAATATGTTCTTATTGGTGGATTTGTACTGTCCAAAACTGCAGATATAAGGACACTTGCAAATGAATATATAGTGCGTGCGTCTTTTTGACCAGAGCGCTGCCTTGGGAATTAGAGCAATAAACCCGTTTTAGTGCCCCTGATTGCACTAAAATCACATATTTACGTCCGCCGTATTTATTTTGTTTGTTTGATTTGAGGTCTAACGTCCCCGTCAACACTGCATAGGTCATTTTAGAGACGTTGCTTCCAATTTTGTGGTACTTTTACCAGACATTGAAATGAAATGGCATCTCAAGCCCTGTCGCCCAATGAAACCAATAGGGTTTATAAGCATGGACGGTCTCATTCGAACCAATTTGCCTGGGTAGGTCTAATCCTCTAAGTGGTTTACCAGTACTCGTGTGCGGTCGGTTTCAGCTCTGTGTGTAAGCATCATGCAGCTCATCTATTTCTTCCAGACCCAATTGGCGGGGGGCCGACCGCCGTATTAAGCCCAGTTTATATATATGTAGGAGAAATTTGATTCGAATGATAAGCTTTGTTTATTTTTTCGGTGGAGTGGGTGTAAGCAGCACGCCAACCCTTGAGTAACAGTTATATCAGTTTTTGCTACCACCAGAGAGAGGAGAAATAGACACACAAGTTATGATAGAGGAAAGCGAGAAAAGTGGAGAACCAGGATGAAAAGGAAACAAAATTTAGGCCTTCTGCGCATTTTTATGAAAGTACATCAAGCCTTGTCCAACTACAAGACAATATTACATTGTCGCCTCGATGTTGAAAACAATACACAACGCATACATCTCGCCTACCCACCAATGCATTGCATTAATGATTAATTACGATTTTTACAGGACTACCTGCTTTGATAGTTGGCGTTTCTCTTGGAAGTACACAACTCGAAGGTTATGGAACAGAAAACTTGTAAGTAACCGACATGTCAAATGTCAGTGGAAGTATTGCCCATAATACCCTTGTTAATCCAAATTATAAGACATATAGATTCTTACACGAGTGGTCATTTCATATGATATTTATGGAACGAGCCTTTGGCGAGTTTCATAAGTATCATATGGCATGACCACGAGTGTAAGATTCCCTTTATCATATGACTACTTTAAATTGGATTTTATCACCTTTTAATTTGACAATTTTTCTACGAAAAATGCATTGTTGACACGGACGTCGTCATCATGTTACTTAATCCCGCCAAAGTGTTATTACAAGTGTGGTCATACAATATTTATTACATGACATTATCCACTGCTTATCATCGACCTCATATGATAAAATAATTTATTTTCCTTATTTTAAATGTTCCTAACCAGTATCCGCAGTCTGTTAAAATTGCATGTTTGTGATGAGGTTTAACGTCCCCGTCAACAATATATAGTTCATTTTGAATGCGTTGCTACCAACATTTTGGGACATTTACCCAACATTGATATGAAACCACATCTCAACCCTACCGCCCAAAGTAATCCGATGTGGTTTAAGAAGCGGTCCGAGTGGCGCTACTTTTCCTGGGCAGGCTTAGACCTAAGCGGTTTACCGGTACTCAAGTGCGGTCGGTTAAATTCTTCGTGGAAGCACCATACAAGCCAATCTATATCTCCAAGTCCGGACAACCCTGCCAATGAAATTTGTAACAGAAGTAAGAACCACATTATACTAATTTTGGTTTCATAAATAGCATCTTTTTAACACATAGATGTTATTGGAATACTTAGCTGGTAAAGAACACCTACAATTCATGTTTGTAAAATAGAAGTGAGGGCAATGATCAGGAATTGATAAAATTACCTCACACTTCCTGTCCAAGGCACCAATGGAAATGAAACACAGAAATAAAACAACTTAACAGTAATGATGACGTCGCAAGCGGAAAACCAAAAAGAAGAGACTTCCCCGCAAAATGGTCAAACAGCTAACTGAACGATAAAAATATATTAGCAATACACACTTGAAAAGACAAGATTTTACAATAATAAATCACCACACCACAGAAGAACCGCCTTGGTATGTACTGCAAAGTGCTTTTCGCGGGTGGAGGGGGTGCTTAAATAGGTTTTACGCGGCTTAAATCCTCGCCATTGGTTCTTTTGTCGGATAGACAAATAGTTTGTTCAGTCCCCATAAAGGATTTCTAACTAATCAGTGCAACATCTCCGATATTATAAAAATCAAGATTATTCAGAGATGAAAAAACAATGACGACTCGACAGCATGAAATATCTGAAATACTGGATCAACAGAAAGCCAACAGTAAGACTCCGGTGGGTCCGACCAGAGAGAGAGCAACAGGCATTAACCGACGTTACTTAAACGTTTACATAAGTCTTTAGGCTGGCTCCTTTTGAATCAGAACACGATCAACGGCGTATTGACCTGACTGTACATACGCTCATGCTGATCTGAGTTTTGTATAAGTATAAGTATCAAGACGAAATGTCCTTTTGCGCGAATAATCCAATGTCATCTGTTTTCTAGCAGTTAGTTATTTGAATCACTGAATATTCTTGCACCAGTTTCATCCATTATGCCTCGAAAAGTTGTCTGTCTAACCTGAATTCGAAACGAGTTTGTATATGTTACACAGATCTACCGTTTGGCTTTATTGCCGAGCTGCAGAACTCTAGCTCGTTACGCCAATTGCCCTGTTTTAATGTCCTGATAGGGTAATGTTGTTTTTACCTACCCCTTTTCTGGCACATCATACGCGCATTGTCGTGGATGGTGTTACATACCTGTTTTCAAACGTGATACAGGCGAGATTGTGAATTCTTGTCTGGTTCTTGGATATCATCCTACAATGGAATGCTCGCCCCCGCCCATCGGGGCCTGGAGAAATAGATTGTGCTTTACGGTGCTTCCGCGCAGAGCTAAAACCGACCGAACTTGAGTACTGGTAAACGGCTTAGGTCTAAGCCTGCCCAGGAAAAGTGATCCGAATCGGACCTCTCCTTAAACCCTAGCGGTTTCTATGGGCGGTAAGGCTTGAGATGTCATTTCATCTCAATGTCGGGTAAAAGTCCCACAAAATCGGAAGCAACGTCTCCAAAATTACCTATACAGTGTTGACGGGGACGTAAATCCTCAACTCAAACAAACAAACAAAACAATGGAAGTGCATATTTGTCATTTGAGTATGGATTCCTGATCATTGCCCTCACTTCTATTTTCAAACACGCAGACAGAAAGGTTATGAAAAGGTGTTTCGGTGCAGTAAAGCTCAGGAACCACTACTCTCCTCAGTGACGATAGACCTAGTCTTCTGACTGACGAAGAGGCTATCTTGAAACGATGGGCTGAGCACTTTAAAAGCATTCTTAACCGGCCATCCTCTATCAATGATGAAGCTATCAACAGACTAACACAGGTTGAATGTAATCTGCTGCTTGACAAGTTCCCAACCGTTACTGAAACAGTGAAAACAATAAATCTTCCGGTTGCAAAGAAGTTATTTCACACTATGTGGAGAAAAGAAGCCATTCCTCAAGAATTCAAGGATGCGTCAATTATCCACATATTCAAATGGAAAGGGAACCCTAAGATCTGAGACAATCACAGCGGCATCTCTTTATTGTCATTTGCTGGGAAAGTCATTGCAAGAGCCCTACTTAACCGACTGAATGAACACTTGAACAGTCAGGGCTTCTACCAGAATGACAGTGTAGGTTTAGGAAGGACAGAAGAATAATTGACATGATCTTAACAGCAAGGCAGCTGCAAGAGAAATGCCAGGAACAGAACATGGACCTATTCATGACCTTCTTTGACCTCACCAAAGCATTTGACACAGTCAGTTGTAAGGGCTTTTAGATCACGGTGAAGTTTGGATGTCCAACCAAGTTCATACTAGTAAGAAAAGGTCACTCAGGAAAGGCCGCAATCAAAGGACGCAGCCGTCTCAAAACACATACAGAAAGTGACACACAGAGGCACACACAAAACAGACGAAACATGAACCAACGGCACAAAGCCAAATACCAAATAAGACACGGCAAAAGAACGACCGCCTTGGGACGGTCAATAGTAAAACTACTGGCGGAGGGGGGGGGGGGGGGCTTCAACTCCGGCGTTTATGAAATTTCAAACCTCGCCCGCAGTTCGAGTAGAGTATCAAACAAAATAACAAAATAACAACAACAAATTGATCCGCGTGGAGGCTTTCTAGCTCAACAGTGAGACATGATAAAATACATGGTAAAATGGTTATGTATAGATTCATATTATCATGAATCAGGGTTGAGGACTCAACAGCATTCCGACGTCAGAGAAGAAGAAAACCACCAGTTAGATCACGGAGGGTCAAACCCAGGAAACAATTGAACATTGCAATTGCGAGACAGCTCCACGATGGTATGCTTGCACGGATCCAAAATGATGATGCGTTTTCTGATCCATTCCCTGTTACAAACGAGGTCAATCAAGTCTGTGTGTTAGCCCCAACACTGTTCAACATGATGTTTTCTGCAACGCTCACGGATGCTTTCCAGGATGGTGATAATGGCATACCTATTAGGTATCGCGTTGATGGGAAAGAGGTGCTAGATGGGTTCCTCTTTCTGATGACATGGCAAAAGGTGCTCCAACAGAAGAGAAGATGCAAAAGGTATATATCAATATCTGACTCCTGTGATAGCTATGATCTCACAATCAACATAAAAAAGACTGAAGTAGTCTATCAGCCAGCACCTGACAAGCCTTATAAAGAGCCCACCAACACAGTGAAAAGTCAAAGACTGAATGTGGTAGACAAGTTCATCTACCTTGGGAGCACCCTGTCAAGAGCCGGCCACATCGATCAGGATTGCCAAAGCTAGTGCAACATTTGTCCGACTACGCTGTAGAGTCTTTGATCGAAGTGGAAAAACTGAAAGTATACAGAGCTGTGGTGCTGGCAACACTATTGTAGGCACGTGAAACATGAACAGTTTACCAACGGCACGCCAAGAGACGGAATCACTTCCATACAAGTCTTAGAAAACTCTTAAAGGTTAAGTGGCAAGACACGATTCAAGACATGGAAGTCTTGAACATGACAGGGATGCAAAGTGTACATACTCTTCTAAAATTAGCACAGTTAAGATGGAAAAACCATGTTACCAGTGGAGCGCGTTGGTGCAGTGGTAGCGCATTGGATTTGTGATTGAGAGGTTGCGGGTTCGATCCTCACGCTGACATGTGTTAATTTATGGAAGATCAAGATACTCCTACCGTATCCTCAGTTTGTCTGTTTTGCTTACTCTGAGACTTGCCAAAGTCTGTAAATAAGGAGTTCATTGTAGAATTAATTGTTAACAAAAAATAGCAATACAATATTGTATGAGAATTGTGAAATTCATTCAGAGATCAAGACTAAAAAGACGTTTACATATATTTTCTGTTTAAAGGGACTTTAATTGAATATTAAAAATGTAAAAAAATAAATAAAAAAGTAAATGTAGGGACTTGGGAAAGTCTAGCTTACTCTCAGTGGCTAGAACTATCCCTGTCTAAAATGATTTTTACAGTTTTAAATATGTTAGATCCAATCACATTTGACTTAAGTCACGCATATCTCCTCTCTTTCAGTTGTTGGCTGTCAGTTGAAAATGGAGTCATATGGGCTTTTGTTGCACCAGCAATGCTGATAATCGTGGTAAGTAATACACCATTCTACACGAATAACAATTGAATTGCGTAATGAACAGCCTTATAAATTCAAACCTATGCAGGTAAAATTGGGCTTCACTGGACTGTTTGTTTCCTTTTGCTCCAACATTTCAGTTATTTTATCATATGAGAGTCTGAGAGTGTAATAACGCCATGTACTATTTTAGATAATCCACTAGTGGATTAAATATGCAAAATAGCTAGATACGTCCCGTAACGTAACATGTACGGCGTCCTTAACGACGTCGCGTTTACTAATGGCGGAATATTGATACTTTTATAAACAATTATGAATAAAATGCGTTTTAAATGTCATATGATAAATAGAATCTAGCATTCGTGCTCATGTATTATTGAATTTATTAAACTCGTTGAGGAAAAGGGATAAAATGCTCGGCAAAGCTCGCATTTTAACCCTTTTCCACAACTCGTTTAATAAATTCAATAATACTTGAACACTCATGTAAGATCCTCTATGAATGTCATTATGATAACACATCCGTGTGACAAAACGCATATTATCATATCTCTAAAACGCTTGTTTTTCAGATAAAAAAAATGTGATATTCTTCTTATTTTTACTCCTCCTAAAATAGGTTGTGCTTGTTAGAACGAGTACCCACAAATTATGTCTTGGAGCAGAAATCAAGAAATGTATACACTCGAATAACCAAGTTTTGTCTTTATATAGAGGGGGGGGGGGCATCGGAGTCTAACTGTTGGTTTTCATTTGCTCCAGCATTTCATATATTTCTTACATTTATGCATTCTCTAAGATGTTGCACTGATGAGTTAAGAAGCCTTCGCACGGACAGAACAAATTATTTGTCTAAATTGCTACGGAAGTAAGGTCGAGGAGTGTTATACGACAGACTGCACGCAGTTCGTAGTTAACCAAATCACGGTTGACAACTTGACTTCCCTCTTTAACTGCACGCCAGTGGGTCAGACCTCAGATTCTATGACGGTTCTAGCGCAAAGGCTTATGGAGAATTAGAATTTAATTTTATGTAATGCCGGTTGGTGCCTGATGGTCTCTCTCTGGCGTAACTATCGGAGACTAACTGTTGGTTCTTTTTTGTTCCAGCATTTCAGTGGTCTCTTGCTGTCGAGTCCGCAACGTTGTTTCATCTCTGTGATTGTTTTTGTTTTTATGTTCTCGGGGATAAGTTAGTAGGCATTTATGCGGGCTGAACAAATTATTTGTCTAAATCGCGACGGAAGGGCGAGGATTGCGACAACGTTGAATCGATTAAAGGCCCGACCCCCAAGTGGAATCCGTTTCACTGACCGTTCCAAGACGGTTCTTCTGTCGCGTTTTTTTATGGTCTGAGATTTTGTATCACTTAAATTGTTTTGTTTTTGATAGCTAATTGGTCATTTTGTGGGAAAGTAACTGTCATTTTGGCTTTCAACTATTGATGTTTCCTTTAGGGTCTAGTTACTTAATGTTTGTGTTTCTTTCCCTTTGGTGTCTCTGATTGGAGCTGTGGGTTAATTGCATTGATTCCTGATCATTGGCTTCACTTCTATTTTGAATGTGTGTATCGCTTATATCTTTTGTTTTTGATAGCCAATTGACCATTTCGTGGGAAAGAAACTGTCATTTTGGCTTTCCGCTGTCGATGTTTCCATTAGAGTCTAGTCTTCATTTGTTTGTTTGTTTGTTTTTCTTTCCCGTTGGTGTCTCTGACGGGAGTCGTGGGCTAATTGAATCGATTCCTGATAAGTGTCTTCACTTCTGTTTCAGATAGGTGTTTATGACACGGATTTGTTAACATGATGCTGTCGAGTCCTCATCGTTGTTTCATTTCTGTATTTTTTTTGGTTTTGATTTAAAGGCCCTTTCAAGATGATTTCGCTCATATCAAGCCGTTTGTTAATATTCAGAGGTGGGCGAAATCCGGAGTACCCGGAGGAAAATCAAGTGACATTCCGTTGCAGAACTTGGTGTCTCACATGTGACACGAGCCAGGCTCGAACCACAGCAGTGAGATACCTAATGATTAAGAGTCATCGATCTTATCCACTAGGCCACGAAAATTGATCATGAAATCTTTTCTACGGTCATTCTCTCCCTTCCACTGATTCAAGAAAGGCATATATCAATTTCTTATGAAAGAATGTGCACTGTACAGGTTAACTGCTTACGTATAAGCCTGCCCAGGAAACGTGTGGCACTGTAAAATGACCGTCTCAAAAATTGCCTAAATAGTGATGACTGGGCCGTTAAACTCAAATACAAACAAACAAATAAGGCAACGGAGGCACCTTTATTAGCTCACCTGAGCCGAAGGCTCATGTGAGGTATTAGTATACCACGAGCCGGCGTCCGTCGTCCGTCGTCCACACTTTCAACAAAGTATATCTCTGGAACCAGTGGGCCGCCCTTGATCAAATTTCATATGAACCATCATCAGGTAGGGGGAAAGGCTGTGTTAGGTTTTCGTGCAGATCGGATGAGAACTCTGGTTGCCACAGCAACAAAGAGCTCCCATAGGCTTAACATAGGAAAAAGCTTGTCATCACTCTAGCTCCTTCAATTTTTATCTGATCGACTTCATTCTTGCAGATAAGGAGGACAGGCAAGAAATCTCGATCAAGTTCGATTTTGGGCTGAATCGGATTATTCACTCAGGAGTTACGTGCCCTTGAGCGTTAGGAAAAAGCTTGTCATCACTCTAGCTCCGTCAATTTTTTTATGATCGACTTCATTCTTGCAGATAACGAGGACAGGCATGAAATCTCGATCAAGTTCGATTTTGGGCTGAATCGGATTATTCACTCAGGAGTTACGTGCCCTTGAGCGTTGAAAAAATTGCCTATTGACTTAACATGGAGAGAATGTTGTCATCACCGTAGCTGCTTCAATTATTTTCAGATTGGCTTTATTCTTGCAGATAACCAGCACAGCCATGAAATCTCGGTCAAGTTCGATAACTGGCAGAATCGGATCATTCACTTAGGAGTTACCTGCCCTTGTGTGTTTTTGCATTAGGGTTAATGGGAATTTCAAAAATGTATATCTTAAAGACTACTTGGCCAACTTTGATCAAATTTCATGTGTCGCATTATTGGGCAAGTGGAAAGGCTTCATTAGGTTTTCAGGCAGATCTGAGTGGAACTCTGGTTGCCATGGCAACATCTAGTTCCATAGACTTCACATAGGAAAAAGCTTGTCATCACTCTAGCTCCATCATTTTTTTTCTGATCGACTTCATTCTTGCAGATATCCAGTACAGGCATAAAATCTCGGTCAAGTTCGATTTTGGGCCGAATCAGATAATTCACTCAAGAGTTACGTCCCCTTGAGCGCCCGAAAAATTGCCTATCGACTTAACATGGGGAAAATGTTGTCATCACTGTAGCTAGTAACGAGGACAGGCATAAAATCTCGGTTAAGTTCGATTTTTGGCAGAATCGGAATATTGACCTCGGAGTTACGTGACCTTGAGCGACAAAAAAATTGCCCATAGACTTAACATAGGGAAAATGTTGTGACTACGATAGCGTATGGAATTTTTTTCAGATCAGCTTCAAACTTGCAGGTAACGAGGACAGACATAAAATCACGGTTAAGTTCGATTTTGGGCCGAATCGGATTATTTGCCTTGGAGTTACCTGCCCTTGAGCATGAAAAAATACGTTGTGACCACGATAGCAACTTTATTTTTATTCAGATCAGCTTCAAACTTGCAGGTAACAAGGACAGGCATAAAATCCCGGTTAAGTTCGATTTTGGGCCGAATCGGAATATTGACCTCGGAGTTACGTGACCTTGAGCGACAAAAAATTTGCCCATAGACTTAACATAGGGAAAATGTTGTGACTACGATAGCGACTTGAATTTTTTTCAGATCAGCTTCAAACTTGCAGGTAACGAGGACAGACATAAAATCTCGGTTAAGTTAGATTTTGGGCCGAATCGGATTATTTGCCTTGGAGTTACCTGCCCTTGAGCATAAAAAAATACGTTGTGACCACGATAGCAACTTTATTTTTATTCAGATCAGCTTCAAACTTGCAGGTAACGTGGACAGGCATAAAATCTCAGTTAAGTTCGAATCGGAATATTGACCTCGGAGTTATATGACCTTGAGCGACAAAAAATTTGCCCATAGACTTAACATAGGGAAAATGTTGTGACTACGATAGCGACTTGAATTTTTTTCAGATCAGCTTCAAACATGCAGGTAACGAGGACAGACATAAAATCTCGGTTAAGTTCGATTTTGGGCCGAATCGGATTATTTGCCTTGGAGTTACCTGTCCTTGAGCATAAAAAATACGTTGTGACCACGATAGCAACTTTATTTTTATTCACATCAGCTTCAAACTTGCAGGCAACGAGGACAGGCATAAAATCTCGGTTAAGTTCAGTTTTGGGCCGAATCGGAATATTGACCTCGGAGTTACGTGACCTTGAGCGACAAAAAATTTGCCCATAGACTAATTAGGGAAAATGTTGCGACTACGATAGCGACTTGAATTTTTTTCAGATCAGCTTCAAACTTGCAGGTAACGAGGAAAGACATAAAATCTCGGTTAAGTTCGATTTTGGGCCGAATCGGAATATTTGCCTTGGAGTAACCTGCCCTTGAGCATAACAAAATACGTTGTGACCACAATAGCAACTTTATTTTTATTCATATCAGCTTCAAACTTGCAGGTAACGAGGACAGGCATAAAATCTCGGTTAAGTTCGATTTGGGGCTGAATCGGAATATTGACCTCGGAGTTACGTGACCTTGAGAGACAAAAAAAATTGCCCATAGACTTAACGTAGGGAAAATGTTGTGACAGAAATAGCGACTTGAATTTTTAGCTCACCTGAGCCAAAGGCTCCAGTGAGCCGATAGTATACCAAGGCTCCGGAGTCCGTCGTCTGTCGTCCGTCCATCCGTCGTTCACACTTTCAATGAAGCATATCTCAGAAGGCAGTCGACCAATCTTGTTTAAATTTTATGTGTAGCACCATTGGGCAAGGGGAAAGGCTGCATTAGGTTTTGGAGCTAGTCTGGTTCATTTGTTCCTTCATTCTTCTTTCTCTCCATATAGAGATAATAGACCAATGTTAAATTTTTAATCAAAGATTTCTCAGGAACTATAAAAGCTAGAAGCATCAAATTTGGTATTCAATAGAATAATGATGACTTATTTTGTGTAAGAGACATTGGGCTTTCTCAGCTTATTTGTTCATCTGTTCTTTCATTCTTCTTTCTCTCCATTTTGACCAATGTTAAATTTTCGTCAAAGATTTCTCAGGAACTATAGAAGCTAGAAGTCTCAAACTTGGAATGCAATGCAATAATCATGACTTATATCCTGTAAGGGTCAATGGGCTGGATTCTATTAGCAGATTTAGTAGTCAAGTCTGTGAATTGTTAAAACTTAAGTTCCTCAGGTGAGCGGTTTAGGCTCATTGAGCCTCTTGTTTGATGTTTATCTTCTCTGAAAGGTTGCACTGATACGTTAGAAACCTTCATGCGGACTGGGAAATAATGTGAGTGTTCATGTATACATGAGTGTATATGAGTGTTCATGTATTATTGAATTTATTAAACGGGTTGAGGAAAAGGGATAAAATGCGTGGCTTTTCCGAACATTTATCCCTTTTCTTCAACGAGTTTTATAAATTCAATAGCATTTTATCCCTTTTCGTCGAGGTTATTAAATCCAATAATACATGAGCACTAATGCAAGATTCTATTTATCATATGACATTTAAAACGGGTTTACTATACGATTGTTAAACAAAAATGTCAAGATTCCGCCATTAAACGCGACGTCGTTAAGGAGCCGTACATGTACGTTTCGGGGCGTATCTATCTGATTTAAACATTTTATCCACTAGTGGATTATCGAATTTATTACATGACATTATTACATTCTCAAACGCGACGTCATAAGGTACAATTATTTGCTTAAACCAGGACAGAAACAATGGCGAGGATAGCGGCCACATTAAATCGATGAAACTACTCTCCCACCCTCAGTAAAGAAGCTTTACCAACCGTTCAAAGGCGGTACTTCTGTCGTGGGTTATACCTTTGCGTGTATGTACTGTTTGTATTTTTTTATTTTGGATATCCATTTGGTCATTTTGTGGGTAAGAGACTGTCCCTTTGGCTTCGACTTGTGACGTTTTAATTATGATAGTTAAATCGTTTATGTTGGTGTTTCTTCCTATGGTGTCTTGGATGGGAGGGGTGAAGTAATTGTATTGATTCTAATGATTGCCTTAATCTCAACTATATAAGGCCCGCGTCAAGGCAAGTGTTCATAAAGATATGTTTCTACAGTGAAGACAAGTATTCTATCTGCGTGTCTACTCAGTCAGAAAATAAGCTTCTCTGTCCACATTATTTGTGACATGACCGAAGTTAATAAGCATAGCGGATCATTTCGTCGGCAGGTATCGCTTCTTCTTATAAAGTCAATAACAACTGAACCAATCGATGATTGGTTGATTCATTGATTTGGGTTTAACGACACATCAACCCTTGTGTGTCATTATATGTCGTCTCCCAGAGAAGTGGAGATGAACGCGAGGGACAGATGAGAAAGAAGAAAATGAATGGAAGTGCAGATAAGAAAGAATTTTCTTGCACACCAGACAAGGAAATCCGTGATTTTACCCTGGGATAGAAATTTATGTTCTGACCCTGGTGTTCCGGCCCCAAATCGAATATAATCGCATGTTTGATAAATGCACTGGTTGATTACAACCTCATGCGCGGCGTCGTCATGCGTGACGTCACTAAACATTTCTGTTGTGTCATCACAAAATGGCGGACGTCGGTAACCGAAGTGACAGCAGCATTAAAATTCGCAATAGAAATGAAAGGTATGCAAGAAAAAGAATCCAATATAGGTGTGAGGGGTGGATAGAAAAATCCGTCCCTCGGGATCACTGTCCGGCATCACTCGGCAAGCCTCGTGATGCCGGACAGTGTCCCTCGGGACGGATTTTTCAATCCACCCCTCACACCCATATAGGATTCTTATAATCACCCCCCCCCCCTTTACCCTTAGCAAGGACAGCAGGCATTGCCCAACTGTAAGACAATAACAGTTGAACGCCCCAGTGGCGCAAGATACAAGTCACCTTTGCTACACCCACCCACCCTTTTAAACTACCCAGTTACTTGGTATAATGTATTTATTCATTGCACAAACTGAAAGACAAACGGTGTCGAAACCATACGAGCTGGATCTACACTTTATGTTATGGTACAGTTTTCACGTTCATCGAACAGTGTTATTATATTTTACAGGTGAACGTGGTATTCCTTGTACTTCTCTTGCGTACTATGTTACATACCAAGGCTTATTCACAGATGTCAGAGGTGGACCGCATCAAGTGAGTACCTTTATTTTGGTCTGGGCTAAACAGTAGACAGGAAAAGTAATGTTATTTTTTTATTCTAACACAGCGCGCCTATATAGGCAATGGAAAACAACTGTGTTTTATTCTACAACAAATCACGGCTAGGAAGAACGTGACGAGTGACGTCATTAAAAACTGCAAATTTATGACGTCACTTGTCGATTTCCTTGACGTTAGACGGTGTAACGTCATTTTCTCGCATCGAAAACGTTAGAAAAGGATGTAAATGCATGTGTTTCAGTCGTTAATTTTAGCGGGGTTTCTTCTAACAATGGCGAAAAGTTGTGAGATTTTGAAGGAAACAACAACATTATTGCCGATATTAAGCGTGTACGAATCGAAATAGATCAGCTCTAGTCTGTGATTTATTGAGTAATAAATCACAGTGTGTCGGTCAGTTGTAAGTAGACAAATCACGCGCGCTACGCGCTCGTGATTTGTCTACTTGACAACTGACCTCCAATCTGTGATTTATTACTCAACAAATCACAGTTAGAGCTGATCTATTTTTTATCACAATCAGGTTAGCAAGTACGTGAAATTAACGACCTTGTTAAACAGAAAAGAGACGTGGAAAGAATGGTCACGAACTGATACAATTACCCCACACCTTACATCTAAGATGTTCGGCCCCCGCCCATCGGAGCTTGAAGAAATATATGGGTTTCATGATGCTTCCACGCAGAGCTGAATCCGACCGCACACGAGTACTGGTAAACCGCTTAGAGGAGCTGAATAGATATGGAGGCAATGATCAGGAATCGATACAATTAACCCACAGCTCCCATCAGAGACACCAAAGGGAAAGAAACATAAACATGAAACCAGAGACCCTAATGGAAACATCAATAGCGGAAAGCCAAAAGGAAAGTTACTTTCTCACAAAATGACCAATATGCTATCCAAAATAAAGTAATATAGCGACACAAACACCCAAGGACAAACCATTACAAAAATAAACCGGGACAGAAGAACCGCCTTAGAACGGTCGGCGGAAACGAATTCCACTGGGGGGCTTAAGTCGATTTTACGTGGCCACAATCCTCGTCCTTACTTCCGTCGCGATTTAGACAAATAATTTGTTCAGTCCGCATGAAGGCCTCCTAACTCATCAGTGCAATATCTCCGTGAACACAAATAATCAAACAACCACAGAGATGAAACAACGGTGAGGACTCGACAGCAAGAAACCACTGAAATGCTGGAGCAAAAGAAATCCAACAGTAAGACTCCGATGGGCCCGACCAGAGACAGAACATCAGCTACCAACCGACATTACATTGAATTAGATCTCTCTAATCCTCAATAAGCCTTTATGCTGGAACTGTCATAGAATCTGAGGCTTGACCCACCGGCGTGCAATTAAAGAGGGAAGCAAAGTTGTCAACCGTGATTGGGTTAACTACCATGCATGCAGTCTGTCGTATAACATTTATGTTGTACCCAATCTTTTTATATCGAAGAATGAATTTACGAAATTGGGTGCTGAAGTCATTGCGGTTATATATTTTTCTGAATTTATATACTAAGTCATCATAAAATTCGGGTTCCGATAGAACTTGTCGCAGAAGAGATTTAATTCCAATATTGAATTTTGAAATTAAATCAGAATGACGTCTATAAAATTTTGAAAAGGCTTTGCGTATTTTATGGTACCGATAACCCTGATTAAGAAGTTTAGCCATTAACAATTTATTACGAGTGTTGAAGTCAATTACATGACTACATTCTCTGACAAATCGAATAAATTTCGAAATATAAACGCCATAGGATAAAGCGCGAGGAACATCACCATCCAAAATAGGTAAATTTACAATCTCAAAATCAAAATCATCGCGTTTATCATAAATTTTGCACGAAACAAACCCATCTGCAATAGATAGATGTAAATCCAAAAACGGGGTCTCGGTATCAGAAGAATTTGCTTTATTTAACTAAAGTTCTGGTTGGGGGGGGGGGGGGGTAAATTTGACTGATCAAACCATCGAAATAGGTATTATCAATATTTAATAAATCATCCAAATATGTAGAAGTGGAGCTAAAAGCTTCAATTATTGCACACTGGTTTTCAGCAAAAAGGGACATCATGAAGTCTCTCTCATAACAAAACAAAAACAGATCAGCCACAAGTGGTGCACAATTAGTACCCATCGGAATACCCACAACTTGACTAAGTAACTTAGTACCAAATCTAATGTAACTATTATCAAGTAGAAAGGTGAGAGCTTCACACACTTTCTGACATGACCATAAAGTATAATTTTTTATGCTCTTCAGAAGTGAAGAAAGCATTTCTTACATTACATGCAAGATAGAGGGAGTCTTCCCTATGAAATTTTTTCTTTTATAAGATTATGAGGAAGTCATCGGCAATGTGAGGATTATGAGGATGTCTAGGCTAAGTGGTGCGAGTCGGACCGACCATGCTTTAAAACTCTATTGGTTTCATTGGGCGACAGGGCTTTAGATGTCATTTCATCTCAGTGTCGGGTAAAGGTCCCGCAAAATTGGTACCAACGTTTAGAAAATTACCTATATAGTGTTGACGGGGACTTTAAACATTAAATCAAACAAACATCCAAGATGCACAAAAGGGAAACAAATACAAACATACAACAACGGCAGCAGAATGCAAAGACAAACAATGCCAATAATAAACCACAACAGAAGCACCCGTTGAAACAGTCAAATTCTTACTTGCAGGGGTGGTGCCTCTGCTTAAATCGATTGCACGTGGCCACATTCCACGCCCTTAGCTTTGCTGTGGTTGTTCAGGCCTCATCAGCTCAACATCTCCGAGAAGTTTAGTCCCGCACTGCATGACATAATCAAAGACAGAGCGAGCTGGAGGGAGGGGGGGGGGGGGGGGGGGCGTAACTACATGACTACGAGAATTTATTCATCCATTACGATAACTCGCACGTACGACATAATGCAATTTTCACGTCTCCAAAATGGCTACTATTCTGATGAAAATCCTTCATATTTTTCTAATGAATGCTCAAAACATAGGATGTGGGTGCTCGTCAGAACCGCCTCATTGATGCGGTTCTAAAGAGTACCCATAACCTATGTCTTGGAACAAAAATAAGAAAAATAATAAATACCCCGTAAACCCCAGTTTTCTCTATATAAAGTGGGGATTAGAGGGGTCTTCATTTCACGGACTTGTTCACGTGATGAAACGAATTTGGTTTAGCCTAAACTGAGGTTAACAAGGTATGGCTGGAAAAAAAAATAGATTTTTTGAAACACGTCAGAACAGCATCAATGATGCGGTTTTTCTTTCGTTTTCTGTTTCAGTTTTTTTTTCCCTTTTTAGGTCACCGTCATGTAGTGACGAGGTGAGCTTTTGGGATCACTTTTTATCCGTCGTCCGTCGTGCGTGCGTGCGTGCGTAAACAATTTCTTTAAACGACATCTCCTCCAAAACCACTCATCAGAATTTGATCAAACTTCACAGGATTGATCCTCAGGTAGCCCCCTTTCAAAGTTGCTCAAATGGTTCCGGTCCGTTGCACTTCAAGGTCAAGGAATCCAAAAAAAAAAAGATTTTTTTTCACCGAAAACTTAAAAAATCTTCTTCTCTGAAACCACAAGGCCCAGGTCTTTGATATTTGGTATGAAGCTTCATCTAGTGGACCCCTACCAAGATTGTTCAAATTATAGTGCGGAGGCCAAAACTGCCCCCGCCCCGGGGCTCTTTGATTTTACATGGGCTTATATAGGGAAAATCTTTAAAAATCTCATTCTCTGAAACCGCCAGGCCCATTTCCTTGATATTTGGTATATAGCTTCATCTAGTGGACCCTACCAAGATAGTTCGAATTATAGTGCTGGGGCCAAAAATACCCCCGCCCCAGGGCCCTTTGGTTTTACATGGGCTTATCCTGTAGGGAAAATCTTGAAAAATCTTCTCTGAAACCACAAGGCCCAGGTCTTTGATGTTTGGTATGAAGCTTTATCTAGTGGACCCCTACCAAGATTGTTCAAATTATAGTGCTTGGGTCAAAATGCCCCCGCTCCGGGGCCCTTTGGTTTTACATGGGCTTATATAGGGAAAATCTAAAAAAACTTCTTCTCTGAACTCGCAAGGCCTAGGTCTTTGCTATTTGGTATGAAGCTTCATCTAGTGGACCCCTACCAAGGTTGTTCAAATTATAGTGCTGGGGCCAAAAATGCCCCCGCCCCGGGTCCCTTTGAATTTACATGGTTTATACAAATGTATAGGGAAGATCTTTAAAAATCTTCTTCTCTGAAATCGCAAAGCCCAGGTCTTTGATATTTGGTATGAAGCTTCATCTTGTTGACCTCTACCAAGATTGTTCAAATTATAGTCCTGGGGCCAAAAATGCCCCCGCTCCGGGGCCCTTTGGTTGTAAATAGACTTGTATAGGGGAAGTCTTGAAAAATCTTCTTCTCTTAAACCATAAGGCCTAGGTCTTTGGTATTTGGTATGAAGCTTCATTAGTGGACCTCTACCAGGATTGTTCAAATACTAGCCCTGAGACCAAAAATACCCCGGCCTTGGGGCCCTTTGGTTTTACATAGACATATATAGGGAAAATCTTTAAAAATCTTCTTCTGTGATACCCGAAGGCCTGGGTCTTTGATATTTGGTGTGAAATTTCATCTAGTGGACCTCTATCAAGATTGTTCAAATGATAGCCCTGGGGCCAAAAATGCCCCGCCCCGAGACCCTTTGGTTTTCCATAGACGTATATAGGGAAATCTTTAAGAATCTTCTTCTCTGAAACTGCAGGGCCCATGTCTTTGTATTTGGTATCGAGCTTCATCTAATGGGCCTCTACAAAAATTGTTCAAATTATAGCCCTCGGGCCACAAATGCCTCCGCCCCGGGGCCCTTTGGTTTTACATAAACTTATATAGAGATAATATTTGAAAATCTTCTTCTCTGAAACAGCAAGGCACATGTCTTTGATATTTGATGCGAAGCTTCATCTAGTGGACCTCGATCAAGATTGTTTAAATTATAGCCCTGAGGCCAAAAATGCCCCCGCCACGGGGCCATTTGATTTTACATAGTGGAATTCGTTTCCGCTGACCGTTCCAAGGCGGTTCTTCTGTCGCGGTTTATTTTTGTTATGGTTTTTCTTTGGGTATTTGTGTCGCTTATGTTATTTTATTTTGGAAAGCCTATTGGCCATTTTGTGGGAAAGTAACTGTCCTTTTGGCTTTCCGCTGTTGGTGTTTCCATTAGGATCTGTTGTTTCATGTTTGTGTGTCTTTTCCTTTGGTGTCTCTGATGGGAGCTGTGGGTTGATTGTATCGATTCCTGATCATTGCCTCCACTTCTATTATGTAGGGAATATCTTTAAAAAAATCTTCTTCTCTGAAACCGAAACCCCACCAGGTCTTTGATATTTGGTGTGTAGCTTCATCTAGTAGACCTTTGCCAAGATCGTTCAAATTATAGCCTTTGTTGATATTTGGTATGAAGCTTCACCTTTTTAGACCTCCCTCACATTATGCACATTATAGCCCTGGGGTCAATAATGGCCCTCCCCGGGGCCCGCTTGTTACTCTATGGATCAGGTGAGCGATCCAGGGCCATCATGGCCCTCTTGTTAATACTATTAAACTTGTATCGAGCTGATAATTAATCAGAGGTGGAAGGAAATCTAGTACCTGGAGAATTACCATCTGATCCTCCGTTGCAGAACTTGGCATCTCACGTGCGACCCAATGAAGCTCGGACCACAGCGATGAAAGCCATAATGATTAAGAGTCAGTGAGTCCTCCTACCCACTAGGCCACAAAGGGGGTGATTCTTACTAAAACTTACTATTTTTTGTTGCATAAATAAGAAACAAATATGACACATAGTCGTCAGAAAACGACTCGGCTATATTATTCTAATACGCCTAGTCTTATCCTATTATTTACAGACAGGTATCTGTTGATTCAATCTCAAGATATTGGACACATTGTGCTGTTTCGGTTCATTCTTACATATCAGGGCCCTTCAACGACTTTTATAGCCGCAGCTAGAAAAAAAAACGATATAGCTTATTCGTTTTGCATACAGCTATAATACAAGAGCGTACATTTTTTTCCACCAAGGCTGTTTATTTGCTGTGTAAATATAAGCGGATGACGCAGTTTTGATACATATAGGATGGCGATAGCTGAAAAACTGACCAAAAGGTGAAACGACTGAGATTTTAAGAACACGTTTAGATTTTTTTTTCAGGACAACCAATCCAATTTCTTCAAGAAATGTATGATCCAGGATATTTGATGTGATCTAATTTTCTAAACAGCAGACAATGTATTAAGTTATATGTCAAGTAAAACACAAGACAAGAGAATCTAACATGAGTGTCAGGGGTGGATAGAAAAATCTGTCCCGAGTGTCGCTGCCTTGCCACGATAACGTGTGACGGATTTCACAACTATATTATATACGATTCGTTGTTTTTATAACGTTGAAATTATCGTTCACAGGAGCAGCGTTAGATGCTTGTGTGTTCTAGTGCCACTAATGGGCTGTACCTGGGTCCTTGGTATATTGTATGTTAATGAGAGGACCACCTGGATACAGTATATTTTCGCTGTCTGCAACAGTCTGCAGGTGAGTTTTATAATATTTTGTTTGCAGTTAAGTTGCACATAATAACAGACATAAACAAAGATCAAATCCATCTGCAGCCACAGACAAAGCAAATGACATGAAGGCCAAGATGTAAGTATAACACGATGCTTAAACAAACAACACAAATAATAAAACATATGGAGAATCACTCCTGCATATCGCTGGATGGGAACAGTATAAACAACGGTCCTGATAAATTTTATCTAGCATTTTAGGGGTATTTGTATTTGCTATCATATACAATCCTCAAGTTTGACAGAAATAAATACTTGTGTACGTATTCATTGCCCATTGAATTTGTGTTTTATACACAGTATTGTATTTTTAAATGAATACGTACATAAGCATTTATTTCTGTCAAACTTTATGTCAAATGACAAAAAATTGTCAAACTTTTCTTTTTTACAAAATGTTAGCCATGTACATGTAGATCAGCCATAAAAGTTGAAGTAATTCAGAATGGGGACGGCTATAACTGTATCAGATTAAAAAGGGCAGATCCCCATTTTTACATAGTATTTCAAAACTTTAAATAAGTATGCTCAGTAATTGTAGTCAGTTTTGTGGACCCCAGTACTACTACTTTAAAGAACTAGCGCCAATAAAAAAACATAGTTATCTTAAACCATCGAAAGAAACCGCGAATGTCATGCAGGCATACACAGTCCATAAGGACACAAGCAATTATCATGTGTGCCTCGTCAAATGAAATCGTGTCTTCGGAAATGCTTGCTCAGAAAATACAGTAAAATTCCTATATTAAGACCACTTTTAAGACTGTTGAAAATGTTTGTATTTCTTTCCCTTTGGTGCCTCTTATGGGAGCTGTTCGTTAATTGTATCGATTCCTGAACATTGCCTTCACTTCTATTTTACAAGTCTTCGGACCGGAGCTGTCATAGAGTCTGGGGCCCAAACCACTAGCAATTAAGGGGGTACGCTAATTATCAACCATGATTGGGTCAACTACCATGCATACTGTTCGTCTTAATACTGTTATATTCCACCAAATCTTTTTAGATAATGGATTGAGTTTACGAAAACGAGAACAAAACTTGTAGCATGCATATATTTTCTGATACTAAACCCTATGATATTGTATTCGAGTCAAATTAATTCAAAACGTTTGTATTTTTGTCTTTAAAGATGCATTATTGAGCTATCGGCAAAAAATGCTTCCAAAAATAAAATACATATAGCCGGTATTTTTCTTTCAAACAATACAAATGAATGCATTTTATGCAAAAATGCGAACAATTATGATGACAGGTAAACGAGTTTGAGAGGGATTCCCTAACTAGGTTTCGAACACTAGTTAGATCTATTTTTAGTTCGTGACAAATATAGAATCCCCATATATGACGTTATGCGACGTTCATTTTTGGCCTTGTTTGCTTAGGCCATGCCTGAATCGGAAAAAAATATGACACTGAATACCATGTCACAAGTAACAACACTCAGAGACGACACTGTCGCCATGTATGTGTAAAGTGATAGATTTATTTTTAGAACAGAAATTCCGAACACATGTTCAGAGCGAAGGATAAACACGTATGAAAACGACCATTTCACAAAGTTCTGAAGCTGTATTTGGCTCCAAAAGTATACATCTGACAAAGGAGTATGAATTGAAGATAAAAAAAAAATAGGAAAAAAAATGAGACCCGGTAGCTCAATAATGCACCTTTAAAAGCTAGTATTGTTCTTTTTCAGGGCTTCTTCATCTTTCTGTTTCATAGTTTCTTCAACAAACAGGTACGTCAAAATTGCTGACATAGTTTCGTGTAGGAATTCAGTTAACCGCTGTATTATTTTTTAAGGTGGCTTTAACTAACTTACGTCTAGTATCCTATACAGGGAACATCACGAAAACATGCCTATATAATTCTGACCCCCTTGAACCCCAGTTTTATATAGTAAAACTAGGGTTAACTGGGGTAAACCTTATTTTTCTTATTTCTGTTCTAAAATATAGCTTGTTGGTACTCGTTAGAACCGCCTCGATAAGGCTGTTCTAACGAGTACCAACAATCTATACTTTGAGCAGAAATTAGAAAATTATCAATTTTTCCTCTTAAAATTTCATTTTTTCGGCGATAAATGTTACAATGTATTTATATAGGCGTGTTTTCGTAATACATTTAGATACAGTGTAGACACAGATCAGTGGAAGCAGAACACGGCATCATAAAACGATCTATTCCATTTCTTAAACAAAATGACTACTTACAAAACGTACAAGACACGGATAAAAAACAGTCACCCTCATATCGGAAGTAACACCATCATGTCCTTATACGAAATATTCTATTGGTCGCATATGGAAACAATCCTCAGAGACTATTCCCTTCCGCAATTCCGTAAATAAGGGTCAATTTTCATTTCTTTTTTTCCTTTGGAGTTTGATTTCCTTTTGCTCTAAAGAAATACCAAATAACATTTTGTAGAACGACATAAATCGGACGTAATCCTAAAATCATGTCTTCAGATATTGATATTGTTTTATTGTTGTTGTTTTTTTTTTTTTTTTTTTTTTTTAAACACATAGACGTTGATTTTAAACTCATTTCCCACACAGCTCCGGGCAGCAATAAAAGGCAAACGAAAGAAATACAAGGACTCTCATTCGTTGAGTAAGGGTTCTCATTCTTTGAGTAAAACACCAAGCATGAAGCATACTGAAGTAACAGGAGTGATGAATCCTGTTGTAAGTATCCTTTACCATTTACTATACAGTCCGAAATCTTTATATTAACATTTCGATATCTTGATAACCACAATTTCAGTGCCATTACGAAAACACGCCTATACAAATACATTTCAAAGTTTACTGCCGAAAAAGCGAAAATTTTCAGATTAAAAACTGATATTTTTCTCTTTTTTCTGCTCAAAAGATAGATTCTGTGTTTACGTTAGAACCGCCTCACTGAGGCTCTTCTAACGGGTACCCATAATCTGTATTTTTGAGCAGAAATAAGGAAAATAATGTGTAAAGCCCATTTTTACTCTGTAAAATTGGGGTTTATGGAGGTCAAAAAGGTGCAGGCGTGTTTTTTGTGATAGTATGAACCCGTAGCTGAAGATGCGACGGATCAATAGTGATATTTAGAAATATTATATTAATTACTACAAGGCCAAACGGGGCAGATATTTGTTAGAATAGTCGAAGGCTAAACTCTTGAGTCATCGTTCGGTGCACTTTCCGTAGAACTATTCAGGAATATCACATTAAATATTCTAAAGTATATATTTAGAATCGTATAGAATCGTAATATGATGAATATGTTGTAAGAAGGGTAATTCCTTGGAAGCATATATAGAAAAGCAATCAGGAAGTCCCGAAAGTTGCCTCCCTTTGAAAAATGGCTGAAAAATCTCCAAGGTGTTCCCATTCCCCTTATGTCTGACAGGTTCAAAGAACGGTAATCCCTTGGAAGCATGGAATACAGTACAGAAAGGAAAAGCATAAGAGTTTGATTTTTTTTTGCTCACGCCGAGTCGTCGCTGGCTTCACATTTTGACAACCCATTTCACTTCACATCACGTAAACAAGTCCGTGAAATGAACACCCGTATAAACCCCACTTTATATAGAGAAAACTGGGGTTTATGGGATATACAGTAGAACTTCGATGGCTCGAACACCGATAGCTCGAATACCATGGCTAGGTCGAACACTTTCTTGAGTCCCTAGAGAATTCCTTTACATATGAACTAGTGAGGGAATTTTAAGGATTGTTTTCTGTATTATCTTGCTAATGTATGCTGTATGTATTCATTGGAATCGCCTCGATGAGGCGATTCTAATGAGTACATACAACATACATTTATCATAAAGAAAACTGAGTAGATGGCTCTAATCTCCATTATACCTCCTTCAATGGCACTAACAATAACCCTCCTTGGCTCGAACTACCGCTGTCTCGAACAAGTTTTCATGGTCCCAAAAGGGTTCGAGCCATCGAAGTTTGACTGTATATTATTTTTATTATTTCTGCTCCAATACTTAGGTTTTCGGTATTCGCTAGAACCGCCTTGATCAACGAGGAGGTTCGTTGAGGTGGTTCTTAGATGCACCCAGAAACTATGTTTGACGTACAAATAAGAAAAATATCATGAATTTCATCAGAAAAAGTAGCCATTTTTGAGATGTGAAAAAAATGCATTATGTCGCAAGGGGTGTGTTATCGTAATGAACTGGCCAAACGAAACGTGCTCATAAAGTGCACGGAGCAAGACGCAGGTCAGTCTGCGTAGTCTGGTCAGTCTTTTTTGTGCTTTATGGATGGTAATTGACACAACACTGCTCCAAGGAGCCAGTGACTGATGTATTCTGGGACAGGTCGTGTACATATAACGATAACAAGTCCGTGCAATGAACACCCTTTAAACCCGACTTTTTTGTAGACAAAACTGGGGTTTGAGGGGCCATACAATGTTTTCTTATTTCTGCTCTAACAATAGATGTGGTTACTGGTGAACCGCATCAATGAGGCCAGAACCGAGGCGGTTCTCACGAGCACGGTCAATCTTTGTTAGGAGTATAAAAATAGAATACAATCACAGATTTTCATTTTAGAAGTCACCAGTTTGGAGATATGAAAGAATACACAAAGTCTCACGGGTGTGCTATAGTAATGAGACTTATATTCAACTTCCCCGTGTGCACATGCTGGAAAATAGAAATAGAGGCAATGATCAGGAATTGATACAATCAACCCACAGCTCCCATCAGAGACACCAAAGGGAAAAACACACAAACATGAAACAACAGACCCTAATGGAAACAACAACACGGAAAGCCAAAATGACAGTTACTTTTCCACAAAATGGCCAATAGGTTATCCATAATTAAATAACACAAACGATACAAACACCCAAAGACAAACCTAAACAAAAAAATTGTGACAGAAGAACCGCCTTGGAACGGTCAGTGGAAACGAATTCCACTTGGGGTTTAAATCGATTTTACGTGGCCACAATCCTCGCCCTTACTTCCGTCGCGATTTAGACGAATAATTTGTTCAGTCCGCATGGAGGCCTCCTAACTCATCAGTGCAACATCTCCGTGAACACAAATAATCAAACAACCACAGAGATGAAACAACGGTGAGGACTCGACAGCAAGAAACCACTGAAATGCTAGAGAAAAAGAAAACCAACAGTTAGAATCCGATGGGCCCGACCAGACAGAGCATCAGGCACCGAGACATATTTCGCTTTTTATCGGAGGCTGATACTCTACGATTTCACAACCATGCGACATTAGGTATTTTCACATCTCCAAAACGGCTACCTGTCTAATGAAATCCGTGATATTTTTTCTTATTTATACTGCAAACATAGGTTGTTAGAGCTCGTTAGAATTGCCTCATTGAGGCAGTTCTGACGAGTGCCCGCAACCTATCTGTTGTATCAGAAATAAGAAAAACAATATATACCCTCTTAAACCACAGTTTTTGCAATATAACGTGTAAGATGGTGTTCATTCCATGGACTCGTTGACGTGATGGGATAACGTGGGTGTGTATTTGTTACAGTATTCATCGACAGTTGGTCCAGAATCGGAGTCTGTTTTAGCCAAACCACTTGAAGCAGACGTCAATAAAAAGGACGAGAAGAAGATATTTTCTTCATCAGATACACTAACCAAACCACTTGAAGCAGATGTCGTTAATAATGACGAGAAGAAGATATTCTCTTCGGCAGAAACACTAGGCAAACCACATGAAGCAGATGCCAGTAATAATGACGAGACGAAGATATTTTCTTCAGCCGAAACACTGGATAACAAACCAGCGCAAATGCTAAAATATGGATTTCAGAAAAAGCGATTCTGGCAGTTTAAAAAGCATGGATATTTTTCTCCCATGCAATGAGATAACAGCAGATTAAGGAGGCAGATGTCACACACGTATTTCATTGTTTTTGCATTCGTTTGGTGTTTAGTGTTAATGCAACAAAATTGCTCTTGCTTCTGACGGGTAAATGCTAGAGCAGCAGTAGTTTGTTTCATGTGGCAAAGCCAAGTAAACTGGACATCGCAAATGTTGCCTCTGTGTTGAAACCGTGTATTATAGTACTGTGTCATGTAACATTAACCCTTCTTGTACGATTAACCCGAAAACAGGACAATGCCAAACAGTGCAGATCCAGCAGTAGTTCGTTTCAGAAGCAAAAGCCTTTGTCCAGGAAGCTGAGTCCTGAAATATGTAAATAGGACATTGCAAATGTTGCCTCTGTGTTGAAACCATGTATACTGGTACTGTGTCATGTAACATTAACCAATCTTGTGCGATTTACCCCAAAACAGGACAATGCCAAACAGTCCACATTACGAAAACACGCCTATACAAATACATTGTAATTATTACAGCCGAAAAAAAATGAAAAATTGTGACATTTTTCTCATTCCTTTCCAAAATATAGATCGTGGGTACTCGTTAGAACCGCCTCGATGAGGCGGTTCTAACGAGTTCCCACAATCTATATTTTAGAGTAGAAATAAGAAAAATAAGATTTACTCCTGTAAACCCCAGTTTTACTACATAAAAGTCGGGTTTAAGGGGGTCAAAATTATATAAGCATGTTTTCGTGATGAGACCCAGTAGTAGTTCGTTTCAGGAGAAAAAACCTTTGTCCAGAAAGCTGCATTCTGAAATAAGTAAATAGGACATCGCAAATGTTGCCTCTGTGTTGAAACCGTGTATACTAGTACAGTGTCATGTAACATTAACCCTTCTTGTACGATTTACCCCAAAACAGGACACTGCAAAACAGTGCAGATCCAGTTTTCTGAATAAATTTCTTGTACTAACACAGCCCGATACACCTAAAATTTTATGATGGACACCTCTTACATGTATATAATAGACCAATGGCTGCCTTCAGTACAAAATACACAAAGCAGTGTGGATTAAATTAAAAGGAAGATATACAACGCAAAATTCATAAACACACAACACACTCATCTCAAGCCGTCAGCAGACGAGAAAGACACCACGACATAAAGACACACACACACTTGCACGCATTTTACAAATGTTCAAGCTTCACACTCAAATCCACTGCGGAATTATAGAATTACCCTCCCGACGTTATCTAAGCTAAACATTGATTCATGATGGTTAACACACAAAAAAGCTTATCTTTGATTTAAGATAACATTAATCAGCATTGTGACCTCGATATAAAATCGGACGTCTGAGCGGAAGAAAAACACCAGTTGGCTCCTGCTAGTTTGTTTGATTTGATGTTTAACGTCCCTGCCAACAATATATAGGTCATTTTTGAGACGTTGCTTCCAATTTTGTGGGACTTTTACCCGACATTGAGATGAAATGACATCTCAAGCCCTGTCACCCAATGAAACCAATAGGGTTTAGAAGCATGGACGGTCTGACTCGCATCGCTCTTCCTGGGCAGGCTAAGATCCTCTAAGCGGTTTACCAGCACTCGTGTTCAGTCGGTTTCAGCTCTGCGTGGAAGCATCATGCAGCCCATGTATTTCTTCAAGCCCCAATGGGCGGGTGCCGTGGCTCCTGATAGACATATTCTTACACACCAGATAAGGAAATTCAGTTTTAGTTTGGGACAGAAATTCTGCACTAACCCTGGTGTTCTTACCCAAAGTGGAATAATCTGGCATGTTTGATAAATGAACTGGTTGAATACGAACTCATATGCTACGTCGTTAAGGTTGTCGTCACAGCATGTTTCGTGACATCGATAAACATCACTGTAGTGTCATCACAATATGGCGCACTGAAGTGACTGCAATATTAAAATTTCGCTCTCAGAAATGGAAGGTATGCAAGAAAAAGAATCCTACATGGGTGTGAGGGGTGAATAGAAAAAACCGCCCCACAGGATCACTGTCTGGACTCGTGGTGCCGGACAATGACCCTCGGGACGGACTTTTCCGTCCACCCATTACCCCATTACACCCATGTAAGATACTTATATTCTAACGCAGCAAGGAAATACAGGCAATAAGAAGGAACTGTGATTTATTATGTCACAAATTACGGGCTTAAGGAGTGTGACGAGTGACATAAATAAAGCTGTCAATTTACGACTTAACTTGTAGTTGTAATGTCACTGTCTCGCATCGAAACTTTACAAAAGGACATAAATGCATGTGTTACAGTCGATAATAGTTTCGGGTATTTCTTTTAACAATGGAGAAGGGTTGTGAGAATTGTAAGGAAGCAACAACATTATTACAAATTTTAGTGCGTTAGAATCGAGCTCTAGTCTGTGATTTGTTGAGTAATAAATAACAGTTTGGAGGTAAATTGTATAGAAAAACAGAATGGTTATTTCTGCAATTTGCTGTGTGATTAAGGCCTTAAAGAGTTAAACTTAAAATTCTTACACAACATCTAATGCAACAATGCAATGAGCTGTGCTTAATTCGGCAACAAATGTACTGGGCAGAAGACTTTTGTATCACTACCTGACTTCTTGATATTAGACAAAAAGTAATATCGTTTTCATATCCGGCAGCTTAATACCAGCTACAGGTATGTATAATAGTTAAACATGTTTGCAGAACTTTAAATAGCTGCTGAAGGTTGCAAAAAATGTTAACACTGCGAATTTGTCGGCTTATAATTATAGTCCGTGCTAAAAAAAAGTTGCTTAAGGAAAATCATGTGCGCCAACCATTACGGCATTTCAGCACATATATTCTGATAAAAGCAAGTTTCGAAGTGGCACAGCAGTGCCTGATGTTTAAGAACTACATCAGCTCTAGTCTGTGATATGTCGAGTGATAAACCATAGTTTGTCGCTCATGATGTATTTTACAACAAATCACTGCTAGCGCTTATTAATTAATCTACTTTACAACTGATCTGCAAACAAATTTTACCAAGTTTGACCAAATTTCATGAAATAGTGTGCAGACAAGCCAGGAAATGAGTTTTTTTCTGGGGGAAGGGGGGGGGGGGGGGGCATGTGCCCTTGAAAATACGGTCTAGGTCACCAAAACCTAATGGATGATTCCCCCCATCCTCATGGTGTACCCATTTAAGTTTGATCAGTATTTTTCAGTAGGTACTGGAGATAGTTCTTCAAACAGGCTTCTCCGTACAAACAATATATACCCCACTCACCCTTGGTAGGCCCCCGCCCATAGGGGCTTGAAAAAATATATGGGCTGCATGATGCTTCCACGCAGAGCTGAAACCGACCCGCACACGAGTACTGGTAAACAGCTTAGAGGATCTAAGCCTGCCCAGGCAAAGCGGTGCAAGTCGGCCCGTCCATGCATAAAACCCCTATTAGTTTTATTGGCGACAGGGCTTGAGATGTCATTTCATCTCAAGGTCGGGTAAAAATCCCACAAAATTGGAAGCAACGTCTCCAAAATGATCTTTACAGTGTTGACAGGGACGTTAAACCTCAAATCAAACAAACAAAATTCACCCTTGGTGGGGGAAACATAATGAACATCTATGTCAGAATGCAAGACAGTGTGTGTGTGTGAATTCGGGTTTAACGTCGCTTTCAACAATTTTTCAGTCATATCACGACGGTGTCTGGTTGCGACAGGGAGCTCAATGCTCACTTTTATAGTGCTGCCTCACTGAAGTATCATGTCCCAGACACATTACATGATACCACACCCAGTCACATTATCCTGACACTGGGTCGACCAGTCCTAGCTCTACCCCGTAAATCAGAGTGCCAAGCGAGGAGCAGCTAGTACCATTGTTAACGACTTTGGTATGTCGCGGCCCGGGATCGAACCCGTGACCTCCCGTTCCCCGGAGCGGACACTCTACCAACTGAGCTATCGGGGCCGGTGAATGCAAGACAGACACAACTGACTGAAACAGAGCATAAGAATTGTTAGATGTAAGATAAAGGTCAGTCAGTTGGGGAGAGGAATGACCAAATAGTGCTCAGAGCCGAGGGGAGTGATTAGGGCTACGCTGTCCTCTTCTTTATACATGTATTTTTTTTTTCAATTGATTTCTACATACATGTAGTCAGACAATATAATTTGATTATGATATAGATTTGTTGTTTATTGATTCTGTGTCAGAAAAATTGTCTTTTTCTGTTTCCGCTATAGATACAGAGCACCTATTTTACCGAAACAAATCCGTGTAACAAAGTACATTCTTTCTTTTCTCCAAAATGATTACTGTGTGGTAGGAATTGTCTATTTCTCTTATTTACTCTCTCAAAACAAAGGTTTCGGGTGCTCGTAAGAATGGTTCTAACAAGTACCCACAACCTATGTCTTGGAGCAGGAATAAGCAAAACGATGTATACCCTCTAAACCCCAGTTTTCTCTACATTACGTGATATGTATCATTTAGGGTGGGGATCTAAACAGTTTCTGAGATATGAAGCCCCTTTTGTCAAGTGGAGGAGAGAGACGACCCTGAGGACCCCAAAGTTGGTTTGACTAAATGTGTCTAATCATAAGGAACAAGAATATATATGATTATGAGATGGGGATCTGAATGGTTTCTGAGATACATGTATATGACATTTTATGATGATGAGGGGCAGGGCACATTGCCCCAGCACAAAGATACCCCCAGGTGGGTGTGATTGAGTGAGGATATATATGCGGTTTAGGGGTGGGGATCTGAACGATTTCTAAGATATATGACTTTTTATGAAGTTGAAAGGTAGTACATGACCCAGGCTAGTCCGGGGTACCTCCAGGTGGGTGTCACTGACTGCATCTTATCATAAGGAACATTAATATGCATGGTTTAGTTTCTGAGATATTTGGCCTTTTCTGAAGTGGAGAGGTGGGGCATGGTCCCGGCGCTTCCCGGGAGACCCCTTGATTGGAATCACTGAAAATGTCCTAGCATAAGGAACAGGAATATATATGGTTTAGGGGTGGGTATATTAAAGATATCTGAAATATTGGGCTTTTTACGAAGTGGAGGTGGAGGGGCATGGCCCCAACAGGGCATGTCCCCAGCACACCCAGGGGACCCCCAGGCTGGTGTCACTGAATGCGTCTAATAAAAAAAAAACAATACATGATATGGTTTGAGGTTGGGGATCTGAATGATTTCTAAGATATATGGCGTTTTAAGAAGTGGACGGGGGTGGGGCATGGCCTCGGCACACCCTGAGGAACCCCCAGGTTGGCATTAAAGCATATGGTTGAAAGAAGTTTACTCAAGAAACATATCTGTAAAACTTTTCTCAAAATACCTGCAAAGGCTCGGAAGAAATGGAATTTTTCTATTTTCTCAATTATAAGTCTATGGAAACTGTAAGTAAGTTGCCATAGCAACCAAACTAATGAGCCGATTTTCATTAAAAATGCAAACTTTCAATTCCCCAGTCCAAGGATGCGACAAATTAAATTTGGGCCCAATCGGCACAGCAGTTTCAGAGGAGATGTCGCTTGAATGTGTTGACGCCAGACGAGGAAGGACAACTGCCTAGCCTATAAGTCCCCTGGAGCCTTCAACTCTGGTGTGCTAAAAATAATTAGTTTTTTTCAGAAGGTCCACTGCTCTTGAAAGACATTTCCCTCTCCTATTTTAAGGCCCAGTTAACAACTAAAATCATGTTGGGCTCCCTGTCTTGCACAAGCTTCAGTGTTCTTGCACAGGCTTAGTAACTGACAAGTGTCTGAGTGTCAGCAACCATCCATCTCAAGCCATCTCCTAAGAAATTGGGCATTAGAAAAAGGAAATAATGGATAGAGTGTGACAAAATACTAAAAAGAAACAAGAGGGCCCAATGGCCCTATATCGCTCACCTGTTAGGACCCCAGGGGCATGATTGGCAGGGATTATGTAGGTGACCACTTGCCGTCGCTACATGCTAAATATCTAAGCTCTGGGCCCTGTGGTTTCAGAGAAGATTTTTTAATCTTTTTTCCATTATGAGTCTATGGGAGCTAAGGGGCCCCGGGGCGTGGCCCATTTGGGCCCCACTGGCATGATTGGCAGGATTTATGTAGGTGACCACTTGCCATTGCTACATGCTTAATCTCTAAGCTCTGGACCCTGTGGTTTCAGAGAAGAAGATTTTTGAAGCTTTTTTTTCCATTATGAGTCTATAGGAGCTAAGGGGCCCCGAGGCGAGGCCCTTTTGGACCCAAGGGACATGATTGGCTGGAATTATATAGGTGACCACTTGCCGTTGCTACGTACTAAATATCTAAGCTCTGGGCGCTGTGATTTCAGAGAAGATTTTTGAAGCTTTTTTCGATTATGAGTCTATAGGAGCTAAAGGGCCCAGGGGTGTGGCCCGTTTGGAACCCAGGGGCATGATTGGCAGGAATTATGTAGGTGACCATTTGCCGTTGCTACATGCTAAATATCTAAGCTCTGGGCCCTGTGGTTTCAGAGAAGAAGATTTTTGAATCTTTTTTCCATTATGAGTCTAAAGGAGCTAAGGGGCCCCGGGGCGTGGTCCGTTTGGACCCCAGGGGCATGATTGGCAGGTATTATGTAGGTGTCCACTTGCCGTTACTACATGCTAAATATATAAGCTCTGGGCCCTGTGGTTTCAGAGGAGAAGATTTTTTAAGCTTTTTTCCATTATGAGTCTATGGGAGCGAAGGGGCCCATTTGGAACCCAGGGGCATGATTGGCAGGAATTATGTAGTTGACCACTTGCCCTTGCTACATGCTAAATATCTAAGCTCTGGGCCCTGTGGTTTCAGAGAAGAAGATTTTTGAAGCTTTTTTTTCCATTACGAGTCTATGGGAGTGAAGGATCCCCGGGGGGTGGCCCATTTGGAACCCAGGGGCATGATTGGCAGGAATTATGTAGGTGACCACTTGCCGTTGCTACATGCTAAATATCTTAACTCTGGGCCCTGTGGTTTCAGAGAAGAAGATTTTTGAAGCTTTTCTTTTTCATTATGAGTCTATGGGAGCTAAGATGGCCTTTTTGGACCTTAGGGGCATGATTGGCAGGAATTATGTAGGTGACCACTTGCCGTTGCTACATGCCAAATACCTCAGCTCTTGGCCCTGTGGTTTCAGATAGGAAGATTTTTGAAGCTTTTTTTCCATTATGATTCTACGGGAGCTACGGGGCCCCGGGGCGTGGTCCGTTTGGACCCCAGGGGCATGATTGGCAGGAATTATGTAGGTGACCACTTGCCCTTGCTACATGCTAAATATCTAAGCTCTGGGCCCTGTGGTTTCAGAGAAGAAGATTTTTGAAGCTTTTTTCCATTATGAGTCTATAGGAGCTAAAGGGCCCCGGGGCGTGGCCCGTATTGATCCCAGGGGCATGATTGGCAGGAATTATGTAGGTGACCACTTGCTGTTGCTACATGCTAAGTATCTAAGCTCTGGGCCCTGTGGTTTCCGAGAAGAAGATTTTTGACCCTTTTTGTTCCATTATGAGTCTATGGGAGCGAAGGGGTCCCTGGGTGTGGCCAATTTGGACCCCAGGGGCACGATTGGCAGGAATTATGTAGGTGACCACTGGCCGTTAATACATGCTTAATATCTAAGCTCTGGGCCCTGTGGTTTCAGAGAAGAAGATATTTTAATTTTTTCCCATTGATAGTCTATGGGAACTATATGTTGCCATGGCAACCAGAATTCCAATCTGATCAGCCCAAAAACTTTATGCAGCCTTTCCCCCCTACCTGATGATGCTTCCCATGAAATTTGATCAAGATTGACCATGGGGTATTAGAGATATACTTATTTGAAATTGTTTACGGACGCACAGACGCACGCACGCACGACGGACGACGGACAAAAAGTGATCACAAAAGCTCACCTTGTCACTACGTGACAGGTGAGCTAACAAGAAAGATGTGTTTTTGAAACACGAACATATCCCCGGGCAAGGCCTTTTTTTTCAAAGTTGGTTACACATCAAGGTAAAGGTCACAGTTCAAATTTTTTTGCATGAATGTGAAGCTCTCGTCACAAGGAACCTACATGCCAAATATGACTGCTCTATCTCAAACGGTTCAAAAGTTATGACCAACGTTAAAGTTGTCCACGTACAAACAACAAACAAACAGACAGGGCAAAAACAATATGTCCCCGCTATCGCTACTGGGGACATAAAAATAGCCCACCAATCCTTAGGGCTGGCTAATCGGAGCTGAAAAGATAATCGATTATCAGTCCTGTCATTGCGATCGATAATCAATTAGTAATCGCTAAGGTGTTTTGTCATAATATTACCTGTCTGGCTTTCTGTCTCAGCAGAACTCTTACCATATGTTGCACTTTACCATATGTATATTTGAACAAGCAGGCCTGAGCAAACAGTGTAGACCCAGATGAGACGCCGCAACATGCAGCGCAGGCTGTCAAGTGTATTTTGGTGCAAAATATATATTCTGGGCTTAAAAAAATAGGAAATTTATGGGGAAAATATAGGAAAAAAAATAGGAAATTTATAGGATAATTATCAAGTTTTAGCAGCAAAAAAAGGCCTTATTATAATAAAAAAATACCAAAAATGCAAGTATTCTAAATTTAAACAGACGGTTAAATGAAGACAAAAAACAAAAAGTTGTGGTAAAAGGGTTAAAACTTCTGTCAGATTTTAATATTTTTGATATGGCCCTGACCTCCACCTCCCCTTACAGCCAGCTCTCAATCACCAACTTAAAAGTCATCAAAAGTTTTATATTGGTGGCAATAAAAATTAATTCATAATCATCTTTATTGCTTTCAGTCAACATAACATCATCAAGATAGGTTGTGTTGCAATAAATACAAGATACATGAGTTACTGACTAAGTTACTCTGTTTAATGAGTAGCTCATGTAAGGTCCTGAAAAAAAAAATGAAGTTTTAAAGAAAGTTATACATAACTGTCTTTGTGCATTTACCATGGGTATCTTGGGATGGTCATAGCAGGTATGAACATGGAAAGTAATAGAACTTTAAGAAACTGACAAATAATTTTGCCTAGTTTAGCCGTCGTTCTACTTGTACTATGAATTCTGAAGTTGCAAATATGACTTATCAAGCTTAGACATTGTACTTCTTGTACTATGAATTCTCTTAATCATCTGCTTGAAAAACGATAAGTGACCATATTATTACACTATCAAAACTGAGAAAAAAATACTAATCTGGCATACAAATCACTATCTCCAGAATTTGTTGTTTTTTTTGGCTAAGTTCACCTCATTTCTTAGCTTTCTTTGAATCCCCCTGAGCAACTTTCTCCAGGATCTTCCTTTTCCTACTTTCCACTGATTTCTGTTCATCTCTTACTCTGTCTAGATGCTCTGTTGATTCTTTGAGCTTTTTCTGAGCAGTATCAGTCAATGACTGACTCACTGATGCACTAGAAAAATCTCTCTTTTTTATCGTGTTAATGCTCCATCCAGTTTTTCATTTCCTTCTTCAAGCAGTTTTTCAGCAGCATGAAGTTCTTCTTTAGAGTTCTTTTCTTTATCATTCAACTTTTTCATTGTTTCATTCAAAGACTTTTTTCTTTTTTTTTCTTTTGCTGGTTCTTGTTTTTGTTTTTCAACCTGTGCACCCTCTTCTTCCTTTTGCTGTCTATTCTTCTCCTCCTCTACTCTCTTTTGCTTTTCCTCTTCTAGCCTCTCCTTGTAAACTCTATGACTACCTCTAATATAACCTATTAGTTCCTTGGTAAGAGGTACACATTCTGGCTGCATATGTTTAGGATCAGGGATTTTCACAGCCTCTTTAGAAAGTCTGTTCCCAACAACTGATTCTGATGACAGCTTTACCCTATCTTTTCCCAACATTTTCTTGTTATCTAATAGCCCCCTTTCAACATCAGCATTACCATGTGGCAATACCAGCACACCTTATACTACTTTTCCAAGCCTATGGTACTTATCTTTGGCACAACCAGTTTTCAATTTCATAAATCTCTACAGTAATGATCAATCATTCTCAGCTCAACTTCATCACCATTCTCTATTTTCCAAAGTTTCTCATCAATTTCTTCCCCTTGGTATACCTTCCACTCATCAGTAAGCAATGCCACATTTTCTGCAAAAGGTAACCTTCTTGTAACCCTTTATATTGCTGAACTGCTACGGGGCTTATGGCTCTGTTCAGGATGTAAACAGTCCAAATATTTCAAAAGTTCATTATCAAATGGAAAATAAGAAAACAGGTTTGACATTCCAGTATTGAAGAACTTTCTTATATCTAAAAGTGATCTTTTCTGTTTCCAAGATAAACTTAATCCTGTAGCATTTTCAAAAATATAGGAATTTGGTACAAAATATAGGAAATGGGGTTAAAATATAGGAAAAAAATAGGAAACATGAAAATATAGGGAAAAAATAGGAACACTTGACAGCCTGTGCAGCATCTCATCAGGGTCTGCACTGTTTGCCACTGATCCAGCTACTATAGGCACAACTTTCGGTAGTTAATTGCACTTATCAAATAATCGATTACAAGCAAATGAGTACTAATAATCATTTTTGTGGAATTTATAGATCAATTAATCGATTATACGATTAATCGTGTCAGCCTTACCCATCCCGCATAATCCAAAGCAGTAGAAAACGGAAAACTACACAGCACCTTCATACTCATTACGATAACACACCCGTGCCACATAGTGCATTTTTTCACATCTCCAAAATGGCCACTTTTCTGATGAAAATCAGTGATATTTTTCTTATTTTTACTAAAAACATAGGTTGTGGGTGCTCGTTAGAACCGCCTCTTTGAGGCGGTTCTAGCGAGTACCCACATTCTATGTCTTGGAGCAGAAATAAGGAAAATAATGTATACCCCCGTAAACCCCAGTTTTCTCTATATAAAGTGGGGTTTAAGGGGGTGTTAATTTCACGGACCTGTTAGCGTGATGTGACCCAGCCACCAATGAAAATAAACTAAGCATCTGCAACAATAAATATATACATTTATTTGCACAATAAGAACATAAAATGCAATGAAATACACCTTATACAGGATTTACCCTTATCCTGCTGAATACATTAATTTGTCATACCCATTCCTGACTATCAAACAATCAAAATACTTCATATAATGTTTCAGTCAAATTCACAGACTCGCATTCAAATTCACAAACTGACTGACAAACAGTGCAGATCCTCATCTGAAGAAGCCATCCGATCAGGGTCTACAATGTCTGTCATGCACTTAGTCAACTGAATGAATCTGATCTATCAAATAATCTGATTGCCTGATAGCTGGTAATGGGTGTGGCTTATTTAACCCATTTTGTACCGGAAACCCCAAAAATGGGTAGTTGGCAAACAGTGCAGGCCCAGATCAGACGCCACAGAATGCGGCGTCAGATCAGGGTCTGTACTGTTTGCAAAAAGTTCAGCCACTTTCCATATAAATTTTGATGAAAAAAAAACAACCTGTCACCCCTAAATTTTGAAATGGTCTCATGCTATATATAAGGAGGAAGATTCCATTTGGTAAAAAGAGGGTTGAAATATTCAGCAGGATAATGGTTAACAGATTTTTTGAGTAATGGATTTATCTGGTTACCCATGAACAGTAGAGAAAATCGGGGTTCACTAAGGCATACATAATGTTCTTGTTTTGCACAGTAATATAGATAGTGTAACCTTTGCGCTTTCAAACATGGGAGTCTTCTTATAAGGGAAAGAATTTAGGAGCAGTTTTGTTTGTTGGTTTTAAATTAACTGGCTAGGTGAGTTTTTTTCTGGCTTTGGTTTTTAAGACCTTCCAAGCTCGCCGTAGAACAAAATTTCCGACCATAAAACTGCCAATTTACCTCCCCTAATTACACTTTGGAATACAGTTATCCCCTAATTACGATGTGTCATTTTTGACAACGCTGCATCTGACATCCCATTCAATCCGTGCACATCAAACACACTAGAATTCAAGGTTTTTATCCTATCCTTGGTATACTATCCTTGGGTAGGATAATCTGGGTAGAATAAGAATTTCATATAAAGGGGAATGGGAACACCTAGCTATATTTCCGCCATTTTTCAAAGGGAGGCAACTTTCGCAACTTCCTGTTCGCCTTTCTATGAGCCCTGTCCGCTGAAAAAGGGGTCTACTCTTAAAGGAAAGAATTTGCTCCCCAGGAGCAAATTCTTTTCTTTAAGAGTTGACCCTTATTGACATGGGAGACAAAACTACTTTTGCATGGGTTGCCTCCCCTGTAGGTGTTCCCATTCCCCTTAAATGATCGAAGATTTAACAACTGACCCCTGGTGTGCAAGAAAATTCATTCCCTTATAAGTAGACTCCAATTAAAAAAAATTAACAAGAATGCTACTAAATAAGTTCTGAAGTTAGATCCTTTGGAAGCAAGGTATACACCAAATAAACGAAAATAGCAGACTCGGTTTTATTGAGTCTGTTCATGACCAGTACTGAAATGTGCAACTGCGGCTGCGCCCTCTAGCACCGGCTTAAGCAGAACTCTATTTTCAAAATGATACCAAATGAACTCATTGATCCCAAAGGACAAGAAAATATGATCTGCACTATGATGATGTACAAGGAGACGTTTTACGGCCACCACACAGCACAACACCAGCTACAGTGAAAATAAATAAGTTCTGAAGTTAGATCCTTTGGAAGCAAGGAATACACCAAATAAACGAAAATAGCAGACTCGGACATGCTAAAGACTGTGGGGCCGGAGATTATAGTTCTTGATAAATGAACTTGATCATTCATTTCGGCTGACCCTATAACTGACCCAAATGTTGAGATATGATTGACTCAAATGTTGACAGAATGACAAATGGATGACAGCCATACGAATGAATGGACAACTGGATTCCTTTTTATCATATGATGTCGCGTCTGAGAGTGTAATAACGTCATGTATTAAATTCCATAATCCACTCGTGGATTAAATATGCAAATATAGTTAAATACACCCCGTAATGTATTGGCGAAATATTGCCATTTTTGTTAAACAATCGTGAATAAAATGCGTTTTAAATGTAATATGATAAATAGAATCTTGCTTCTGAGCTCGTGTATTATTGAATTTATTAAACTCGTTGAAGAAAATGGATAAAATGCTAGGCAGATCCTCGCATTCTATCCCTTTTCCTCAACTTGTTTAATAAATTCAATAATACATGAACACTCATGTAAGATCCTCTAAATCAATAATATATTAAAGGTGTTGAAGAAAACAGATAAAATGCTCGGCAGAGCATCACATTCTATCCCTTTTCCTCAACTCGTTTAATAAATTCAATAATACATGAACACTCATGTAAGACCCTCTACAGGATAGCGTAAAATTCCTAAAATAATTAAGACACCTTGAGGATGTGCTGTAATTCTCCTAAAATTTTCATCACGAAAACACGCCTATACAAATACATTGTAAATTTTACCACAAAAAAAATGAAAACTTTGAGATGAAAAATTGTGGTATTTTTCTTATTTCTGCTCAAAATATAGATTGTGGATACAAGTACCCACAATCTCTGTTTTTGAGCAGGAATAAGAAAAATAATGTGGTGAGGTGGTTCTAATGAGTAACTACAATCTATATTTTGAGCAGAAATAAGAAAAATAATGTATAACCCTGCAAACCCCAGTTTTACTATATAAAAGTTATATAGGCATGTTTTCTTGATGTACGATCCAGCAATGAGTCCAAGAAGTGCCAACAGAATGGCAAATGTGTTCATTCAGGATCTGCACTGTTTGCTCAGGCCTGTCTGTCCCAATATTTATGATCATTATGAAAATTACGCTCAATCCTTTGCAAACAGTGTAAATACAGATCAGATGGCTTCTGAAGAATCCATCTGATCAGTTCTACAGTTTGATGTTCAGTTTGTGAATTTATAGAAATACATTACACCAAGTAATCTGATTGGTTGAAAGTCTGTAATAGGAGTGGCTAAATTAATTTATTCAGAAGGACAAGGGTTAAAGCATATGCAACAAAATTATCATTGAATGAATTGCCTTCCTCCATGGTGAATCAATTCCCCATAACTTGAAATATGAAATGTACTGTAAAAATCATAACAATTCGGACGCCTTTAGGACTTGCTGTAATTCTCCAAAAATTTTAACAAATTTGTTTAACAATGCAGCACGGCCCCCGCCCATCGGGGCTTGAAGAAATATATGGGCTGCATGATGCTTCCACGCAGAGCTGAATCCGGCCCGCAAACTAGTACTGGTAAACCGCTTAGAGGATCTAAGCCTGTCCAGGAACCGCGGTGCGAGGCGGACCGTCCATGCTCATAAACCCTATTGGTTTCATTGGGCGACAGGGCTTGAGATGTCATTTTATCTCAATGTCGGGTAAAAGTCCCACAAAATTGGAAGCAACGTCTCCAAAATGACCTTTGCAGTGTTGAAGGGGATGTTAAACCTCAACTCAAACAAAATAACAATGCAGCAAGGAATCCAAAAGGTGTAGACAGAATGACAAACAGTGAAGACCCTGATCAGACTGCTCCTTCTGGAGCAGTCTGATCTTGGTCTACACTGTTTGCTCTGATCAGACTTTCCGGAGCAGTCTGTTCTGGGTCTACACTGTTTGCTCAGGCCTGACTGTCCCAATACTTAGGATCATTACAGTATCTGTTAAAATAAATTGTCTCTTATTCACATCAGTGGCTTTCCCCTTTCTTGCCTGCCACCTGCAAAATAGAAAAAAAAAAGGATCATTACATTTAACATACCCGTGCGACATAATGCATTTTTTCACATCTCCAAAATGGCTACTTTTCTCATAAAAAGCCCGTGATATTTTTAGCTCACCTGAGCACGAAGTGCTCAAGGTGAGCTTTTGGGATCGGTCTTTGTCCGTCGACGGTGCGTGCATGCGTGCGTGCGTCTGTCTGTCGTCAACTTTTGCTTTAAACAACTTCTCCTCCAAAACTGCTGTACAGATTTTGATCTAATTTCACAGGAATGCTCCTTGGGTGATCCTCTACCAAAATTGCTCAAACTGTTCCACTCGGGTGAACAAGATGGCCGCCAGAGCTAAAAATAGAAAACCCTTTAAACGACTTCTCCTGCTTAACTAGTGGATGGATTTTGAAATTGTTTCACAGGAATGTTCCTTGGATGACCCTCTACCAAAATTGCTCAAACTGTTCCGCTCGGGTGAACAAAATGGCCGCCAGAGCTAAAAATAGAAAAACCTTTTTAACAACTTCTTCTCCTTAACCAGTGGATGGATCTTGAAATTATTGCAGAGGCAGGTTTCTTGGATGACCCTCTTCTAAAATTGCTCAAACCATGCCGCTCAGGTGAACAAAATGGCCACCAGAGCTAAAAATAGAAAAACCTTTAAAGGACTTCTCCTCCTTTACCAGTGGATGGATTTCAAAATTACTTGACAGGAATGTTCCTTGGGTGACCCTCTACCAAAATTGCTCAAACCATTCCGCTAGGGTGAACAAAATGGCCGCATGAGCTAACAAGAGTTGTCAGAAGACAACATAGCTCGCCTTTGGGGGCCTAAGATGGATGAGGGCAAGTTATCAAAAAAGAGCCACAGTGACCTTGACCTTCAGCCCCAGACCCTGAAAGTCAAACTCGCTCGAGATATCATCATACCCAACATTTGTGTAAAGTTATATTAAAATCCATTCATAAATGTAGGCAATAGAGCGATCACAAAGTTTTTCTAAAAATAGCCACAGTTACCTTGACCCTCAGCCCCGGAACCTGAAAGTCAAAGTCACTCGAGATATCATCATACCCAATATTTGTGTGAAATTATATAAAAATCCATCCATTAATAAAGGCGCAAGAGCGATGAAAAAGATTTTCTAAAAATAGCCACAGAGACCTTGACCTTCTGCCCCAGACCCTGAAAGTCGAACGAGCTCGAGATATCATCAAACCCAACGTTTGTGTAAGTTATATTAAAATCCATTTATAAATGTAGGCACTACCGCGATCACAAAGTTTTTTCGAAAAATAGCCAGTGACCTTGACCTACAGCCCCAGACCCTGAAAGTCAAACTCGCTCGAGATATCATCATACCCAACATTTGTGTAAAGTTATATTAAAATCCATTCATAAATGTAGGCAATAGAGCGATCACAAAGTTTTTCTAAAAATAGCCACAGTTACCTTGACCTTCAGCCCCGGAACCTGAAAGTCAAAGTCACTCAAGACATCATCATACCCAATATTTGTGTGAAATTATATAAAAATCCATCCATTAATAAAGGCGCAAGAGCGATGAAAAAGATTTTCTAAAAATAGCCACAGAGACCTTGACCTTCTGCCCCAGACCCTGAAAGTCGAACGAGCTTGAGATATCATCAAACCCAACGTTTGTGTAAGTTATATTAAAATCCATTTATAAATGTAGGCACTACCGTGATCACAAAGTTTTTTCGAAAAATAGCCACAGTGACCTTGACCTTCAGCCCCAGACCCTGAAAGTTGAACTTGCTAGAGATATAATCATACCCAACATTTGTGTGAAGTTATATTAAAATCCATCAATAAATTAAGGTGCAAGAGCAATGACAATGTTTTTCTAAAAATAGACACAGTGACCTTGACCCAGTGACCCTGAAAGTAGTGACCTTGACCTTAAGCCCCAGACCGTGAAAGTCAAAGTCACTCGAGATATCATTATGTCCCAAGTTATATTAAAATCCATCAATAAATGAAGGCGCTATAGTGATTACAATGTTTTTCTAAAAATAGCCAGTGACCTTGACCTTGAGCCCCAGACCCGCTATGTTTTTAAAAAGAAATAAAAAAAAAAAAAAAGAAAAGAAAACAAAAAAAAAAAAAACATGCCTCCCCCGGGATTTGAACTCACGCAGCTTGCAGGTAAACTTTACCACAGGATTTCAAGGGAGGAAAATATTAACTTCTCAATAAGACCAATTTAAGCCAAAAACCTGTAAAATGAAGTAAAATGATAATGTTAAATATAGTTTTTTACCAATTGTGAATTATATATTCAAAATAAACTTGTAAAACATCACATATAAGAGCTTGCAGGTAAACTTTAACCAAATGCGGACGCCAACGCCGACGCTGACGCCGACGCTGACGACGGACGCCCGGGGGTATGGCAATAGCTCCCCCTTACTTTCGTAAGGCGAGCTAAAAATAGAAAAACCTTTAAACAACTTTTTCTCCTTAACTAGTGGATGGATTTTGAAATTATTTCACAGGAATGTTCCTTTGGTGACCCTCTACCAAAATTGCTCAAACGCTTCTGCTCGGGTGAACAAGATGGCTGCCAGAGCTATAAATAGAATAAACTTTAAACAACTTTTTCTCCTTACCCAGTGGATGGATTTTAAAATTATTTCACAGGGATGTTCCTTTGGTGAACCTCTACCAAAATTGCTCATACCATTCCCCTCAGGTGAACAAAATGGCCACCTGAGCTAAAAATAAAAAAATGACTTCTTCTCCTTTACCAGCGGATGGATTTTGAAATTCCTTCACAGGAATGTTCCTTGGGTGACCCTCTACCAAAATTGCTCAAACCATTCAGCTCGGGCCACTACCAAGATTGTTCAAATTAAAGTGCTGGGGCCAAAAATGACCCTCACAGGGCCCCTTTGGTTTTACATAGGCTTATATGGGGAAAATCTTTAAAAATCTTCTTCTCTGAAACCGCAAGGCCCATGTCTTTGATATTTGTTATGGGGCTTCATCTAGTGGACCTCTACCAAAATTGTTCAAATTATAGCCCTTGGGCCACAAATGCCCCCGCCCCAGGGTCCTTTGGTTTTACATAGACTTATATAGAGATAATCTTTGAAAATCTTCTTCTCTGAAGCAGCAAGGCCCAGGTCTTTGCTATTTGGTGAAGCTTCATCTAGTGGACCTCTATCAAGATTGTTTAAATTGTAGCCCTGAGACCAAAAATGCCCCCACCCCGGGGCCATTTGGTTTTACATAGGCTTATGTAGGGAATAACTTTAAAAAATCTTCTTATCTGAAACTGTAAGGCCCAGGTCTTTGATATTGTGTGTGTAGCTTCATCTATTGGACCTTTGCCAAGATTGTTCAAATTATAGCCTTTGTTGATATTTGGTATGAAGCTTCACCTTTTTAGACCTCCCTCAACATTATGCACATTATAGCCCTGGGATCAATAATGGCCCACCCCGGGGCCCACTTGGTTTTCTCTATGCATCAGGTGAGCGATCCAGGGCCATCATGGCCCTCTTGTTCTTATTTCTACTGCTAACCTAGTTTGAGGCGGTTCTAACAAGTACCCACAACCTATGTCTTGGTTCAGAAATAAGTTTATTTTTGTTATGGTTTGTCTTTGAGTGTTTGTATCGCTTATATTATTTTGTTTTGGATGACTAGTTGGCCATTTTGTGGGAAAGTAACTGTCCTTTTGGCTTTCCGCTATTGATGTTTCAATTAGGGTCTGTTGTTTCATGTTTGTGTTTCTTTCCCTTTGGTGTCTCTGATGGGAGCTTTGGGTTAATTGTATTGATTCCTGATAATTGCCTTCACTTCTATTTTAAATTAAGACTAGCTCTCCTTCTAAAATACACTTGGAAGGTTTAATTTCTGTCAATTTGGTTTCTGCAAAAAGTGGCCTCTAGTAAAAGACCACCTGTGGGTCCATAACTTTTATTTTTCAGAATTAGTGTAAAAGAAAACTACTTCATTCACTCATCATCGCCAATCTGTCTATCAAATTTCAAGCCTCTACCATTAATACTTTTTGTGATATTTTGCAGACAAGGTTTGGTTTGATTTGAGGTTTAACGTCCCCGTCAACGCTGTGAAGGTCATTTTGGAGATGTTGATTCCAATTTTGTGGTCTCTCTTTTACCCGACATTGAGATGAAATGATATCTCAAGCCCTGCCGCCCAATGAAACCAATAGGGTTTATAAGCATGGACGGTCAGACTCGCACTGCTTTGCCTGGGCAGGCTTAGATCCTCTAAGCAGTTTACCAGTACTTGTGTGCGTGTCAGTTTCAGCCCTGCATGAAAGCATCATGCAGCCCATCTATTTCTTCAAGCCCCGATGGGCTGGGGCAGTTTGCAGACATGGTAAAACTGCCGAAAATGTACAGAGGGTCAGAACTCCAAGTATTTTTTATTCAGAAACTAATTTGGCAGAAGGGAGAGAATGACTATTCTTGCACACCAGACAAGGAAATCCGTGATTTTACCCTGGGATAGAAATTTATGTTCTGGCAATGGTGTTCCAACCCCAAATCGAATATAATCGCGTGTTTGATAAATGCGCTGGTTGATTACAACCTCATGCACGGCATCGTCATGCGTGACGTCACTAAACATTCCTGTTGTGTCATAACAAAATGACAGACGTCGGTAACCGAAGTGACAGCAGCATTAAAAATTCGCAATAGAAATGGAAGGTATGCAAGAAAAAGAATCCAATATGGGTGTGAGGGGTGGATAGAAAAATCCGTCCCTCGGGATCACTGTCCGGCATCACTCGGCAAGCCTCGTGATGCCGGACAGTGTCCCTTGGGACGGATTTTTGAATCCACCCCTCACACCCATATAAGATTCTTATATGAAAACATGTAGTAGACTAGGCAGGAATCACACCCACAACCTCCTTATCACCAATTAGATGGGCTACCAAATTCTGACATTAACCCTTTTTGTACCAAATGGAATCTTCCTCCTGCTATATACATATAGCAGGAGTCCTTTTCAAAATTTAGGAGTGTCAGGCTGTATTTTCATCAAAATTGATTTGGAAAATGGCTTGACTTTTCACAAACAGTGTAGGCCCTGATCTGACGCCGCATTCTGCGGCGTCTGATCTGGGCCTGCACTGTTTGCCCGGGTACCCGTTTTGGGGTTTCTTGTACAAACTGGGTTAAAGTGGGCCGTCTTCCCCCCTCCCCAAACGCTGTTCCTGCGAAGGGAGAGTCATCCCCTGTGCAGACTACTATATAGCCTTCATCCTGCAGAATACATGTATACAATCCTGCAAGTAATGGTCAGATACAATGTAAGCAACTACATGTAGAACGTGGGCCCCTGCCAATCGGGCCTTGAAGAAATAGATGGGCTGCATGATGCTTCCATGCAGAGCTGAAACCGACCGCACACAAGTACTGGTAAACAGCTTAGATCAGCCTAGAAGATCTAAGCCTGCCCAGGCAAAGCGGTGCCAGTCGGTCCATCCATGCTTATAAACCCTATTGGTTTCATTGGGCTACAGGGCTTGAGATGTCATTTCATCTCAATGTCAGGTAGAAGTCCTACAAAATTGGAAGCAACGTCTCCAAAATGACCTATACAGTGTTGACAGGGACAATAAACCTCAAATCAAACAAAACATGTAGAACTTAAGAAAAGAAAGAAAGAAAAGCAGCTTCCAAGGCTGGATAAGAAGCAAGCAACCTGGAATCATGACATATATAGTGTTGACGGGTATGATAAACCTCAAATCAAACAAAACATGTAGAAACAAGAGGGCCCAATGGCCCTATATCGCTCACCTGTGTACCAGAAAATCATCAGTGTAGGAAACCACTTGACATTGCTACACTAAATATCTAAGCTCTGGGCCTTAAGGCTTCGGAGGTGATTTTTGAAGCTTTTTTCAATTATAAGTCTAAAAGAGCTAAGGGGCCCCGGGGTGTGGCCCATTTGAATCCCAGGGGCAGGGTTAGCAGGACTTATGTAGGTGACTATTTTATGTTGCTAGATACTAAATATCTAAGCTCTGTGCTTCACAGTTTCAGAGAAGAAGATTTTTGAAGCTTTTCTCCATTATGAGTCAATGGGAGCTAAGGGGGTCACAGGGTTAGCCCATTTGGACCCCAGGGGCATGATTGGCTAGATTTATCTAGGTGACCACTTGCCATTGCTACATGCTAAATATCTAAGCTCTGGACCCTGTGGTTTCTGAGAAGATTTTTGAAGCTTTTTTTCCAATATGAGTCTATCGGAGCTAAGGGGCCCCAGGGCGTGGCACATTTGGACCCCAGGGGCATGATTGGCAGGATTTATGTAGGTGACCACTTGCCTTTGCTACATGCTAAATATCTAAGCTATGGGCCCTGTGGTTTCAGAATAGAAGATTTGTGAAGCTTTTTTTCCATTATGAGTCTATGGGAGCTTAGGGGCCCCGGGGCATGGCCCATTTGGACCCCCAGGGACATGATTTATGTAGGTAACCACTTGCCATTGCTACATGCTAAATATCTAAGCTCTGGGCCTTGTGGTTTCAGAGAAGATTTTTGAAGCTTTTTTTCCATTATGAGTCTATGGGAGCTAAGGGGCCCCGGGGCGTGGCCTGTTTGGACCCCAGGGGCACGATTGGCAGGAATTATGTAGGTGACCACTTACCATTGCTACATGCTAAATATCTAAGCTCTGGGCCCTGTGGTTTCAGAGAAGCAGATTGTTTAAGTTTTTGTTTCCATTATGAGTCTCTGGGAGCTAAGGGGCCCCGGGGTGTGGCCAATTTGGACCCAAGGGGCATGATTGGCAGGATTTATGTAGGTGACCACTTGACATTGTAACAAGTTAATTATCTAAGCTCTGGGCCCTGTGGGTTTCAGAGAATAAGATTCTTTTAAATTTTTCCCATTATAAGTCTATGGGAGCTATATGTTGCCATGGCTACCAGAATTCCAATCTGATCAGTCCAAAAACCTTATGCAGCCTTTCCCCCTACCTGATGATGCTTCACATGAAATTTGATCAAGATTGGCCATCGGGTATTAGAGATATACTTATTTGAAATTGTTTACGGACTGACACACGCACGGTCGCACGCACAACAGACAAAATGTGATCACAAAAGCTCACCATGTCACTACGTGACAGGTGAGCTAAAATAGAAAAGGAAGAAAGAAAGCTAAAAAGAAAGAAACAGCTACCAAGGCTGGATAAGAAGCATGCCATCTGGCGTCATACTTACCCTTTTGAAGTCAGCCATGTTTGTTGTACTGACAGGGCTTCCTATAAAACCAAGGTAATCCAACTGTGTAATTTCTTCTCCATTTTGGTTGTCTTTAATAAATAACTGAAACGGAAATAGAGGATCTTACATGAGTGCTCATGTATTATTGAATTTATTAAACTCGTTGAGGAAAAGGGATAAAATGCGAGGCTCTAGTGCTCATGTATTATTGAATTTATTAAACTCGTTGAGGAAAAGGGATAAAATGCGAGGCTCTAGTGCTCATGTATTATTGAATTTATTAAACAAGTTGTGGAAAAGGGATAAAATGCGAGGCTCTTGTGCTCATGTATTACTGAATTTATTAAACAAGTTGAGGAAAAGGTATAAAATGTGAGGCTCTAGTGCTCATGTATTATTGAATTTATTAAACTCGTTGAGGAAAAGGGATAAAATGCGAGGCTCTAGTGCTCATGTATTATTGAATTTATTAAACTCGTTGAGGAAAAGGGATAAAATGCGAGGCTCTAGTGCTCATGTATTATTGAATTTATTAAACAAGTTGTGGAAAAGGGATAAAATGCGAGGCTCTTGTGCTCATGTATTACTGAATTTATTAAACAAGTTGAGGAAAAGGGATAAAATGCGACGCTCTAGTGCTCATGTATTATTGAATTTATTAAACAAGTTGAGGAAAAGGGATAAAATGTTATTAAACAAGTTGAGGAAAAGGGATAAAATGTTATTAAACAAGTTGAGGAAAAGCGTCGATGTGAGGCATTTTATCCCTTTTCCTCAACGAGTTTAATAAATTCAATAATACATGAGCATGAATGCAAGATTCTAGTGCTCACAACCTATGTCTTGGACCAGATACAAAGATAAATAATGTATTCCCTACAAACCCGTTTTCTCTATATGGGCCCCGTCAAGCGATTTTGGTACTTATCGCCTATGCGAGCAGCGAAGGTTCAGGCAAGCCTGCGCATCCGCGCAGTCTCGCCAGAACCTTCGCTGCTCGCTCATACAAGCAGTGAATCAAGAGGAACCTTCAGACAGAAAGCCATATCCCTGGCCCCTCTGAATGGCTGGGCATGCGCAGTTAAAATTTGTCATGACGGAATGCTCAAAGACCCAAATTCGCTTGGCGGGGCTCATATAAAGTGGGGTTTGGGAAGGTGTTCATTTCATGGACTTGTTCACTTGGTGAAAAGGGTCATGTGATCAGAGAAGTCTCAGATCAGACTGCACAGATGCACGTTAACAAGTCCGTGAAATGAACACCCCACTAAACCCCACTTTATATAGAGAAAACTGGGGTTTACGGGGGTATTCATTATTTTTCTTATTTTTGCCCCAAGACATAGGTTGCGGGTACTCGTTAGAACCGCCTCAATGAGGCGGTTCTAACGAGCACCCATAACCTACGTTTGCAGTATTTGTAAGAAAAATATCACGGATTTTCATCAGAATAGTAGCCATTTTGGAGATGTGAAAAATGCACTATGTCGCACGGGTGTGTTATCGTAATGTCGCATTTGATCAGTGTCATCACTAGGTGCAGAAGTCTTAATGTATGCTTCGTCGTGTGGTGGATATAGAAGCCTTCTTGGTGTAATGGCTACGCTACTCGCCTTGTAAACCAGGGATCGCAAGATCGATCCCGGGCTTCTCCAGACTTTAGGATGAGTCTTTAAACCGAGGTCCCGTCTCCGTATGACCTTAGCTGTTGGTGGGACGTAAAAATCCAACGCTCACTCGTGTGCTGGATAATATGATATTAACCCATTTTGTATCGGAAACCCCAAAATGGGTAACTGGTAAACAATGCAGGCCCAGATCAGAGGTCTGATAAGGGCCTACACTGTTTGCAAAAAGTTCAGCCATTTTTTGACATAACTTTTGAAGAAAACACAACCTGACAACCCTAAATTTTGAAATGGACTCCTGCTATATATAAGGAGGAAGAATCCATTCGGTTCAAAAAGGGTTAAAGTTTGCAAACATCAATTTTTTCTGCACATTTATATTCTTTAGATGAATACTTACAATTATACTTGAAACATTTTGAAATTTAACAAATCTAAGGGGAATAACTCCTCCGTCTTTCAGGTCTTCTTCTGTCACCCTGCAAAAGGATATAGAGGATATTTGATTTTTTTCAGTGCAAGATCGAATTTTATTTCACCAAATGAACACCAAAACCAGTATTTTCACGAGTGGTATTCATGAGTGAAATAAAATTTGATCTTACACTAAAAAAATCAAATTTTCTGTTTCTTACATGGTTCAAACTGGCAATATTTAGCTTCACTAATCGCGCCACTCACCCTCAGAGAAAACTAACTTTGTTACTGGTCATTTCACATCAATTTTGTGCTGTCCAAAGTGTTAACTGGGTATAATATTGGGTGAAAACTGAAAGTTTGCATCTAAGAAATAGCCTGGGATGGCATTTTAATGAATGGTTACTGAAATAATTGAGAGATTAGTTTCCCAAAGAAGGTGCCGACAGATCTAATGTTGGGCGACAAAATACGTGACGCCAGCATCGAAAATGACATCATTAACATTCTTGTGACATGTGAATGGGCTTAGCGTCAATTCTAATATTATACAGTTAATTAATTTTCAATCATCTGACAATGGAAAAACTGACTACAGAAGTAGATTTCGAGGAAACAGTAGTCCCAAACAGTGAAAAATAAAATTGATATCAGTCACTATTTGCAACAGTGACAATATCGTTTTCCATTTAACTGAGAAATCTCTATACTTCATTGAAAAGCATGTAAGAAATTTGCTTTGTTTGTTTGTTTGTATTGGAGTTTAACAGCCCAGTCAACACTATTTAGGTCATTTTTGGGCTGGTCAGTTTACCTTTCCACACTTTTCCTGGGCAGGCTTATACATAAGCGGTTAACCATTACAGGCCACATTCTTTCATCAGAAACTGACAACTGCCCTTCTTGAATCAGCGGATGGGAGAGATGACCGTAGGAAAGATTTCATGATCAATCTCCACGAAAGAATGTTGCTGACCCTGGCAGTTGTCAAATCCCTGTCCTCCTGATCACCAGTCAGATGTGCATCCGACTGAGCTACCGAAGTTGGCACAAAAGAATGTTTGTATTAACTCATAAGACGCCAATCACGACAACTGTTGCCTGTTTAATTGTCTGCCTGTTACTTTAAAAGTAATTTTTTTGCAAACATTGTGGACACAGATTAAACTGCTCCTATAGGAGCAGTCTTATAGGAGCAGTCTGATCTGGGTCCATACTGTTTGCCTGTATGCAAAAATATTTTTAAAAAGTTTGCAAAAAGATTCAGCAGACAACATTTTCAGATGTAGTTTTTATCAGCGTCTTTAGAGTTAAGATAACCCATGTCCTGCTGCATAAATTAATTTTCTCACACCCATGTCTATCAACAAGTCAGATTACTTAACATAACGTATTCACTCAAACTGAAGGACAAACAGTGCAGATTCTGATCAGTTGGCTTCTGAAACCATCTGAGCTGGATCTACAGTTTGCAAAGATAGGGGCTTGCGTGTTGTGCAGAACAATAAAAAATGACCAACAGTGAAGAAACAGCTTCTCAGAAATTTTTTTTTTTTTTTTGCTGTTAAATGGCCCTTTCAAGATTATTTTATGTACCAAGTTAGTGACCACATTTCATTGATGTGTTCATGAGAATGTGTGCAGACCATTTGTGGGACAATTAACCGACATTGTGATGAAATGGCATCTCAAGACCTGCCGCCCCATGAAACCGTATTTTAATGCACTTGCGTATGTAACGCGACGTCTGATTGGATAGCGTCAAAAATTTGCGACAGTATATTCCACGATATACTGTCGGAAATCCGACGTCACCACGTAACGTCGTTTTTCATTGGCTGGCATTTGGTTTTATGCAGCTCACCGCGCTTGTCGGCTTGTGCAAAATAGTACAATTTTTAACTTAACAATTGAATAAGTGCATTAGAATGGGGATAACTGTATTGAAAATTGTCATTTGGGGAGGTAAATCGTCGGTTTTACGGTCGCAAATTACGTTTTACGGCTCCGCTAACGCGTCGCCGTAAAACGAAATTTCCGACCGTAAAACCTCCGATTTACCTCCCTAAATGACAATTTTCAGTACAGTTATCCCCTAATTTTCATAGTGTAGTCCTGAACAGAGACCTAAAGTTTTTGTTTTAACCTTAAATTCCAGTTTTTAAGCAAAAAGTGTAGACACTGATCAGCGCTGCATTTTGCGGTGTTTGACCCTTAAACTCCTGCAACATAAGTAAACAGTGTGGACTCAGATCAGATACCACATTCTGCAGCATCTGGGTCTGCACTGTTTGCCAAGCCCAACACTTGATTCCAGCCCAGGTTCTATAGATAAATCTACTACACAACATGCTAACATCACTGCGATAAAATTCACCCTGCTATTTTCTATATATAAAATAAGTTATCTGAATTTCCTATCACATGGACTTTAGCACTGAAGAGTGAGTGAGTGAGTGTTTGAGTTTTACGTCCCACCAACAGCTAAGGTCATATGGAGACGGGACCTCGGTTTAAAGACTCATCAGAAAGTCTGGAGAAGCACGGGATTGATCCTGCGACCCCTGGTTTACAAGGCGAGTAGCGTAACCACTGCACCACGGAGGCTTCTATTAGCACTGAAGAGTGCCCATGCTTACTAACTTTGGGTCAATTCACTCAATTGATAAGCAATAACCCAAAAATGGAATATCTAAGCATATTGTGCTTTTTTTACGGTGAATGTGGTAAATAAAATTACACCACAATCTTGTTATAACATAGTTCATTATTACACATTTTGGATATAACATGGTTTCAAGATGAATCCCAAAAATGTGTAAATTATAATGAAAAATGACCATAAATGGTCATTTTTCTATATAATCTACATATTTTTGTTTGGATATAGCACAGTTGTTTTACCAACACAGTTTCACAGTTTCTGCTTTGGAGCCCAACAATAGTGTTATAATGAGGTTCTGGTGTACTATTGTATATATTTACTCACTCTACAGTCTGTGTAGGCTCGTTTCTGTCCGCTGAGTCGAAGTCCAACGTCTGAGGAAGATTTTGAAATACTTTCACTGTTTTTGGACCTTTCTCTGGCGGAGCTTGTAGTCGCAAAGAATGTAGTTTTATCGCCTGATTGAACTCTATTCTCAGTATAAGCTGTAAATCATATGGAGATAAAAAAATACACATCCTCTTTATAACACTGTTCATTATAAAGTGTTTGGATATAACACAGTTTAACCCATTGCAGAGGTGTAAAATTTCCTTAGAACATACTTGCCCTTATGATCTAAATTTTTTATTTAGATGCTAAAAATGAAGAAAAAGTGAAGAAAGTTTAGAAAATCTCACTCGCCCTGCTTTAAAATTTACTCGCAAATGCGAGTGGGCGAGTGACATTTTTCACCCCTGCATTGTAAACATGAACTAGTGCACTCTACCATTGCTACATGTTGGACAATTAGTCAAATTAGGGGTGTAAGGTCTGTTTTTTTTTCCATTTTTTATTCCATTTTGACAGAAAATCGTGTTAACAAACAGGGCAGACCTTATCAGACGCGTCTGATCTGGGTCTGCCCTGTTTGCCAATGTACCCCTTTAGGGGTTTCCTGTATGCAATTGGTTAAAGCCAAATTAAAGATGGATAAGAAATATAGGGAGAAAGATGACCATATAAATTATCTTTTTCTATATAATTTGCAGTATCCTATATACATTTTTTTATACAACATGCTTGTTTAAATAACAGTTTCTGATTTGGATCCTGACAATAGGTTGTGGTGGTGTTCAAAACTTATGATAATATATAGTTTTTTTTTTTTTTTTGTTTTTTTTTATCGTTTGATCATAATAATTATGATCAAATGATAAAAAAAAACTTAACAGTGAAATAATTCACAAGTGTTCTAAGGCTTACGAGTAAAAAAAACAGTGAGCATTATTATTTCTTTGTAACCAATCAAAACAATAAAATAAATGTTTATTACATTTTTATTTATTTTTTGCCTTTGGTTTTCAAATTCAGCTGTTCTGATTTTTCTGCCAAACGTCAACTATTATTATTGCTGTTGCAAACAATGCAATGTCGCCTAGCAATTATGACGTCAAAACGTTCAAAATGAAAAAATCCACTGGAATGAACTAAATCAATGACCATGTCAGAAATGGCCCCACATAAAGCGGTGAAAGAGGGATGGTGTAAGTCTATACATAAAGCTAACAAGGCATCACAGGCAATACAAATCCCCTCAAACAAGACAACTTATAAATAGCCACAGTGACCCTGACCTTGAGCCTAGCCTAGCATTTGTGTGAAGTTACATTAAAATCCATCAATAAATGCAGGCGCTAGAGGGATAAGGAAGTTTTTTCTAAAAAATAACCACAGTCACATTAACCTTGATCATAGGCCCCCTGAAAGTTGAACTTGCGCAAGATATTATCAAACGCAACAATCCTGTGATTTTATATTAGAATACATCAATAAATGTAGGCTTTAGAGTGGTGACCAAGATTTTTTTAACAAGAGCACCGCATGCAGGTGCCAACGCTCGGCTGCAGCCCCTTTTCATAATGAACAACTAGTCCAAGTTTCAAGTAAATATGTTCAGTAATGACAGAGATATTAGTATATTACAAAATGTCCAAGTTTTTGCACGATGACGCAGACGACGCCAGAGCTATGACAATACCTCATTGTTTCTTCGAAGACAGCCGAGCTAAAACTAACCACAGTGATCTTGATCTTGAGGCAAGAGCCCTGAGAGCCAAACTCGCTCGAGATATTATTTTCGTGAAGTTTTAATGTATATTAAAACCGGTCAAAAAATGTAGGTGTTAGAGCGATGCCAATGTTTTTCTAAAAACAGAAACAGTGACCTTGACCCCAGGACCATTAAAATTGGACTCCCTCGAGATATTATTATACACAACATTTGTGTGAACTCATCTTTAAACCATGTTATATTCAACAGCTTATTAAAATGAATAGTGTTTAACAGGTTATGCTGTATTTGCTGACCAATTCATCACAGACAGTAAATAGCCGCCCTTTAACTTTTTTGTACCAGATGGAATATTCCTTCTTATATATGACAGGAGTCCATTTCAAAATTTAAGGGTATACGGTTACATTTTCTTCAAACTTTATTGGGAAAATCACTGGACATTTTGCAAACAGTGTAGGCCCTGATCAGTTGCCACATTCTGGGGCATATGAGCTGGACCTGTGCTGTTTGCCAAATACCGGTTTTGGGGTTTCTGGTACAAAATGGGTTAAAGATTAAATGTTCATTCAGATTCTCCCTTTGAAGTTGGACAACTCTCCTGAGCTTACATGTTCATAACTGACTAATTCTATGTAACCTCCCTTTGAAGAGAGATAACTGTTATTATCAAACCTTATCAGTTACCCCCTGTATATATTGCATTGTAATGCATTGACCTGATAAAGATATGCTATCTCAGGACAAGTGAGCTTTATCACGTCAACGTGACATTGCACTTTTATGAATGAACCGGACTACTGGAAAATGACAAAAATGTTATTATAACTGGGAAAATGGCAATATTACTTGAAAAAAAAAATATCATAGGAAAAACATGGTCAGCTGATACTAAATATAACAACCACCAGAATGCTTAGACGCACTGAGGACCATCAATAATTGACCACAAATTGCTAATTTAAGAGTGTACAAGGGGATAAACTGATAAATAGAATACCAGATTCGTGTCATTTGATATCAAGTTTATTAGGCTCGGCTTCGAGAACGCATGTAGAATCGCTCGGCAAGCCTCACAATTCTTCAAGCGTTCTCGAAGCCTTGCCTGATAAACTTGATATTAAAAGACACTAACCTGGTATTCTCTATCTCTAGTACCTCTTCATCACAGTCAAGATACTTTTGTTTTTTTTTTTTTTTTTTTTTTATTTTTTGGAGTTGGTTTTATGGCCCTTTCAAGATTATTTCACTCATATCGAGCCAATCGTTAATCAGAGGAGGGCGAAAACCGGAGTACCCGGAGAAAAACCACCTGACCTTCCGTTGCAGAACTTGGCGTCTCACATATGACCCCAGCGAGGCTCGAACCACAGCGGTGAGAGACCTAATGATCAAGAGTCAGCGCTCTTAACCACTAGGCCACAGAGGCCCGAAATACTTTTGTTTGAATTGAGGTTAAATGTCCCCATCAAAACCATTTTAGAGATGTTGCTTCCAATTTTGTGGGACATTTACTCAACACTGAGATGAATTGACATCTCAAGCCCTGCTGCCCAATGAAACCAATAGGGCTTATATGAACTGGACAGTCTGACTTGCACCACTTCTTCCGGGCAGACTTAGTCCTTCTAAGCGGTTCACCAGTACTAGTGTGCAGTCAGTTTCAGCTCTGTGTGGATGCACCATACAGCCTGATATATTTCTCCACATCAAGTGAACAAGTCCACGAAATGTACACCCCACTGAACCCCAATTGATATAGAGAAAACGGAGTTTACTGGGTAAACATTATTTTTCTTATTTCTACTCCAAGACATAGGTTGTGGGTACTTGTTAGAACCACCTCATCAAGGCGGCTCTAACGAGTACACACAACCTATGTTTGCAGTATAAACTAGAGCTGTCAGTGAAACTGACTAGGGCCCCGGCAGCGCTATCAGAAATTTGTGGACGGACAGACGGACGGACAGACAGACAGACAGAGTGATTACTATAGGGCACCCACACTTTCAGTGCGGGGCCCTAATGATGAATATCACAGATTTTTATCAGACAAGTAGTCATTTTGAAGAAGTGAAAAATACACTAAATCGCAAGAATGTGTTATCGTAATGCAGCCTGATCTATTTCTCCAAACCCCGACGGCCGTGGCCCCATAGTCAGATACTAAGTACTCCTCCTTTTGAAGTTAGACAACTCTTCTAAGCTTACCTGTTCATCACAGTCAGATTCTAAGTAGCCTCCCTTTGACGTCAGACAGTGAGCTAATGGATGTTCATCTGATTCATTTAAACACTCACAACCTGCTTTGTTGATAAATGGGCCGAGATCCATCTGAAACACACATAAGGTTAACCCTTATCCTACTGTTCATGACAACCCCCACTTTTGCAAACAGTGTAGATCCAGATCAGAAACCATCTGATCAGGATCTACACTATTTGTCAGATCAGATGGCTCCTAAAGAAGAAGCCATCTGATCAGGATCTACATTATTTGTCATTCAGTTTGTGGATTTGAACGAAAATATTATATCATTTAACCCTTGTCCTGCTGAACCCGGATATGCCTTTTCTTTGAAACAATGTAGATCCAGATCAGATGGCTTCTGAAGAAGCCATCTGATCAGGATCTACATTGTTTGTCATTCAGGTTGTGAATTTGTTGTAATAATTTGCATCAAGTAATCTGATTGGTTGATAATCGGTAGTGGGTGTGGCATATATGAATATTCAGCAGGACAAGGGTTAATCTGATTGGCTAACAGTCAGAAATGGTTATGGCTAATTTAAATATTCAGCAGGATAAGGAATAACAAGTCCGCACAAAGAAAAGTTGGGTTTAAAGGGGTATTCTTTATTTCCTTTATTTTTGCTAAAGAATTAGATTTTGGGTTTTGTTTGATTTGAGGTTTAAAGTCCCCTTCAACACAGTATAGGTAATTTTGGAGACGTTGCATCCAATTTTGTGGGACTTGTACACAACAATGAGATGAAATGACATCTCAAGCCAAGTCGCCCAATGAAACCAATAGAGTTTATAAGCATCTCAAGCCCAGTCATCCAGTGAAACCAATAGGGGTTTATAAGCATGGACGGTCCGACACTCACACTGCTTTGCCTGGGCAGGCTTAGATCCTCTAAGCAGTTTAGCAGTACTCGTGTGTGGGTCGGATTCAGCTCTGCGTGGAAGCATCATGCAGCCCATATATTTCTGCAAGCCCCAATGCCTAGCAGTGAACACAAAGGTGCTGATCAGTCATTGTGTTGGGGTGTAACCCTTATCCTGCTGTATATTTAAATTAACCACACCCATTTCTGATTATCAGCCAATCAGATTAAATGATATAATATTTTCGTTCAAATCCATAAACTGAATGACAAACAGTGTAGATCCTGATCAGATGGCTTCTTCAGAAGCCATCTGATCTGAGTCTACACTGTTTGCTAAGGTTGGGGTTGTGTGAACAGCAGGATAAGGGTTAACAGAAAATCAACCCTTGTGGGTTATTTTGTGTTGCCTCCCGGAGAAAGGGAGAAAAGAGATAAGAGACAGTAGTCTGAGTAGAGGAGATGAAAGTGAGGGACAGGGGAGAAAAAAGAAAATGAATAATAATTAAAAACTGACGAAAAGCAGGGCTTACTAAATACCCCATACACTAGGGCTGGCTTATCGGAGCTGAAAAGACAATCGATTATCCTTCCTGTCATTGTGATCAATAATAGATTAGTAATCAATGAAGATTTGGTCATAATTTCACCTGTCTTTCATAATTTCACCTGTCTTTCTTTCTGTCTGTCTGAGCATGACTCATACCATATGCTGTACTTTGCAAAAAAATTATTTGAACAGACAGGCCTGAGCAAACAGTGTAGACCCAGATGAGACGCCGCAGAACGCGGCGTCTCATCTAGGTCTGCACTGTTTGTCACTCGTACAGCTATTTTAGACACAGCTTTGGGTAGTAAAATGTACTTATCGAATAATCGATTGCAAGCAAATCAGTAATGATAATCGTTGTTGTGGAATTTATTGATTGAATAATCGATTGTCCGATTAATCGTGCCAGCCTTACCATACACCAGTACAATTCTGCTGAAAATTGATGCAAAAAGCTGTGTAACAGTCCCAAGCTATATCTTGCCAACATAAATCCACATATAGTGCAAACAATTTGATATGAGACTGACCTTTACGCAAGGAATAAATTAGTCAATGTTATCACCTAATACGTCGGCTTTCGTAACATTCTAGTGAATTTTCGGAATCTCGTGAATAGCGACCCATTTACCGACCGCTATGTATTGTAAACAATATGGCCATCTTCGGAAAATGGCCAAGATAAATACATGCACTCAGTCGGGTGTGAAATTATGTTAATAGAGTTCACCAGTCTCAGGTTAATTTGTTCGAACTATACCAAGATACTGAGCAGAAACAAATTTCAAGGGCCCTACCTCAGCTGAAAATTTATACAAAATGCAGTGTAACAATCCCAATCTATATCTAGCCAACACATAAATTCACATACCAAATTTGATCAAAATCCACCCTTTATTTATCAAGAGATTGAGCAATTATGCTATTACTCTGCCGAAAATTGATGCTAAAAGCTGTGTAACAGTTCAAATCTATACCTTGCCAATATTAATTCATATTCCAAATTTGATGAATATCATCACTTATTTCTCAAGAAATTGAGCAAAAATGAATTTTTATCGTGTTTCAAGGGCAATAACTCTGCTAAAAATTGATGCAACTAGAAAAAGTGTCCATAGGACACGGATGCCCCCGCCAAATGCCATTCATAAACAAGGCATCGCATGCGATACAAATTCCCTCGCACAAGACAACTTCGTGTGTGGAAAACACTGAAAAGGCAAAAGTCCAACTTGCTTGAGATATTATCATATGCAACATTTGTGTAAAGTTTGTTTAAAAATCCATCAATAAATGTAGGTTCTAGAGTGATGACAATATTTCTCTAAAAATAGTCATAGGGACCTTGACTTGAGGCCATGGCCACGAAAGTTGATCTTGCTCAAGATATTATCATAAGCATCTTTTGTGTGAAGTTATATTAAAATCATAAATGTAGGCGGTAGAGCGATGACAAAGTTTTTCTAAAAATAGTTACAGTGACCTTGACCTTGAGGTCATGACCTTGAAAGTCAAAGCAACTCAAGATATTATCATAAGAAACATTTGTGTGAAGTTCTATTAACATCCATCAATAAATATAGGCACTGGAGCGATGACAAAGTTTTTCTAAAAATAGCCACAGTGACCTTGACCTTGAAAGTCGAAATAGCTCGAGATATTGTCATAAGGAACATTTGTGTGAAGTTATACTGAAATCGGTGAAGAAATGTAGGCGCTAGTGCGATGACAAAGTTTTTCTAAAAATAGCCACGGTGACCTTGAAAGTGGAACTCGCTACAGATATTGTCATAAGGAACATTTGTGTGAAGCAATATTGAAATTGGTGAAAAAATGTAAGCGCTAGAGCAATGACAAAGTTTTTCAAAAATAGCTACAGTGACCTTGACCTTGAAAGTCGAACTCGTTCGAGGTATTGTCATAAGGAACATTTGTGTGAAGTTATATTGAAATTGGTGAAGAAATGTAGGCGATGGAGCGATGACAAAGTTTTCTAAAAATAGCCATTGTGACCTTGAAAGTGGAAATGGCTTGAGATATTGTCATAAGGAACATTTGTGTGAAATTATATTGATATGGGTGAAGAAATGTAAGCGCTAGAGCGATGACAAAGTTTTTCTAAAAATAGCCACAGTGACCTTGACCTTGAAAGTGGAACTCGATAGAGATATTGTCATAAGGAACATTTGTGTGAAGTGATATTGAAATCGGTGAAGAAATGTAGGCGCTAGAGCAATGACAAAATTTTTCTAAAAATAGCCACAGTGACCTTGACCTTGAGGTCATGACCTTGAAAGTCGAACTCCCTCAAGATAATGTCATAAGGAACATTTGTGTGAAGTTATATTGAAATCAGTTAAGAAATGTAGGCACTGGAGCGATGACAAAGTTTTTCTTAAAATAGCCACAGTGACCTTGACCCTGAGGTCATGACCTTGAAAGACAAACTCTCTCGAGATATTGTCATAAGAAACATTTGTGTGAAGTTATATTGAAATCAGTGGAGAAATGTAGGCGCTAGAGCGATGACAAAGTTTTTCTAAAAATAGCCACAGTGACCTTGAGGTCATGACCTTGAAAGTCGAACTCGCTCGAGATATTGTCATAAGAAACATTTGTGTGAAGTTATATTGAAATCAGTGAAGAAATGTAGGCGCTAGAGCGATGACTAAGTTTTTCTAAAAATAGCCACAGTGACCTTGACCTTGAGGTCATGACCTTGAAAGTGAAACTCACTCGAGATTTTTTTATAAGGAACATTTCTGTGAAGTTATAATGAAATTGGTGAAGAAATGTAGGCGGTAGAGCGATGACAAGGTTTTTCTAAAAATAGCCACAGTGACCTTGACCTTGAGGTCATGACCGTGAAAGTCAACTCGCTCGAGATTTTTTTATAAGGAACATTTGTGTGAAGTTATGCTATATCCCCCCTCACAACTATGTTGTGGGAGGGAATAAAAATATTACAAATGTACTTCAAATCAATCATAAAATATATGCATCAAGGGCAGATAATCCAAAAACCAAAAATGCAAGAGTTGTTTTCCTTGTTCATGACACATCGTCTCAGTGTGATGAATGCACCTGTGAAGTTTCATGAATATATTCCATAGGGTTTAGGAGTTATGGCCCGGACACGGTTTACTATATGGTACTAAGTCAAGGGCAGATAATTCAAAAACCAAAAATGCAAGAGTTGCCTTTCTTGTTCATGACACATCGTCTAAGTGTGACGAGTGCACCTGTGAAGTTTCATGAATATATATCATACGGTTTAGGAGTTATGGCCCGGACACGACATACCATTTGACTATGCATGGATGTAAGTCAAGGGCAGATAATTCAAAAACTAAACAAGCAGGAGTTGTCTTCCTTGTTCATGACACATCGTCCAAGTATGATGGATACACCTGTGAAGTTTCATGGTTATATTCCATAAAGTTTAGGAGTTATGGCCCGGACACGGTTTACTATATGGTACTACGTCAAGGGCAGATCATTCAAAAACCAAAAATGCAAGAGTTGTCTTCCTTGTTCATGACACATCGTCTCAGTGTGATGAATTCACCTGTGAAGTTTCATGAATATATTCCATACGTTTAGGAGTTATGGCCCGGACACGATGTCGGGATGGACAAATGGACGGATGTCTCTACGAATGGATACTTAAGTGGCTAGACGTCGGCATATTGACTACTTAAGCGGCAAATTCTCTTAAGCGGCAAGCCACCTAAGAGCGAATTTTTGCCACTTAAGTACCAAAATTACGGAATAAACCCCATTTGGACTCAAGAATATATACCTAAGTGTCAAACTGTCCAAATTTTTTGCCCCCTAAATGTCGTTTCGTTGGTGCGAACAGACACACGGACGGCACGGACGAACGGACAGACAGGGGTAAAACTTAATGCCCTTCCGCTATTCTTCGAATAGGCGGGGGCATAAAAAGCCGTGAAACGGTCACAAACTATATCTTCACATACCAAATTTGATCAAAAACCATCATTTCTTTCTCAAGATATTGAGCAAACAAATTTTCGACATCATTCAAGGGCCAGAACTCTACTGAAAATAGATTCAAAATGCTACTTAACAATACCAAGCTAGATCTTGTGAGCATAAATTCACAGACTAAATGTGATCAAAATTAATCGTATGCTTCCTAAGATATTAAGCGGAAGAGACTTTCGGCCACAAGGCTGTTGAAAATTGATGCCGAAAGCTGTGTAACTATCCCAAAACAGAGGTTGCCAATATCAATTCATATGCAAAATTTGATCAAAATACATTGATTTGTTTTCAAGATATTGAGCAGAAAAGACAGACAGATGGACAGATGTACAGACAACATGGCAAACAGTTTACCACCACATTTTGTATGGGAGGGGTTATGAAACTTTGTATGCTGGGGGGGTATCATCACGAAAACATGCCTATATAATTTTGACCCCCTTGATAGATAACACTTTAACCCAACACTCTTTACCAATCATTACCAATGATAATTATCAGTCACAGGTACCCGTGGTGGCGAGTTGTCTTGTCAGTGAGCTGTCTAGAATATGTTGAGTTGCAATTTACCCAGATTTCTAAAAATAGCTTGTGGAAAACATGTGGAACCGAAAGAAACTGGTTAGCAAAACATAAAATTCAGATGAAAAAAGGCTATTTCTATTTATTATTTTCACTTTGTAGCATTTGTTGGGAGTCCCGTGGATGCAACTGATATTTTTTTTTGCCTGTCTGAGACTCATTTTTAGCCTGGACTGTGCCCTTGAACTGGGACAAACAGCAAAGACCCAGATCAGATGCCGCAGAATGTGGCCTCTGATCAGGTTCTACAATGTTTGCTGGAATTCAAATGTTAAACAAAACTGTCTCAACCTCGGTTTAGGACTATTTTCCCTGTTACTCCAAAGCTTCAGATAAGGCACATTTTTCATCCAAAAAGTACTGATATTTTTCTTATTTCTGCATGAAAACACAGAGGCGCTTCAAATGAGTACCCGCAACATTTGTTCTCGTTCAGAAATAAGGAAAAATAATACATGGATACCCCCTCTTATCTGGGGCTATGTAACACGCTACTACCTGTCAGCCTCGATAGCGCAGTGGTTAACGCGTTCGACTTATGATCGAGAGGTTGCGCGTTCTAATTCGGCCTCCGGTATTGTGTGTGTGAATTCGGGTTAAACGTCGCTTTCAACAATTTTTCAGTCATATCACGACGGTGTCTGATTGCGACAGGAGCTCAATGCTCACTTTTATAGTGCTGCCTCACTGAAGTATCATGTCCCGGACACATTACAATCATGATACCACACCCAGTCACATTATCCTGACACTGGGTCGACCAGTCCTAGCTCTACCCCGTAAATCTGAGTGCCAAGCGAGGAGCAGCTAGTACCATTTTAACGACTTTGGTATGTTGCGGCCCGGGATGGAACCCGTGACCTCCGTTCCCTGCAGCGGACACTCTACCAACTGAGCTATCGGGGCCGGTACCTCCGGTATTGAGGTGTGTCCTTGGGCAAGAAGGTAATGACCCAGGTGTAAATGGGTAGCAGTGGTGTAAAAGCCACTGCCTCTCTCACGTGCGCACGAAAACACCCCAAATGAGTGTTTGAGAGCAAGCGATTCAATAAGCTTGAAGCTTTTATCGCAAACGAACTAAATTAAATTAGTATAAACTACCAGGGCTGTCAGTGACTGTGCTTTGAATTCTGATTAAAATCAAAACTGCCTCCTTTGGCGGACTTTGATCGATAAGTACATAATGTTCTTACATGTCCTTTGACCAAACATTCTTCTGAGTCATCTCCCTCTCCCCCATCACTGTACCATTTCTTTACTTTCTCCTCCAGAGCATTTTGATCAGCTCCTCTCAAAGAGTCAATCTTAGTCTTGTTTCTGTAGAAGATAAATGTCGGCATGGCCGACACACCAGCTCCCTCTGATGTTTGCTGTAAATGGAAATTAATGTACAGAACAAATCCTAACAAGAGCATAGCATGCGGGTGCCAATGCTCGGCTGCAGCTTCTTTTAGTTAAACAAAAATTGTAAGTAGAAAAAGGGGCATACCTGTGCCAAAAATATTGTGAGGGTTACCTCACCTATTGGTATGAGTTCCCCTTTTCATAATGAACAACTAGTCCGAGTTTCAAGTAAATATGTTCAGTAATGACAGAGATATTACAAAATGTCCAAGTTTTTGCATGACGATGACGCAAAAATTCTAAGTCAAACAAGAGGGCCCAGAGGGCCCTGGTTCGCTCACCTGTGTGTCACTGTCTCGGGTCCATTTTATTTTTAGCTCTTGAGGTCATCTTGTTCATCAGCAGAGTGATTTTAGCTTATTTGGTAGGGAGTAACCTAGGCATCATTCGTGGGAACTTTGAATCAAATTGGCCTTAGGGTTTAGGGGGAGTTTCCGTTTGAATCAAATTTACAATATTTTTCTATTTTTACCTCCGGTGGCCATTTTGTTCATCCGAGTGGGATTCGTTTAGCCTTTTTGGTAGAGGATCATCTAAGCAACATTGTCGCAAGGATTCTACATTCTAAATATGAAGGCTGTATTTCAAATGCTTTAAAAGTTATGACAATGTAGATCAAAGGTCAAGGTCATGGGGTCAAAAGTTTTGAATGTCACAAGGAACATGCATGCCAAATATGAAGGCTCTATCTCATATGGTTCAAAAGGTATGATATAGTAGGTCAAAGGTCAAGGTAACAGGTCAAATATTTATGAGTGGGAAGCCCTTGTCAGAAGGAACCTACATGCCAAATATGAAGGCTCCATCTCAAACGGTTCAAAAGTTATGACAAAATAACCTACTGATCTACTTTTTGATTTGACATGACCCATATTCGAACTTAACTGAGATATTGTCCAGATGATCATTCTGAGCAAGTTTTATGATGATTTGACTGAAACTGTGGCCTTTTAGAGTGTTCAAAACGTTTTTCTATGATTTGACCTGCTGACCTACTTTTTGACCCGACATGACCCATATTCAAACTTGACACAGATATTGTCAAGATGATCATTCTGAGCAAGTTTGATGATGATCGGACCAAAACTTGGGCCTCTAGTGTGTTCACAAGGTTTTTGCAACAATCTGACCTACTGACCTACATATTGAGCAGACATGACCCATATTTGAAATTAATATAGATATTGTCAAATGATCATTTTGAGCAAGTTTGATGATGATCAGACCAAAACTGTAGCCGCCAGTGTGTTCAGAAGGTTTTTCAATATTTGACCTACTGACCTACTTTTTGACCCAACATGACCCATATTTTAACTTGACTGAGATATTGTCAGGATGATCAATCTGGGCAAGTTTGATGATGATCGGACGAAAACTGTGGCCTCTAGTGTGTTCACAAGCTTTTTCTATGATTTGACCTAGGACCTACTTTTGGACCCGACATGACCCGTATTCAAACTTGACCCGGATACTGTCAATATGATCATTCTGGGCAAGTTTGATGATGATCGGACCTAAACTGTGGCCTCTAGTGTGTTCAGAAGGTTTTTCTATGATTTGACCTACTGACCTACTTTTTGACCTGACATGACCCATATTCGAACTTGATTGAGATATTGTCAAGACTATCATTCTGAGCAAGTTTGATGATGATCAGACCAAAACTGTGGCCTCTAGTGTGTTCACAAGGTTTTTCTCTGATTTGACCTACTGACCGACTTTTTGACCCTACATGACCCATATTCGAACTTGACCGAGAAATTGTCAAGATAATCATTCTGAGCAAGTTTCATGATGATCAGACCAAAACTGTGGCCTCTAGTGTATTCACAAGGTTTTTCTTTGATTTGACCTACTGACCTACTTTGTGACCCGACATAACCCATATTCGAACTCGACCGAGATATTGTCAAAATGATCATTCTGGGCAAGTCTGATGACGATCGGACAAAAACTGTGGCCTCTAGTGTGTTCACAAGGTTTTTCTATGATTTGACCTACTGACCTACTTTTTGACCCGGCATGACTCTTAATCGAATGTGACCGAGATATTATCAAGATGATCATTCTGAGCAAGTTTGATGATGATTGCACATAATTTGTGGCCTCTAGTGTGTTCAGAAGGTTTTTCTATGATTTGACCTACTGACCTACTTTTTGACCCGACAACACCCATATTCGAACTTGACTGAGATATTTTCAAGATGATCATTCTGGGCCAGTTTGATGATGATCGGACCAAAACTGTGGCCTCTCGTGACTTCACAAGGTTTTTTTTCTGATTTGACCTACTGACCTACTTTTTGACCCGACATGACCCATATTCGAACTTGAACGAGATTTTGTGATGGTACAAATGGTGTGCAAGTTTAGTTAAAATCAAATCATAAATGAAACATCTATCATGCAGACAAGACCAAAATAGGCAATTTTTGCCCTTTCAGGGGCCGTAACTCTGTAACACATGATGGGATATGGCTGGTTCAAGAAAGGAACCCAGATCTCATGGTGGTACAAATTGTGTGCAAGTCTGGTTAAAATCAAATCATAAATGAAGATGCTATCCCGCAGACAAGACCAAAATAGGCAATTTTTGCCTTTTAAGGGGCCGTAACTCCGTAACACATGATGGGATATGGCTGGTTCAAGAAAGGAACCAAGATCTCATGGTGGTACAAGTTGTGTGCAAGTCTGGTTAAAATCAAATCATAAATGAAGATGCTATCGTTCGGACAAGAAATTGTTTACGCACGCACGCACGGACGGACGCACGGACGACGGACAAAATGTGATCACAAAAGCTCACCTTGTCACTACGTGACAGGTGAGCTAAAAAGGGGCATAACTATGCCAAAAATATTTTGAGGAATACCTTACCTATTGGTATGAGTTCCCCTTTTCATAATGAACAACTAGTCCGAGTTTCAAGTAAATATGTGCAGTAATGACAGAGATATTACAAAATGCCCAAGTTTTTGCACGACGACGACGCAGACGACGCCAGAGCTATGACAATACCTCATTGTTTTCTTCAAAAACAGCCAATCTAAAAATTCAAAACGCCTTAAGGAGAACGGGAACACCTGGCAGATTTTTTCGCCATTTTTCAAAGGGAGACAACTTTCGGGACTTCTTGTTCTCTTTTCTTCAAGCCCTGTCCCACGGAAAAAAGGGTCTACTCTTATAGGAAAGAATTTGCTCCACAGGAGCAAATTCTTTCCTTTAAGAGTTGACCCCTATTGACATGAGAGACAAAAGTACTTTTGGAGGAGTTGCCTTCCCTGAAGGTGTATCCATTCCCCTTAAGGACTTGCTGTAATTCGCCTAAAATTTTAACAAATTTGTTTCACTATACAGCAAGGAGTCCAAAAGGTGTAGATGCAATGGCAAACAGTGTAGACCCTGATCAGACTGCTCCTTCAGGAGCAGTCTGATCTGGGTCTGCATTGTTTGCTCAGGCCTGTCTGTCCCAATACTTAGGATAATGACAGTAGTAAAATTCAAAGATTACCGTTAAAATCCTAAAAATTGCGACGCCTTTAGGACTTGCTGTAATTCTCCTAAAATTTTAACAAGTTTGTTTCACGACCCAGCAGGGAGTCCAAAAAGGTTTAGATGTAATGGCAAACTAGGTAGACCCTGATCAGACTGCAGTCTGATCTGGGTCTCCACTGTTTGCTCATGCTTGTCTGTCCTAATACTAAGGATCATAACAGTATTGCTTGAACTGAACAGATACATGAAAAGGTGTCTATATGTGTTGTGGCTTTGGTTTAAATATTTTATTTCAAGCTTTCATTCATTTACAATGTTTGATTTGAAGTTTAACATCCCCGTCAACACTGTAAAGCTCATTTTGGAGACGTTGCTTCCAATTTTGTTGGACTTTTACCCGACATTGAGATGAAATCACATCTCAATCCCTGCCGCCCAATGAAACCAATAGGGTTTATATGCATGGACGGGCCGACTCGCACCGCATTGCCTGGGCAGGCTTAGATCCTCTAAGCGGTTTACCAGTACTCGAGTGCTGATCGGTTTCTGCGTGGAAGCATCATGCAGCCCATCTATTTCTTCAATCCCCGATAGGCGGGGCTATCATTCATTTACAATAAACACATATAAATAGGATATGGCTAAAAGATCTGACAGAAAGCCTTGTGGCTTATAGACCTCATCTCCTGTTGTGGTTTTATGGCCTAGTAAACACAGGCCTCCTAGTGGCCCACTTTGAAAATATAGGTTTTTATATAGGTTCTTCTTATATACTCAAAGTATAGGTTAGTTACAGGTTTTTCAATAAAAATACAGTTTAAACTAGAGCTGTCAGAGGATCTGACTATAGCCCCGCTATAGCGCTATCAGAGGAGTAAGACACATTGACTCTAAAAGCTTTTAACCTATCAGGGGAGCTTTCTTAGTTCCAGAGAAAACTTTAATATTTTTTTTTTTCTTTGCTGGGGAGATAACCCCAAGAGTAATGTTGTTGGCCATTATTTACTTACATCCACCTAATGTTCATGTTTATACAAAGTTTCAGCTTTCTAGCTTTCTTAGTACCTGAGAAAACTGTATCGAAAATATTTTTCATGGTTTGATGGTTAGAAAAGTGAAATGATTTTTTTACTTGCAGAAAATATCCTATCAGGGGAGATAACTCCAAGAGTTATGGGCCTTTGGCCATTATTTTGGTAAGGGCCATACATCCACCCACTTTTCATGTTCATACAAAGTTTCAGTATTCTAGCTTTCTTAGTTCCTGAGAAAACTGTCACCAAACCTTTTCATTTATTAAAAAAAACTATACTATCAGGGGCGATAACTCCAAAAGTAATGGGCCCTCGGCCATTATTTTGGTTAGCTCCCTATATCCACCCATTGTCCACATTTATGCAAAGTTTGAGGTTTCTAGCTTCTTTAGTTCCTGAGAAAACTGTGACCAAACATTTTCATTTAAAAAAAACCTATATTTTCATTTATTTAAAAAACCTATCAGGAGAGATAACTCCAACAGTTATGGGCCCTTGGCCATTATTTTGGTAAGCTCCCTATATCCACCCATTGTCCACATTTATGCAAAGTTTGAGCTTTCTAGCTTCTTTCGTTCCTGAGAAAACTGTGACCAAACATTTTCATTTAAAAAAACCTATCAGGGGAGATAACTCCAAGAGTTATGGGCCCTTGGTCATAATTTCTGTAAGGTCCGTGGAGGCACCCATTGTCCACGTGTATACAAAGTTTTAGTTTTCTAGCTCTCTTAGTTTCGGGGAAAACTGTGACGAAAAAATAACGGAATAACGGAATTACGGAATTACAGAATTACGGAATTACAGAATTACGGAATGACAGGGCAAATCCAATATAGCCCCACTTTTCAAGCGGGGCTATAATAAGTCTTCCAAACTTACATAAAGATTTAAAACTGAAGAAAAAATATTTGATGAATTTTTGTGCCACAATTACTCAGATAAAGTTGATCCGAATTTTACTAAGTCCGAGCAGAAGCGAGCGAGGAAAAAAATTACAATTTCTTGACAGTTTTCATCACTTTTTATGGGACTAAAAAGTTAAAAATAGTAGTGCATTTTGAAGAAAAGTTAGGGTTGAGTCGCAAGAAGGTTCAAAAAGTGAAAAATATAGGGTTTTTTCATGAAAATACAGGCTTTTTATAGGTTTTATGAACAAAATAAAGGTTTTATAGGTTTGGCACAAAATTATAGGTTATTATAGGTTTTGCTAGGAGGCCTGTAAACAGTTAAGGCCATCGTGGGTTGGTCATTTACCTTCACTGCTTCTGAAAAGACTTAGCCCCTCTGTACAGGTAGTGAGTTAGTAGTGAGTGAGTGAGTGAGTGAGTGAGTGAGTGAGTGAGTTTGAGTTTTACATCTCACTAACAGCTAAGGTCATACGGAGACGGGACCTCAGTTTAAAGACTCATCCGAAAGTCTGGAGAAGCCAAGGATCTATCCTGCAACCCCTGGTTTACAAGGCGAGTAGCATAACCATAAACCACCGAGGCTTCTAGTGAGATAGTAGTATTGGGATAACTACATATATTGGGAACAATACGAGGACTGTTCAAACATGAATGCAAGTAGAACGTTTTCTCGTGTACTAATGCGAAAATCATCTGGAAATAAATATCACAGCGTAGAAAAACATTTTACCTATACATTGATATCAAACCTGTTAAAATCCGTACACTTTAGCCATGTATATCGTTCGATAAACACTGTCTACTCTTGTATACTACTACAAAACATGGTTTGAAGAAGGTCAGAGTACCCCATTGAAATACGGTCCTATATTAAGAGTCGTTGTATTCTTGGTATACGGTGCAAAGACATTTTTGATGAAATATGTTCGGTTTATGGGCATAATGAAATGTCTTTTCCGACAGTTTTTCGTTGGTGTAAGAAATTCAGCTGTGGGCTAGGCTCAACAGAAAATGCACCACATGATCGTCGGCCGAAAAGCACAACATCTGCCAAGATGGATGCTAGAGTGAAAGAAATAGTTGCTACCGATGCACCATACACCACTAGGCAAATAGCTAGTATGGTTGGCATCTCATTAGGAGCAGCTCATACAATTCTGAAACGGGATTTGAAAATGAGAAAGATCTGTGCTAAATGGATTCCCCATCTGTTGACAAATGAGCATAAAAAGACACGCGTTCAGTGCGCCAAGAAGTTGCTTAAAAAGTTTCCAAATTACAATGCACGGTCTTTCGCTAATGTCGTCACAGGTGACGAGACATGGGTTCACTTTTTTGAGCCAAAACGAAAGATGCAGAACAAAATATGGGCAACAAAGTATTGCAAAAGACCATGCATTGCAAAGCAGACCATGAGCGTCAAGAAGGTAATGTATGCCATATTCTTTTCAAATCAGGGCCCTGCTATTCAGGTTGCTGTGCCTAAAGGCAAATCTGTAAATGCAAAGTTTTACAAGAATAAAGTTCTTCGAAAATTGAAGAAATATTTCAAAGAACGAAGACCCGCAACTGGTTTGGCCAGTGTCAGATTGCTACATGACAATGCGTAATCGCACAAGGCGATCATTGTGCAAGACTATCTGAAGCAGGAAAAGGTTGTTGAACTCCCTCATCCCCCGTATTCCCCTGACCTTGCCCTGTGTGACTTTTTTTGTTCCCGCGGCTGAAAAAATACCTTTCTGGTCGAAAATGTGTACAGCGCAAACACCTCGGTTCTGCAATATTCCAGTGCCTTCATAGTATACCTCGAAAAGACTACCAAAATGCATTCAATGATTGGATCAGAAGACTGAAAGTTTGTATATCTGTTAAAGGCCTTAAGGGGAATACTTTGAGGGGACAAAATAAATTTTTCATCGAAATCTATCAACGGAATCATTTTTATGTGCTTAGTTGCATTCATATTTAAACAGTCCTCGTATCTGCTTAGAAAAGACTGGCAATTTCAATAATAGTTAGTTTTCATTACATCTTGTGTTGAAGTTCCTTTAGAAAGCCACACTAGTGCTGTATTAAGGGGAACGGATACCCCTTCAGGGGAGGCAACTCTTGCAAAAGTATTTTTGTCTCCCATGTCAATAGGGGTCAACTCTTAAAGGAAAGAACTTGCTCCTGAGGAGCAAATCTTTCCTTTAAGAGTAGACCCCTTTTTTCAGTGGGATAGAGCCTTTAGAAAACAGAACTTAAAGACCAGAAAGTTGTCTCCCTTTGAAAAATGGCGGAAAAATCTGCCATGTGTTCACATTTCCCTTAATTGCTGAAGATAGCACATGCAGATGCCCTGAAATTGTTGTTCATTTTGAAAGTTCAGGAATTCAAATTCTTATAAATACATTCCTCCTTACGGTTATTGAGATATTTTCTATTTATTTACTAATGATTTCTATTTATTTTGTTTGTTTGATCTGAGGTTTAACATTCCGTCAACAGTGTATAGGTCATTTTGGATATGTTGCTTCCAATTTTGTGGGACATTCACCTGACACTGAGATGAAATGGCATCTCAAGCCATGTCGTCCAATGAAACCAATAGGGTTTATAAGCTTGCACTGCTTTGTCTGGGCAGGCTTAGATCCTCTAATTGGTTTACCTGTACTCGTGTGCAGTTGGTTTCAGCTCTGCGTGGAAGCATCATGCAGCCCGTCTATTACTTTCAGTCCCAATGGGCGGGGGCCAGATCTCTATCTATACATCTAATATTTCCATGTATAGTCTAGAATTATTGTGATAGTGAAGACATTACTCTCAATAGTCAATACAACACCACAACATCTTTATAACAATAATTAATGGGGTACAAAGCAGAAACAGTGTTAATTAAACAACTGTGTTATATCCAAACAAAAATGTGTAGATGATATAGAAAAATGACCATTTATGGTCATTTTTCTATATAATTCACACATTTTTGTGCAGATTATATACAATCTACGCATATTTTGTGCAGATTATATAGAAAAATGACCATTAATGGTCATTTTTCTATATTGGATCTATCTTGAAACTGTGTTATATCCAAACCGTATTATAATGAACTGTGTCATAATTGGGCTGTGGTGTGCTATTAATGCCACTTTACTATTACAGTGTAACCTCCATTAAACAGCCATTGTGGGAATACCCCAGAACTGGCTGTTTAATGGAGGTGGCTGTTCAGCAGAGGGAAATGTCTGTGGTGATGTATGGCTTGTTATCGACAGACAAAAAAATAGTGATTATTGAAGACGGCTCAACATGGATGTACTAAAAGAAAAATAAATGATGGAGAGGTGTCAGATGACATTTATGTTTCTTTTCGCTTGCTTATATTGTATTTATGCATACATGTATATCGCACTGGTACTTTTGAGAAAAATAAATTTTGAAATAAATAGACCAGAAGAGAAATTCCTATTTTTACATCCGAGTTTTTGCAATTGAGTTAACTCTGGCTGTTTAATAGAGGGAATTTAGATTTGATAAAGTTGCTGCTGGCTGGAGGAGAGAGGTAGCTGCTGAGCAGAGGTTAAATATATAGTAAAATGCTATGGGAGGAATTACTTACTGCACACTTGTCAACGTCAACTTTAAGAAACAAGGCTTTTGGATGTTTGGAAGCTAACTCTTTGAAGAATGGCGCTATTCTGTGGCATGGTCCACACCTGTAATTTAGGACAATAGTATACTGTCATAGCTCCAGATAAGGCGCTCTTTTTACATCCGAAAAGTACTGATATTTTATTTCTGCATGAAAACACAGATTGTGGGTACTCATTAGAAGTGCCTCAATGCTACATGTGCCTCTTACAGGTATACCAGATGTGATTAAACCCCAAAAGATGTCCGATACGACAGACTTGTTTGTTCGATTTGAGGTTTAACATCCCCGTCAACACTGTATAGGTCATTTTGGAGACGTTGCTTTCAATTTTGTGGGACTTTTACACGACGTTGAGATGAAATGATATCTCAAGCTCCGTCCAAAGAAACCAATAGGGTTTATAAGCATGGACGGACAGACTCACACTGCTTTGCCTGGGCAGGCATAGACCCTCTACACGGTTTACCAGTACTCCTGTGTGGTCGGTCTCAGCTCTGCGTGGAAGCATCATGCAGCCCATCTATTTCTTCAAGCCCCGATGGGCAGGGGTGGACGACAGACTCAAAGGCTGGTCGTCCGGTACTGGCCGGCTAGCCACTGCCTTACAAGAAAGTATTAGGTTTAGAGGGTAGTACATGATGAAATATACATGTAAATTGGGTAGTGGTGGTTAATATTCCCATACACTTCAAGTTGAATGTTGAAACTAGTATACGTTTTCAACCATAAAATTTTCTAAGACAGCAAAAATAACAGCAAGTGTTAAACGTTACGAAAAGACGCATATATAAATACATTGTTAACTTTAACGCCGAAAAAATGGAAATTTTAAGACAAAAAATGGTGATATTTTTCTTATTTTTGCTCAAAATATAGATAGTGGGCACTCGTTAGAACCGCCTCATCGAGGCGGTTCTAACGAGTACCCACAATCTATAATTTATTTAGAGCAGAAATAAGAAAAATAGGGTTTACCCCTGCAAACCCCAGTTTTACTATACAAGAGGGCCCAGAGGGCCCTGGTTAGCTCACCTGTGTGTCACTGTCTCGAGTGCATTCTATTTTTAGCTCTTGTGGCCATCTTGTTCATCAGCAGAGTGATTTTAGCTTATTTGGTAAGTAGTAACCTAGGCAACATTCCTGGGAACTTTGAATCAAATTGGCATTAGGGTTTAGGGGGAGTTTCCGTTTGAATCAAATTTACAATATTTTTCTATTTTTACCTTCGGTGGCTATTTTGTTCATCTGAGTGGGATTGTTTTAGCCTTTTTGGTAGAGGATAATCTAAGCAACATTGTCGCAAGGAACCTACCTGCTAAATATGAAGGCTGTATCTCAAATGCTTTAAAAGTTATGACAAAGTAGGTCAAAGGTCAAGGGTCAAAAGTTTTGAATGGCTGAGAAAACCTTGTCACAAGGAACATGCATTCCAAATATGAAGGCTCTATCTCATATGGTTCAAAAGGTATGATAAAGTAGGTCACAGGTCAAGGTCACAGGTCAAATCTTTATGAGTGGGAAGCCCTTGTCAGAAGGAACCTACATGTCAAATTTGAAGGCTCTATCTCAAACGGTTCAAAAGTTATGACAAAATAACCTACTGATCTACTTATTGATTTGACATGACCCATATTCGAACTTAACTGAGATATTGTCCAGATGATCATTCTGAGCAAGTTTTATGATGATTTGACTGAAACTGTGGCCTCTAAGAGTGTTCAAAACGTTTTTTTATGATTTGACCTGCTGACCTACTTTTTGACCCGACATAACCCATATTCAAACTTGACACAGATATTGTCAAGATGATCATTCTCATCAAGTTTGATGATGATCGGACCAAAACTTGGGCCTCTAGTGTCTTCACAAGGTTTTTCAACAATCTGACCTACATATTGACCAGACATGACCCATATTCCAAATTAACCGAGATATTGTCAAATGATCATTTTGAGCAAGTTTGATGATGATCGGACCAAAACTGTAGCCGCCAGTGTGTTCAGAGGGTTTTTCTATGATTTGACCTACTGACCTACTTTTTGACCCAACATGACCCATATTTGAACTTGACTGAGATATTGTCAAGATGATCATTCTGGGCAAGTTTGATGATGATTGGACCAAAACTGTGGCCTCTAGCGTGTTCACAAGCTTTTTCTATGATTTGACCTACTGACATGCTTTTGACCCGACATGACCCCCATTCAAACTTGACATTGATATTGTCAAGATGATCATTCTGGGCAAGTTTGATGATGATCGGACCAAAACTGTGGCCTCCCGTGTCTTCACAAGGTTTTTTTTCTGATTTGACCTACTGACCTACTTTTTGACCTGACATGACCCCTATTCAAACTTGACATTGATATTGTCAAGATGATCATTCTGGGCAAGTTTGATGATGATCGGACCAAAACTGTGGCCGCCCGTGTCTTCACAAGGTTTTTTTTTCTGATTTGACCTACTGACCTACTTTTTGACCCGACATGACTCATATTCGAACGCGACCTAGATTTTGTGGTGGTACAAATTGTGTGTAAGTTTAGTTAAAATCAAATCATAAATGAAACATCTATCATGCAGACAAGACCAAAATAGGCAATTTTTGCCCTTTCAGGGGCCGTGACTCCGTTACACATGATGGGATATAGCTGGTTCAAGAAAGGAACCCAGATCTCATGGTGGTATAAGTTGTGTGCAAGTCTGGTTAAAATCAAATCATAAATGAAGATGCTATCGTGCGGACAAGACCAAAATAGGCAATTTTTGCCCTTTCAGGGGCCGTAACTCCATAACACATGATGGGATATGGCTGGTTCAAGAAAGGAATCAAGATCTAATAGTGGTACAAGTTGTGTGCAAGTCTGGTTATAATCAGATCATAAATGAAGATGCTATCGTGCGGACAAGACCAAAATAGGCAATTTTTGCCCTTTCAGGGGCCGTAACTCCGTAACACATGATGGGATATGGCTGGTTCAAGAAAGGAACCTAGATCTCATGGTGGTACAAGTTTTGTGCAAGTCTGGTTAAAATCAAATCATAAATGAAGATGCTATTGTGCGGACAAGAAATTGTTTACGCACGCACTGACGCACGGACGGACGCACGGACGGACGCACGGACGGACGCACTGACGACAGACGACGGACAAAATGTGATCACAAAAGCTCAAATTATATAGGCGTGTTTTTATGATGGAAGATGCATTTATGTACTGACAAAACATGGTATCCTGTCCGTTTGATTACTCCTTGAAATCGCCACTTACATATAAGTACATTGACTGTCATTATAGATTGACAGGGATTTTCCAAGGCCTGATTTGGGGCCGGTAATCAGCCCCTTTCCCAACAAGAGGGCAATGATGGCCCTGGATCGCTCACCTGATCCATAGAGTAACAAGTGGGCCTCGGGAATGGCCATTATTGACCCCAGTGTTATAATGTGCATAATGTTGAGGGAGGTCTAAAAAGGTGAAGTTTCATACCAAATATCAACAAAGGCTATAATTTGAACAATCTGGCAAAGGTCCACTAGATGAAGCTACACACCAAATATCAAAGACCTTGGCCTTGCGGTTTCAGAGAAGATTTTTTTTAAAGATTTTCCCTATATAAGCCTATGTAATACCAAAGGGCCCCGGGCGGGGGCATTATTGACCCCAGCACTACATAAGCCTATGTAAAACCAAATAGCCCCGTGTGGGGGCATTTTTGGCCTCAGGGCTATAATTTAAAACAATCTTGATAGTGGTCCACTAGATGAAGCTTCACACCAAATATCAAAGACCTGGGCCTTGCTGTTTCAGAGAAGAAGATTTTCAAAGATTATCCCTATATAAGTCTATGTAAAACCAAAGGGCCCCGGGGTGGGGGCATTTGTGGCCCTGAGGGCTATAATTTGAACAATCTTGGTAGTGGTCCACTAGATGAAGCTCCATACCAAATATCAAAGACATTGGCCTTGCAGTTTCAGAGAAGAAGATTTTTAAAGATTTCCCTATGTACATATAAGTTTATGTAAAACCAAAGGGTCTCGGGGCGGGGGCATTTTTGGCCCCAGGGCTATAATTTGAACAATCTTGATAGAGGTCCACTAGATGAAATTACACACCAAATATCAAAGATCTAGGCCATGTGGTTTCATAGGAGATTTTTAAAGATTTTCCCTATATAAGTCTATGTAAAACCAAAGGGCCACGAGGCGGGCATTTTTGGTCTCAGGGCTATAATTTGAACAATCTTGGTAGAGGTCCACTAGCTGAAGCTTCATACCAAATATTAAAGACCTAGACCTTGTGGTTTCAGCGAAGAAGATTTTTAAAGATTTTACCTATACAAGTCTATGTAAAACCAAGGGCCCCGGAGCAGGGGCATTTTTGGCCCAAGGGCTATAATTTGAACAATTTTGGTAGAGGTCCACAAGATGAAGCTTCATACCAAATATCAAAGACCTGGGCCTTGCAGTTTCAGAGAAGAAGATTTTTAAAGATTTTCCCAATATAAGCCTATGTAAATCCAAAGCGCCTCGGGGCGGGGACATTTTTGGCCCCAGCACTATAATTTGAACAGTCTTGGAAGGGGTCCACAAGATGAAGCTTCATACCAAATAGCAAAGACCTGGGCCTTGCAATTTCAGAGAAGATTTTTAAAGATTTTCCCTATATAAGCCCATGTAAAACCAAAGGGCCCCGGGGAGGGGGCATTTTGGCCCCAGCACTATAATTCGAACAATCATGGTAGAGGTCCACTAGATGAAGCTTCATACCAAATATCAAAGACCTGGGCCTTGCAGTTTCAGAGAAGAAGAGTTTTTAACTATTTTCCCTATATAAGCCCATGTAAAACCAAAGGGCCCCGGGGCGGGGGCATTTTTGGCCCCAGCACTATAATTTGAACAATCATGGTAGAGGTCCACTAGATGAAGCTTCATACCAAATATCAAAGACCTGGGCCTTGCAATTTCAGAGAAGAAGATTTTTAAAGATTTTCCCTATATAAGCCCATGTAAAACCAAAGGGCCCCGGGGCGGGGGGATTTTTGGCCCCAGCACTATAATTTGAACAATTTTGGTAGGGGTACACTAGATGAAGCTTCATACCAAATATCAAAGACCTGGGCCTTGCGGTTTCAGAGAAGAAGATTTTTTAAGTTTTTCGGTGAAAAAATCTATTTTTGGCTCCTGAGACCTATATGTCGAACGGACTGGAACAATTTGAACAATTTTGAAAGGGGACCACCTAAGGATCATTCCTGTGAAGTTTGGGTGAAATCCGATCAGTGGTTTAGGAGGAGATGTCGTTTGAGGAAATTGTTTACGCACGGATGACAGACAAAAAGTGATCCTAATATAAAACACAAGAGGGCCATGATGGCCCTGGATCGCTCACCTGATCCATATGATAGAGTAACAAGTGGGCCTCGGGAATGGCCATTATTGACCCCAGTGTTATAATGTGCATAATGTTGAGGGAGGTCTAAAAAGGTGAAGTTTCATACCAAATATCAACAAAGGCTATAATTTGAACAATCTTGGCAAAGGTCCACTAGATGAAGCTATACACCAAATATCAAAGACCTGGGCCTTGGGGTTTCAGAGAAGAAGATTTTTTAAAGATATTCCCTACATTAGCCTATGTAAAACCAAATGGCCCCGGAGCGGGGGCCCTTTTGTGGCCTCAGGGCCATAATTTAAACAATCTTGATAGAGGTCCACTAGATGAAGCTTCACACCAAATATCAAAGACCTGGGCCTTGCTGTTTCAGAGAAGAAAATTTTCAAAGATTATTTCTATATATAAGTCTATGTAAAACCAAAGGGCCCCGGGGTGGGGGCTATAATTTGAACAATCTTGGTAGAGATCCACTAGATGAAGCTCCATACCAAATATCAAAGGCACGGGCCTAGTGGTTTCAGAGAAGAAGATTTTTAAAGATTTCCCTATTTAAAAAAAGTCTGTGTAAAACTCAAATGTCTCGGGCCGGGGCGTTTTTGGCCCCAGGGCTAATAGCCTATAATTTGAACAATCTTGATATAGGTCCACTAGATGAAATTTCACACCAAAAATATCAAAGACCTAGGCCTTGTGGTTTCAGAGAAGAAGATTTTTAAAGATTTTCCCTATATAAAGTAGAAGTAAAACAAAGATCAGGAATCGATACAATTAACTTACTCCACCCATCAAATACACCAAAGGGAAAGAAATACAAACATTAAGCGACCAGACCATAATGGAAACCTAAACAAAAGAAGGCCATAAGGACAGTTACTTTCCCACAAAATGGCCATAATATGGCCATCCAAAATTAAAAGACACAAGTGATACACACAGTAAGTAACAAACAACAACATGAATAAATCGCCACAGAAGAACCGCCTTGGAACGGTCAGTGGAAAGATTTCCACTAGGGGGCTTAAATCTATTTTACATGGCCACAATCCTCACCCTTACTTCCCCCGTGATTTAGACAAATAATTTGTTCAGTCCGCATGAAGGCCTCCTAACTCATCAGTGCAACATCTCCATGAACACAAATAATCAAAGAACCACAGAGGGGAGACAACGGTGAGGACTCAACAGCAAGAAACCACTGAAATGCTGGAGCAAAAGAAAACCAACAGTTAGACTCTATAAGTTATAAGTCTATGTAAAACCAAAGGGCCCCCCGAGACAGGGGCGTTTTTGGTCTCAGGGCTATAATTTGAACAATCTTGGTAAAGGTCCACAAGATGAAGCTTCATACCAAATATCAAAGACCTAGGCCTTGTGGTTTCTGAGAAGAAGATTTTTAAAGATTTTCCCTATATAAATCTATGTAAAACCAAAGGGCCCCGAGGCGGGGGCATTTTTGGTCTCAGGGCTATAATTGAACAATTTTGGTAGAGGTCCACTAGATGAAGCTTCATACCAAATATCAAAGACCTAGGCCTTGTGGTTTCCGAGAAGAAGATTTTTCAAGATTTTCCCCTCTATAAGCCCATGTAAAACCAAAAGGCCCCAGGGTGGGGGTATTTTTGGCCTCAGCACTATAATTTGAACAATATTGGTAGGGGTCCACCAGATGAAGCTTCATACCAAATATCAAAGACCTGGGCATTGCGGTTTCAGAGAAGATTATTAAAGATTTTCCCTATATAAGGGGGGGGGGGGGGGGGGGGGGTAACTGGGCCTTGTTGGGTGAAGCTTCATACCAAATATCAAAAACATGGGCCCAACAGTTTCAGAGAAGAAAATTTTTAAAGATTTTCCCTATATAAGTCTATGTAAAACCAAAAGGCCCCGGGGTGGGGGCATTTTTGGCCCCAGGGCCTGGGCCTTGTGGGGTGAAGCTTCATACCAAATATCAAAGACATGGGCCTTACAGTTTCAGAGTAGAAAATTTTTAAACATTTTACCCTATAAAAGCCCATGTAAAACCAAAGGGCCCCAGAGCGGGGGCATTTTGGCCCCAGCACTATAATATTAACAATCTTGGCAGGGGTCCACTAGGTAAAGCTTCATACCAAATATCAAAGACCTGGGCCTAGCGGTTTCAGAGAAAAAGATTTTTAAAGATTTTCCCTATATAAGCCCATGTAAAACCAAAAGGCCCCGGGGCGGGGGCATTTTTGGCCCCAGCACTATAATTTGAACAATCTTGGTAGGGGTCCACTAGATGAAGCTTCATACCAAACATCAAAGACCTGGGCCTTGTGGTTTCAGAGAAGAAGATTTTTAAAGATTTTCCCTATACATGTATAAGCCCATGTAAAACCAAAGGGCCCTGGGGCTGGGGCATTTTTGGCCCCAGCACTATAATTTGAACAATCTTGGCAGGGGTTCACTACATGAAGCCTCATACCAAATATCAAAGACCTGGGCATTGCAGTTTCAGAGAATAAGATTTTTCAAGATTTTCCATATATAAGTCTATGTAAAACCAAAGTGCCCCAGAGCGGGGGCATTTTTGGCCCTTGGGCTATAATTTGAACAACCTTGGTAGGGGTCCACTAGGTGAAGCTTCATACCAAATATCAAAGATCTGGGCCTAGAGGTTTAAGAGAAGAAGATTTTTAAAGATTTTCCCTATATAAGCACATGTAAAACCAAAAGGCCCTGCTGGGGGGGGGGGGGGAGGGGGGTACGGGTTGGGGGGGGGGCCCTGGGCGTTGTGGGGTGAAGCTTCATACCAAATATCAAAGACAAGGGCATTACGGTTTCAGAGAAGAAGATTTTTAAAGATTTTCCCTATATAAGCCCATGTAAAACCAAAGGGCCCCGGAGCGGGGGCATTTTTGGCCCCAGCACTATAATTTGAACAATCTTGGTAGGGGTCCACTAGATGAAGCTTCAGACCAAATTTCAAAGACCTGGGCCTTACGGTTTCAGAGAAGAAGATTTTTTAAGATTGTCCCTATATAAGCCCATGTAAAACCAAAAGGCCCCGGGGCGGGGGCATTTTTGGCCCCAGCACTATAATTTGAACAATCTTGGTAGGGGTCCACTAGATGAAGCTTCATACCAAACATCAAAGACCTGGGCCTTGTGGTTTCAGAGAAGAAGATTTTTAAAGATTTTCCCTATACATGTATAAGCCCATGTAAAACCAAAGGGCCCCGGGGCTGGGGCATTTTTGGCCCCAGCACTATAATTTGAACAATCTTGGCAGGGGTTCACTACATGAAGCCTCATACCAAATATCAAAGACCTGGGCATTGCAGTTTCAGAGAATAAGATTTTTCAAGATTTTCCATATATAAGTCTATGTAAAACCAAAGTGCCCCAGAGCGGGGGCATTTTTGGCCCTAGGGCTATAATTTGAACAACCTTGGTAGGGGTCCACTAGGTGAAGCTTAATACCAAATATCAAAGATCTGGGCCTAGAGGTTAAAGAGAAGAAGATTTTTAAAGATTTTCCCTATATAAGCACATGTAAAACCAAAAGGCCCTGCTGGGGGGGGGGGGGGAGGGGGGAGGGGGGTACGGGTTGGGGGGGGGGGGGGCCCTGGGCGTTGTGGGGTGATGCTTCATACCAAATATCAAAGACAAGGGCATTACGGTTTCAGAGAAGATAATTTTTAAAGATTTTCCCTATATAAGCCCATGTAAAACCAAAGGGCCCCAGAGCGGGGGCATTTTTGACCCAAGGGCTTTAATTTGAACAACCATGGTTGGGGTCCACTAGGTGAAGCTTCATACCAAATATCAAAGACCTTGCCCTTGCGGTTTCAGAGAAGATTTTTCAAGATTTTCCATATATAAGTCTATGTAAAACCAAAGGGCCCCGGAGCGGGAGCATTTTTGACCCAAGGGCTTTAATTTGAACAAACATGGTTGGGGTCCACTAGGTGAAGCTTCATACCAAATATCAAAGACCTGGGCCTTGCGGTTTCAGTAAAAGAATTTTTTTTAAAGATTTTCCCTATATAAGCCCATGTAAAACCAAAGGGCCCCAGAGCGGGGGCATTTTTGACCCAAGGGCTTTAATTTGAACAACCATGGTTGGGGTCCACTAGGTGAAGCTTCATACCAAATATCAAAGACCTTGGCCTTGCGGTTTCAGAGAAGATTTTTCAAGATTTTCCATATATAAGTCTATGTAAAACCAAAGGGCCCCGGAGCGGGAGCATTTTTGACCCAAGGGCTTTAATTTGAACAAACATGGTTGGGGTCCACTAGTTGAAGCTTCATACCAAATATCAAAGACCTGGGCCTTGCGGTTTCAGTAAAAGAAGTTTTTTTAAAGATTTTCCCTATATAACCCCATGTAAAACCAAAGGGCCCCAGAGCGGGGGCATTTTTGACCCAAGGGCTTTAATTTGAACAACCATGGTTGGGGTCCACTAGGTGAAGCTTCATACCAAATATCAAAGACCTGGGCCTTGCGGTTTCAGAGAAGAAGTTTTTTTAAGATTTTCCATGTTTAAGCCCATGTAAAACCAAAAGGCCCCGGGGCGTGGTGGGGGGGGGGGGAACCTGTGGGGTGAAGCTTCATACCAAATATCAAAGACATGGGCCTTACGGTTTCAGAAAAGAAAATTTTTAAAGATTTTCGCTATATAAGCCCATGTTAAACCAAAGGGCCCAAGAGCGGGGGCATCTTTTGCCCCAGCACTATAATTTGAACAATCTTGGTAGGGGTCCACTAGGTGAAGCTACATACCAAATATCAAAGACTTGGGCCTAGCGGTTTTAGAGCAGAAGATTTTTAACAATTTTCCCTATATAAGCCCATGTAAAATCAAAGGGCCCCGGGGTGGGGGGGGGGGGGGCATTTTTGGTCCCAGGGCTATAATTTAAACAATCTTGGTAGGGGTCCACTAGGTGAAGCTTCATACCAAATATCAAAGACCTGGGCCTTGCGGTTTCAGAGAATAAAATTTTAAAAGATTTTCCATATGTAAGCCCATGTAAAACCAAAGGGCCCCGGAGCAGGGGCATTTTTGGCCCCAGCACTATAATTTGAACAATCTTGGTAGGGGTCCACTAGATGAAGCTTCATACCAAATATCAAAGACCTGGGCCTTGCAGTTTCAGAGAAGAAGATTGGCCCCAGCACTATAATTTGAACAATCTTCGTAGGGGTCCACTAGATGAAGCTTCATACCAAATATCAAAGACCTGGGCCTTACGGTTTCAGAGAAGAAGATTTTTAAAGATCTTCCCTATAAAAGCCCATGTAAAACCCAAGGGCCCCGGAGCGGGGGCATTTTGGCCCCAGCACTGTAATTTGAACAATCTTGGTGGGGGTCCACTAGATGAAGCTTCATACCAAATATCAAAGACCAGGGCCTTGCGGTTTCAGAGAAGAAAATTTTAAAAGGTTTTCCCTATGTAAGCCCATGTTAATCAAAGGGCCCAGGAGCGGGGGCATTTTTGGCCCCAGCACTATAATTTGAACAATCTTGGTTGTGGTCCACTAGATGAAGCTTCATACCAAATATCAAAGACCTGGGCCTTGCGGTTTCAGAGAAGAAGATTTTTAAAGATTTTCCCTATATAAGCCCATGTAAAACCAAAGGGCCCAGGGGCGGGGGCATTTTTGGCCCCAGCACTATAATTTGAACAAACTTGGTAGGGGTCCACAAGATGAAGCTTCTTACCAAATATCAAAGACCTGTTCCTTAGGGTTTCAGAGAAGAAGATTTTTAAAGATCTTTTTTCCCTATATAAGCCCAAGTAAAACCAAAGGGCCCCGGAGCGGGGCATTTTTGGCCCCAGCACTATAATTTGAACAATCTTGGTGGGGGTCCACTAGATGAAGCTTCATACCAAATATCAAAGACCTGGGCCTGATATTTGGTATGAAGCTTCATCTAGTGGACCCCCACCAAGATTGTTCAAATTATAGTGCTGGGGCCAAAAATGCCCCCACTCCGGGGGCCTTTGGTTTTACATGGGCTTATATAGGGACAATCTTAAAAAGAATTTTAAAAGATTTTCCCTATGTAAGCCCATGTTAAACCAAAGGGCCCCGGGGCGGGGGCATTTTTGGCCCCAGCACTATAATTTGTACAATCTTGGTAGGGGTCCACTAGATGAAGCTTCATACCAAATATCAAAGACCTGGGCCTTGCAGTTTCAGAGAAGAAGATTTTTTAAGATTTTCCCTATATAAGCCCATGTAAAACCAAAGGGCCCCGGAGCGGGGGCATTTTTGGCCCCAGCACTATAATTTGAACAATCTTGGTAGGGGTCCACTAGATTAAGCTTCAGACCAAATTTCAAAGACCTGGGCCTTACGGTTTCAGAGAATAATATTTTTAAAGATTGTCCCTATATAAGCCCAGGTAAAACCAAAGGGCCCCGGAGCGGGGGCATTTTTGGCCCCAGCACTATAATTTGAACAATCTTGGTAGGGGTCCACTAGATGAAGCTTCATACCAAATATCAAAGACCTGGGCCTTGTGGTTTCAGAGAAGAAGATTTTTTAAGTTTTTGGTGAATAAAGTCTATTTTTGGCCCCAAAAACCAAGATGTGCAACGGACCGGAACCATTTGAACAACTTTGAAAGGGGACCACCTAAGGATCATTCCTGTGAAGTTTGGTCAAAATCCGATCAGTGGTTTAGGAGGAGATGTCGTTTAAAGAAATTGTTTACGGACGCACGACGGACGAAAACTGATCCCATAAGCTCACCTCGTCACTACGTGACGGTGAGCTAATAAAAACTAGATCGCGCAGTTGATGGTTTTCCATCTCAAATACCCGCTTTTTCTATTTTTCTACTTTCGGACTTTTGACCTTGTGGCCATGGTCACAAAAAGTAGCCCACTGCCATCTACATACCATGTACATGTACTATCCACATGCAAAGTTTCAAAATGTAACTTCAGTGGCTGCAGAGATCCATTTACAAGAAATGTGATGGACGACAGACAGACAGACAGACAGACGGACTGACGACCACTAAACTCTGGTACGAAAATATACCTGATTTTTCTTCGAAAAAGGGGTATAAAAACGGCAAATTTTCCCAATTTTCGGCTGAAAAATTCCCCTAAAACTGAAGAAAAGCCCAATGTTATGCTTGCAAGAAATGTCATTCAAAAATGCCAAATGGGAAACCTTCCTTTCAAAAATGCCGTTATTCATCCGTATTTTTTGTTTCACTGCGCATTCTCCCTGCACAACTTTCAATTTGTGTGCCTTGTTGCGATATCAACACACACGCGGGAAAATCAAACATGCGCAGTGGTGCAGTCGAGGCCTGGCGCATGTTCTGTCTTTGGAGTCAACAATTTGCCGAGAAATGAAAGCATATCTGTCCCATTTTTGAGCGCTCAGTTATAAAACTGGAACACAGTCTCTTTACGACCGTATTTCATTCAATCAGAAAAGCCGGCATTCAACTTCCAACTGAAATCGGTTTTCCTACTTTCATTTTCACTTCTACTCAAAAATGTTGCACAACGGCCAATATTACTTGAAAAACTTTCAAAAAGCCACCGGAAGGGTGCTCTAAGTGTGAGAATTTCAGATTCGGGAGAAGTGTAGAAATCTGCGGACTTGCAGACCGAGTAGTTTCCTTCTGAGCTTGACTCTCAGATGACTGCATATTCACCATATTTGCATTATTTGCTGGCTCCCAGCTTGAACATTGTCAATATTGGAAAAACAGGTAACCAGACCCCCTGACCTTTCAAGGGGGGTCTGGTTACCTGTTTTTCCAATACTGATAACCTTCAGACTAGGAACCAGCAGGTGAATTGCTGACATTAGTTTCTTTAGTTTGGATAGAAGAGTACCGGTACATAAATGAACGTGAATTGTTGTCTTAGCAGATAAATTGTCATCTTTGGCGTTACTTGAGCAAGGTGAGTGCCTAAAAAAGCTGATTGCATGGCATCTTGGTTATTGTTGACATTCTGTGTTTAGCCCATATCAGATGCCATGGCTGATTCTAGCTGTTTGCTGATCTTTGGTGGCGAGGGCTGACAATCAATATGATCAAATCTGCATTTAATTATTATTAACTCAATTAAGGACATCATGTTTCTTGTTTCTTTCAACCAAGTCTTCCCAATTTGTTGATCCGCAAGCTATTTTTTCCCAATATTTGCCCAATCTATGCACTTTTTTTCCCAAATTCAATGGCCCCTGTCCCCGGTTTCAAATTGGTAGGAAAGTGCTTTGATTATACAAACTGGTATAACCAGATCGGCACCCGTCTATCGGGGCTTGAAGAAATATATGGGCTGCATGATGCTTCCATGCAAAGCTGAATCTGACCCGCACACGAGTACTGGTAAACCGCTTAGAGGATCTAAGCCTGCCCAGGCAAAGAGGTGCGCATGAGGCGGACCGTCCATGCTTATAAATCATATTGGTTTCATTGGGCGACAGGGATCGAGATGTCATTTCAGCTCAATGTCGGGTAAAAGTCCCACAAAACTGGAGCAATGTCTCCAAAATGACCTTTACAGTGTTGACGGGGACATCAAACCTCAAATCAAACAAACAAACAAATGAATAACTAGATCAAAAATATACACGGTCCTAGTTGTGTTGCCTCATTTAATGAATCTATCTATCCCTATCACATTTGATCATTACTAGCAGGTGTACATTATGAACACACAAGGTTTGCAGGATGAAAGCCTACACTGTAATCATGTCATTATGGTAGGGGGTCTTTAACATGTATAGGATTCTCCCTGCACAGGGGGCTTGCCTTCCAGTTAATGCTCCGATCCAAAGGACAGTGCACTTTTTTGACATTCATCCCTGCAATTGACGCCAATGGAGCATGTTCAGGTCACACCGAAATAATCACCGCCACCGAGGATCAAACCTGTGGCGTATAGGAGGTTTGAGGAATTCTGTTTACGACATTATTCTTGCGCATGTGCAAAGCACTGGCCATCAGTTGAAACGGCCATCGCTATTCAAATGTATTGGCGGAACTTAAAATGCTAACAATATTTAGATAATTTGAGAGAAAATATACCCATTTACATTGAAATAATGCCTCGAAAAGGAAAGAATAATATTTTGCTTTTATTACTGAAATTCATTTATCCTGGATCCGTTTTTAATTGACCAAAATCTCTTTGTGAATGACCCATTTCAATGGCTTGAAATACCGTTATTCACGAAAGCTTACATTACGTAACTTTTCGTTTTATTCCCTATCCAAGTATTGCTACCACATATGGTCAGAACTTCAATCTAATCTAATCTAATCTAATCTAATCTATCTCACAATGATTCTGAAAACAGGAGTCCAAAATCCTTCATTTTGAAAAGATAAGTCCCTGATCTTGATTGCACAAAAAACATAAACAACATTTCTACACACATGTGTGCACTACTGCATAGTTGCATGTTTCCCTAACTGCCTCTTTCATGACTTCAATCCAAACTTGTACAGTGTGGAAACTCAATAGAACCATGCCAATGAGGTGGTTGTAATAAGAAACCACAATGTACATGTATGTTCTGGAGCAGAGATTGGGAAAAAATGTATCCCCAGTTAACTAGGGGCATGCAAGGGTGAGCAGGGATAAAGACTGACAGTCACCCATAGTGACTGAATAATCGGCTGGGCACCATAACATTAGAGCTCTATCTGTCTGTCACCCATCTGGTAACTGTTAAAAGAACTTTCAGCATTTTTCAAATATTTTGGCTCTTAGTTAAGGCCTAAAAATTTTAAACTAGGCAGGCTTTTCTTCAAACCAAATTAGCGTCGATAGGTTGGATTTATTTTTTGATCATTCGCGAATAAAATAGATAAATTGGGCTACAGTATGGCTAGTCAATTTCTTTCTACACCCCCCTCCCCCCCCAACACACACACTTCCAAGACGTGGTGGGACAAATTTCCTTTCCATTTTCTGTTTACTCTTGGCTTCTTTTCCCGCCACAGATCATGATGTAGCATCCGTGCCTCAACATGGTATCTTTATTGTCACCACGTAAGCCAATCTTTTTGACACGCTGACATGAATCAGAAAACTGACAGCTGATTTCTTTTTCAAGAACAAGAAAGTGCAGACATACTGGACAAATCATTATTATTATTGGTTTCCCCAGCCTTTTTATGATGGCTTGGCTCCAGTCCCATTTTCTCTGGTGCAAAGATTTTTTTTATTGATTTTTTTGTGGCACCATACCCCTTTTTCAGATTGATTTGACTGATTGATTGATTGATTTGAGGTTTTACGTCCCCGCCAACACTGTAAAGGTCATTTTGGAGATGTTGCTTTCAATTTTGTGGGACTTTTACCCGACATTGAGATGAAATGACATCTCAAGCCCTGTCACCCAATGAAACCACTAGGGTTTAGTAGCATGGACGGTCCGCCTCTCACCGCAGTTTCTGGACAAGCTTAGATCCTCTGAGTGGTTTACCAGTACTAGTGTGCAGGCTGGATTCAGCTCTGCGTGGAAGCATCATGCAGCCCATATATTTCTTCCAGCCCCTATGGGTGGGGGCCGACCCCTTTTTTGCAGATAAGAGCAAATGTTGCCTTACATTTTGGAACAAAAATCTCTAATATTTACCCAAAAAATTCGCTCCCCGCCCACAGGGGCTTGAAGAAATATATGGGCTGCATGATGCTTCCACGCAGAGTTGAAACCGAACCGCAATCAAGTACTGGTAAACCGCTTAGAGGATCTAAGCCTGCCAAGGCAAAGGGGTGCAAGTCGGCTCGTCCATGCTTATAAACCCTATTGGTTTCATTGGGCGGCAGGGCTTGAGATGTCATTTCATCTCGGTGTGGGGTAAAAGTACTACAAAATTGGAAGCAACATCTCCAAAATGACCTTTACAGTGTTGACAGGAACGTTAAACCTCAAATCAAATGACCAAAATATAACAAGTTACAACGTCATGCCTGTTTAAAGAATGGATATTTTAGGCACTTTTAGCAGTAGATTGTTGCCTGTTTGATGGTTTACCCCTAATTTTATTGTTCCAAATTATCTCACTTTAAGATTTGATGACCAGTGTACATGTAAGTGATACCAATTAAACGATTAGGTGTGAAAAGTTACCTGACCAGTGTTATCATGTGCGAAGACAATACCATATGCGGCCAGTCCGATCAGCGAGTGTCTAAGCTTTCCGAGAAATGAAACCTTGTGAACAATAAACTCAGATCAGACTGTGCAGAACTTCCAGCTGATCTGAGTCTTTTCTGTGTGGGCATACGCATTCAGTGCATTTCTCGGAAAGCATTTCTGATGTCACCACCATATGACATCCTAGCTCATTAGCTACCGTGTTGGTCGGACATATATTACAACAGGTGAAACTGCTTCCAGCACTCAGGAAAAAACTTTTCTTTTAACGTAAGATCAGCCAGTACATCGAGCTCTTCGTTTGCTGCTTTCTGCATATCCCAGAAGCCATACTACAACAGGTTTGTACAAAGAGTAAAGACTGATAAGACTGCGCAGGCTGATCTGTGACTTCACCTGAAGCACAGTTTACTGTCATGTTTTCCAAAAATTGGATGCGAAGACCGTGTGTGCCAACTATCGATGACGTGTGATTGAAAAACGTGGGAAAATTTCAGACTGCAACAAATGCAAGTTCAAAATGACGGCGGGGAACCAAGCGCGGCACAACAAAAACTATATGTGTGTGACCAGCGAAGACTACGATCATCCTGCGCATCTGTGAAGGCTTAGCTTTCTGTCAATGGAGATAGTGAAAATACTTGAGAGATTTACACAAGCTGTCTGCATTATTTATGTTTGTTGAAGCGTGCACACTTGTCTGATTATCGCTACAGGTGGTAAAACATGGTTTGGATAATTTTTATTGTCACAAAAGTAATCTGATTATTGAGAGGGGTCATAACGTCACGGTCTGTATACCGCAAGAAATGTGCGCCATTGTCCTTTTTTTATGCGTCAGAGACATGGGTTTTATGCATTTTGCACTTCCGAAAACAAATTGCATTCAATACTTGTGGGTTCCGACCGCTTCCTAATTTTGCCTCTCTTACAAAATACCTGTTGATCACAGGAGACAACAGATGTTTTACCCTCTGGTAGTAGTTTTTTCTTATTTAGGCCAAAACAAACTATATGTGTGGTTCCTATTACATGGTTTTCAAAAATAGGGTAGGTAGGTAGGAAAATTATTTTATTTTTTATTTTTATTTTTTTTTTCTCACCTTCTATACTATGCTACACACTGCACTTATTTTTATTATATTGTTTTGCTTCTGTTGTATAATTGTACTTGAAAACATTGTAAACAAATAAAAGTATAATAAATATTGCTTAGTTTTCATCCATATTGTCCTAATTGTTACAAAAATAAGGGTTTTCTTCAGTCAGAACAAAGTATTTTGATTGGACATCCTGTGTATGTGTTCGCCTTTTACAAAAGGTCAGCCTTTGGGACTTGCTGTTCTAGTGAAGGTTGCTTTATCTTGAATAGTGTTGTAACTGTTATTGTACCATATATACATTGAAGATAAATGTAAAAGTTCAAAAGATCAAGATGAAATGACAGAGTAAACGGATATCAGAAAGTTTCTTATAACGGCTTAATGCTGCAAATTAAACATCCACCAATTAGCACCAGCAGAAACTATTTTATTTATAGTCTTTTCAAATCGTAGTCCTTGTGCCATTTGTATCTGTCTTACTTGGTCTTAAAGCTGAACATGATAGATAGATAGATAGATAGATAGATAGATAGATAGATAGATAGAGAGAGAGAGAGAGAGAGAGAGAGAGATAGAGAGATAGATAGATCTCACAATGATTCTGAAAACAGGAGTCCAAAATCCTTCATTTTGAAAAGTTAAGTTCCTGATCTTGATTGTACAAAAAACATAAACAACATTTCTACACACGTGTACACTACATCATAGTTGCATGTTTCCCTAACTGCCTCTTTCATGACTCTAATCCAAACTTGTACAGTGTGGAAACTCAATAGAACCATGCCATTGAGGTGGTTGTAATAAGAAACCACAACGTACATGTATGTTCTGGAGCTGAGATTGGGAAAAATATATCCCCAGTTAAGTCTGCTTTCCCCTTTAACTAGGGGCATGCAAGGGTGAGCAGGGATAAATAAGTTCTGAATAGTTAGATCCTCCGGAAGCAAAGAATACACCAAATAAACGAAAATAGCAGACTCGGTTTTATTGAGTCTGTTCATCTCAATGTCGGGTAAAAGTCCTACAACATTGGAAGCAATGTCTCCAAAATGACCTTTACAGTGTTGACGGGAACGTTAAACCTCAAATCAAATGACCAAAATATAACAACGTCATGCCTGTTTAAAGAATGGAGAAAATGGATATTTTAGACACTTTTTTTAGCAATAGATTGTTGCCTGTTTGATGGTTTACCGCTAATCCCGCTGTTTATTGTTCCAAATTATCTCACTTTAAGATTTGATGACCAGTGTACATGTAAGTGATACCAATTAAACGATTAGGTGTGAAAATTTACCTGACCAGTGTTATCATGTGCATATGCGGCCAGTCTGATCGGCGAGTGTCTAAACTTTCCGAGAAATGAAACCTTGTGAACAATAAACTCAGATCAGACTGTGCAGAACTTCAAGCTGATCTGAGTCTTTTCTGTGTGCGCATACGCATTCAGTGCATTTCGCGGAAAGCATTTCTGATGTCACCACCATATGACACCCTAGCTCATTAACTACCGTCTTTATCGGACATATATTACAACAGGTTAAACTGCTTCCTGCACTCACGAAAAAAAAATTCTTTTAACGTAAGATCAGCCTGCACATCGAGCTTTTCGTTTGCTGCTCTCTGCATATCGCAGAAGCCATACTACAACAGGTTTGAACAAAGAGCAAAGACTGATAAGACTGCGCAGGCTGATCTGTGACTTCACCTGTCGCACAGTTTACTGTCATGTTTTCCAAAAATTGGATGCGAAGACCGTGTGTGCAAACTATCGATGACGTGTTATTGAAAAACGTGCGAAAAATTCAGACTGCAACAAATGCACGTTCAAAATGACGGCGGGAAATTAAGCGCGGCATGACAAAAACTATATGTGTGACCAGCGAAGACTACGATCAGCCTGCGCATCTGTGGAGGCTTAGCTTTCTGTTCATGGAGAACGTGAAAATACTTGAGAGATTTACACAAGCCGTCTGCATTATTTATGTTTGTTGAAGCGTGCACACTTGTCTGATTATCGCTACAGGTGGTAAAACATAATTTGGATAATTTTTATTGTCACAAAAGTAATCTGATTATTGCGAGGGATCATACCGTCACGGTCTGCATACCGCAATAAATGTGCGCCATTGTCCGAGACATAGGTTTATGCATCTTGCGCTTCCGAAAACAAATTGCATTCAAAATTTGTGGGTTCCGACCGCTTCCTAATTTTTCCTCTCTTACCGGTCCATGGAAAATACCTGTTGATCACAGGAGACAACAGACGTTTTACCCTCTGGTAGTAGTTTTTTTCTTATTTATTTTGTTTCCGGTGGTGGTTCTATTGGCTTGCATGAACGGTCTTGAATGTGCTAAGTACTGGAGATTTTGGATTATAATTATGGGTTACTTCAAAGCGTCGGCTTCTTCAGAAGTAGCCACGTGCCATATCCCTGACCCATTTGAACTGTAACTGGCTAATTGTTATTGATTAGCACGGGCCACTTACCGTTAACTGGCAGCTCGCGGCAATTGATAAAAAAAACAGCTTTTAAATAGCGATGCTTACGATATGCATTGTTTTTCTAGGCTCACAGTTATTTTTTTTTTTTTTTTTGGCAGACGCACACCATTTTCATGCGTAAATACGACCAGATTGTCCTTTAATGAAAGCGCTTTTTAATGAATATGTACTTAAATACTTTAACCATGAAAAATTCAAAGACCGTTTTTGCACATAAAATGTTTGGAATATTCATGATAGAAAAAATAATTGGGGTCGGCGGGAAAAAGCTAGGCACGGTCGGGTAACCGGAACCACACATATATTTTGTTTTGGCCTTATTTTGTTTCCGGTGGTGGTTCTATTGGCTTGCATGAACGGTCTTGAATGTGCTAAATACTGGAGATTTTGGATTATAATTATGGGTTACTTCAAAGCGTCGGCTTCTTCAGAAGTAGCCACATGCCATATCCCTGACCCATTTGAACTGTAACTGGCTAATTGTTATTGATTAGCACAGGTTACTTACCGTTAACTGACAGCTCGCGGCAATTGATAAAAACACCAGCTTTTAAATAGCGATGCTTACGATATGCATTTTTATTCTAGGCTCACAGTTATTTAGAGACAAACACAGATGTTTTTGGTGTTGTTTTTGGCAGACGCACACCATTTTCATACGTAAATACGACCAGATTGTCCTTTAATGAAAGCGCTTTTTAATGAATATGTACTTAAATACTTTAATCATGAAAAATTGAAAGACCGTTTTTGCACATAAAATGTTTGGAATATTCATGGTGGAAAAAATAATTAGGGTCGGCGGGAAAAAGCTAGGCAAGGTCGGGTTACCGGAACCACACATATATTTTGTATTGGCCTAAATTGAAGATTTCTGTGGACAGGCTACATTTGTTTTGGTTTATCTAGCAAACATCATGTACAATTAAATACATTGGAACTGACAAATATGATCTTACAGTAAGCCTGAGGCTTATAAATAGCATCTCCTAAAACAAACTGATTTATGTTACATTTGAGTGATATGACATAACATATGGAGCAAATTGGTTGTGATTGACACAGACAGATGGACAGACAGACAGTTGACAGACAAACAACAAGACAGCCAGACAAATCGACTGACTAACAGACAAACGGAGGGACAGTTAGACAGACAAATAAACATACTGACAGTCGAAATAAACTAATGAGTGGACTGATGGACGGGCATCAACGTTGGTTCGACGTCATGTCGTCGACACCCACTCCAACTCACTTAAATGTAACATGATCGTTGGGATGAGAGAAAGAGATTTGACTGACAGTAGACAGAGTGACAGACAGACATCCGACTGACTGAACATGCTGAATGAATGACTAACAGACAAACAGTTAGATAGACAAATAAACATACTGACAGACGAAAAAAACTAACTAGTGGGCTAACAGACGGGGGTTGAGTCAACTTTGGCTCAATGTCATGCCGTCGACACCCACTCCAACTCACCCCAATGTCACACGACCGTTGAGAAGAGAGAGAGGTTTGACTGGGGCGTCTGATCTGGGCCTGTACTGTTTGTCAGGGTGCCCGGATTTGGGTTTCCGGTAAAAATGGGTTAATGTAAGGTGTGCAGGTTGAACAATTCTACAAAACTATCAGATTTTACTGTAAAATATCGCACTTGCGGAGGAGTGTTTCATTCTTATGCATCTACATTTGTTTTGAATTTAATGTTCCAATCCCACTGAGTCTTGATGGGTTGGTAGAACTTGTGGCCCAACCCCACTGCTATAGTTAGTGATGCAATAAAATATGTTTATACTGAGTCTTGATGGGTCCGAGCACTGGGGAATGACATCTTGTTAAGCAACGCAGTATTATCGCCAACACATCTTCTGATGTTTCATCGACGTTGCAAAGTCAAATCCAGTGCATCGCTTTGACGTTGGTTTGATGTAGACACGACGTTGTTGACACGCTACATGTCGGTTGACGTGGAGTTATTTATTAACATTTACCTACGCTCGCTAATTGTTGGTATGCTAAGAGAGAGAGGGGACCCTGTTGGGCCATATGTACAATATATCTTTAAGAGCAGAAAACTAAAAATAACACTTGGGATTTGCCATCATGAAAAACAGTCCTATGCGATTTTGAACCCTCAAGCCCCGCTTTTATATAGTAAAACTGGGGTTTGCAAGGTAAACATCAGGGGCTGACAAATCCATTGCCCGGCCGCCCGGGACAAGTCCGAAATCGCGCCGGGCAGGTGCACTTAGACCTTTCGACGCCCGGTCGGGCAAGTGCAAAAAATTGTCTACAGTCGTCAGTCTTTTGAGTCCTTAAATACAGTAAAACTATACCAGTAAGTAAACCACAATAATTCCTGCTTGGTCGGCAATTCAGAGAAGAAACCATCCATGTTTTTATAACGGTTCATTTATGACACTATTATTAATCCCTGTCATATAATTACCAATTAAACATGATTGCCCCGCGGTGCGTGTCTTTCATTTCTGGTGTAGTGTGTACCGCCAGCGCTATCGATAAGCTTGACAAGGTGTGAAAATAAGATTGTCTCTAATTTGCGTTTATCCCTGCCATAAAATTTAATTCACAATCAATGTGAAAATGATTTAATAGCTCCTGAGACGATTTGCTACATCTTACGGTAGTAAAAACGGACTATTCTACTATCTCGTGAATGGTTATGTTTTGGCGCAAAATAGCAGACGCTGGCGGAAAAAAGTTGAATGTTTTAATGTTGGTAACCGCGGATTAGTCGCGCCTCTATCGTTTAGCTATCGAGAAAATAATTTTTACCGGTTCCAAGCATTTTTTTCTGAAAGAGATCTATAGGCCCCATTAAAATAAAATAATGACGTTAAACACGTGCGGTTTACCGATCGCTTGCAGAAAAATGGGAGTGGTGGTTTGTGGACGACGATTTGGATGGCGGAAATGATGATCGCATTGAACTTGCTTGTAGAGTGGGTGTGAACGTTTGGGTTCGTTTGTGATAGAGTGGGTTCTCGTCTTCTGGTTGGATCATTAAACCCAAGCTTAATAAACTGCATTCTTTTGATCTTTTATCTCGCTGCCCTGATACTTCTGATCTTTTGAGTAGATCTATATCGGCTGCAGCTCGTGTTTATCGTGCGTGTCAAGCAAAATGAGTTTATATAACTGTATCTTAAATTGCTAATCGGTTAAGGTATTATGTCAGCAATTAACTTGAAAGGTACCGTTATTGGCTGTGACAACAACAGTATTTTCTACCGTATTACCGGAAAGAGGGAAATAAATAGAAGTGAATGCAATGATCAGGAGTCAATACAATTAACCCTGAGCTCCCATCAGAGACACCAAAGGGAAACAAACACTAACATGAAATAACTTGACCCTAATGGAAAGTGGTTGTGCTTGAAACTTGACAGAAACCTTGGATTATATTTATAAATGTTGGTCGTCATCATCGTCACCATTATCCCCCCCCCCCACATTCAACCCTACTTTGAGTTCCAAAATCCTGGGCAAGTAGGATTTTGAACTGGGCAAGTGCAAAAATATTTTGGATTTGTCACGCCCTGAACATTATTTTTCTTATTTCTGCTCAAAAACATAGATTGTGGGTACTCTATAGAACCGCCGCAACAAGGCAGTTCTATTGAGTCCCCGCAATCTGTTTTGAGCAGAAATAAGAAAAATACAATTTTTTATCTTAAAATTTCAATTTTTTGGAAGAAAAATTGATAATGTATTTGTTTAGGCAGGTTTTTGTAATGCAAAATTTCACACCTGGCTGCATATCAGTGTTTCTCCCATTATCGTACATTAGAGTTCGCCAAAAGTTTAAAAGAATTTCACACCAATTTACGCTGTAATTAACACTATCTGTGTTGACGGTCAGGGCTTTCCCTGTTCTATTTTTAGAACCGGAAGTATGTCATGAAAAAAGCTCCTAAGGCATCAGAGGAGTGTAGTGGTTATGCTACTCACCTCATAAACCAGGGGTTGTGGGATCGATACTAGGCTTCTCCAGACTTTCGGATGAGTCTTTCCAGTCACGTCTCCATATGACCAAAGCTGTTGGTGGGACGTAAAACTCAATCACATACATACCGGCCCCGATAGCTCAGTGGTAGAGCGTCCGCTTCGGGAATGGGAGGTCGCGGGTTCGATCCCCAGCCACGCCATACCAAAGGCGTGAAAAATGGTACTAGGAGCTCCCTTGGCTGACGCTCGCATTATCAGGGGTAGTCCTAGGAAGATAAATGAAGGCAGGTAAGTATTTGTTAGAGGATACTTTGTTTGTCGCAATAAAAGCTCTACAGAGCTTATGTTATTTGTTTCGAATATGTGACGTTAAATAAAGCTTCATCTTTATCTGGCATAAGTTTAATTTGTAGGTCCAATGTGGTCTTCGTACCTTTATAGTAGTCCAAAGTAGATAAAATTGGTATCAAAATAAACATGGGCATCTTATCTCCACAATGAGACCTATTATTCTTTTCCAAACCATGTACTTTTTGCACCAGGGCAACTCAAATACCACTAGGCACTAGGGTCAGTCACATTTTGATCTATCTGGATCGCGATATATTTTAGAAGTTTTTGACTTTGTTCACTGTGCCACAGATACCGAGAGTGAAAACCCGGCTTCAGTTATGAGGAGTAATCATTTGGATGTCATAAAATTGCTTTCTAACCAACATACATTGCAAACTCATATCATAAAACTGTGATTTCCAGACTTCAGTACAACGACAGCCATTTTCAAGCACTTGGTGACTTGTTTACATAAAGCGCCTCAATGACGTGCCAAAATTAAAGCGACCTCTGATAATGGCGCGAAAATTAAGGGACGTAACTACGTAAAACAATGTTTTTTGTTCTTCATTCTATTCTAGAGAAGACTGTAAAATCTTCTGAATGCGCGAGATAAGAGCATCCAAATTATTTCCGTCACTTATTATAGTAAATTGTTAATTGCTTCCGATGAATACAGATTTTTTTTACCTCGGCAGGATTGTCAGGATCGACTGGTTTTTGGTCGATTGTAAGAAGGACGGCGGTGTATCATTTTGAGAATGCTTACAGTAACTTACTCATTTGCATACCGCATGCTAAAATTATATTCAGCCAATAAATTCCACAAACGTTCATTTTTTCTGTTTAATATTTTGTATTTTATTATTTTTCAAACATTAACTCAGGAGTTATTCTTTAGTTGCATCTTACATCTTTATTTTAATAAATAACCGATGGTAAATCACGAGGAAGACAACAACAAAAAAGAGGCTCCATTGGGGGTATTTGGATACTTTTTGGAGTGTGTAAAAATATTACTACATGCGATTTATTCCGTTAATGCTCTCTAATGGACCTATGTCTATAAAGTGACAAATGCAAAAATATCCAATTTAGCCCAGGCTGAAAGAATGACTGAATAACAGCTTGCTGGAAGACTGGTCTCATCCTCGAATAGGGATGAAACCTCATTATTTAGGAAAATGATAAATTCATGGCAAATCTAAAAAATGTGGTCTCACTCCTATACAGAGAAGAAAATCTGGTCTCACCTCAAATAACATACTAAAAGTCTGGCCTGAAGGAATGTGGTCTCATCTCTATATAGGGATGAGACCACATTATTAAGGAAAATGATAAATTCATGGCAAATCTAAAAAATGTGGTCTCACTCCTATATAGAGAAGAAAATCTGGTCTCACCTCAAATAACATACTAAAAGTCTGGGCTGAAGGAATGTGGTCTCATCTCTATATAGGGATGAGACCACATTTTTAAGGAAAATGATAAATTCATGGCAAATCTAAAAAATGTGGTCTCACTTCTATATAGAGAAGAAAATGTGGTCTCACCTTAAATCACATACTAAAATCCTGGGCTGAAGGAATGTGGTCTCATCTCTTTATAGAGATGTTAGAAGGACGGCGGTGTCTCTTTACAGAGATGAGACCACATTATTTAGGAAAATGATAAATTCATGGCAAATCTAAAAAATGTGGTCTCATTCCCTATATAGAACAGAAAATGTGGTCTCACCCTAAATAACATACAAAAAGCCTGGGCTGGGACGAGACCTAAATATTTAGGAAAATGATAAATTCATGGAGAAGAAAAAAACCTTTGCTGAAGGATTTTGGTCTTAATAATTTGGTCACCCATTCAGTGTTCTGCCAAGGCCGCGCCCTTGCGTCATTGGCGCGGAAAAAATCTGTATGGCGCAGAAAAGTTGACATCCATGGGCCCGTGGGCGCATCCAAATTATTGACGGGCGCACCTTTTTCTCGAGGAACGAACCGTCATCATGTCTTGATCCGGTTGCTTTCCTTTGAAGTCTATTAATCTGCAGCCCAATATTTATTTTTAGCCTCTCAAAATTAACCCAACACGTTTTTCACACCTGACACCTGTGGACTGGTCACGTGTCAGTGGCCGTAAATATTGCCTTTGGTTTGATAATACCCAACGCTCTTATAATAATTTGTTTATGGTAACAGATTCCTACTTAATTGTAGAGCCAACAGCGAATGTTCTGATCAGGCTGCGCAGGCTGATCTGTCTCTTTTTGATCAACCCATGTTTCAGTGTTCCCCAAAATTATATTTCCTTAGGCTAAAAATAGTACTGAGACACATTTAGCTGAATGCCAAGAAAAAAATTCTGTTTGATCTTTTTTGTGTACCGACTGCAAGGTCATGATTTTCATGTCAAAGTCTACAACACCTGTTTAACATTGTATTTCCACATTTAAAAGTCGGACAGAAATAAAATATTGATTGATAAATGGCCCTTTCAAGAGGTCATACTCGCCCTTTGTATAAATTGATTTTTTTTTGTGAATGGCCCTGCTTTTTTGGTGAATGGCCCCACTTTTTTGTAAATGGCCCGACAATTTCCTGTCTGATGGGCCATTGGCCCATGTTTTTGAATTTCTTGGCAGAACACTGCCCATTAAAAAACTTAAGTGGATCCCTATTATTATTAGACACGCTACATACACGGAATGAATCTAATTTTGATAATGATTAGGGCCCAATCATTCTGTATGTTAATTAGGATATAACTGCCATCCCTCTAAAATGAATCCAGAAATCCCATTGGTGGAAGCTAAAAATCTTGTTGTGCTTTAGAATGCTTACAGCACCCTCCAAAATTTATGAATGAATGGTCACGTTGTCTCTTTGATCCAAGTTAGTGGACGCTTGCATGTTCGTAACGCCCAGAGAGCTAAATATTGCATTAGATTGTAAAATGTAGACATTTTAAAGAATTTACCGTCATCATTAGATGAAAAGTATCTCTAGTTAAGTATTTGGTTAATGATAAATTGGAAATCACAATGAAATATAGTTGCCAAGTCATGCAAATAAGAGAAAAACGGTTGCTACCCCCTTGCACTAGAAAGCAAAATGGCGGAGCAGAAGCGGAAAAATTTTCGTACCCTACCTCAGTTCATCCGATCCTAGCCAACCATCCTTCTGCCTAGGCTATCATTTTTCTTTGTGATATTAGAGATGAGATATTGAAGTTTGTTTTAAGACCTTATTTGGTGTGATTCACCTTCTTATAAGGCAGGGGACCACATTGGACCTACAAATTAAACTTTTACCCTTTATCTTTATACATAGGCAAGTGCACAAACCTCTGAGCTTTTATACTCATATATGAACATTGTAAGATAGATAGATTTTATAAATGACTAACAGTCTAACTGCTGAAAAATACTTAATCATCGTCCAGGCGTACCCCACCCACTGTACATAACCAGTGCCAGTGATAACAACATACCACGTTGCGAAAAAATCTACAACGACAAGCTTTGTTCCTGCGTTTGATAATTCTGTTTGGAATTCGCCGTCTTCGCTTATTTCTCTGATGTTTCCGGCCATTTTAACAGCTGGTAATTATTGCTGAGATTTAAAATTTAAATAAAAATTCTAGTTTCTGTTCGAGAAGATTTCAGAAAATACCGCTTCCGGTAAATAGAGGGACGACAACTGCTCCAATTATGCTAGCTGCATATTCGTCGTGCCGTGATAATGAATGATGTAGTCATACAAGAGAGAGAGAGAGAGAGAGAGAGAGAGAGAGAGAGAGAGAGAGAGAGAGGGGGGGGGGGAGAGAGAGAGAGAGAGAGAGCACCACTGTCATCTCTTTTAATGGGTGGAATACCTTGTCTTATTTTTTTTTTTTGGAGAGAGAGAGAATATCAGAATTGTACTGGTAACGTTAAATGGCATTCATTCAGCAGCACCTGCAGTAGTATTCACAATGAGGGTTCTGGAACAATCCCCACCCCACACTGTGGGGCCGCCCACCCCCTGGGGGACATTTTTTTCATCCCCGCAACACTGTGGGGCCCACCCCAACCCCCGGGTCGGCCCCACCGAGGGGGGTTTGCAATAGAATAAAATATGTGTTTGCCTGCCATATCGCATGGCCAACACGTGACCAGCCTGGGCGCGCCAACAGCCCCACCGGGCGGGGTGTGTTTGTATTAGAGAAATATAGTACCTAAACATACAGCACAAAAATGAACAAGTGTCCTTGGATTCCTGTGGGGAAGAGAGAACCCTGCAACAATAATTGCCGCGGAGAATTCTGTGGGCGACACAACAGTGTCAGTAAGAGGGTAGGAAGAACAGAACCACTACTATGCACAAACTGTGGAGTGTCGGTGAAAACACACCATCTGCTTTGTATGCAATGTGGTGTTAAATCAGTTATTACCATAAATTACATAAATAGGAATCGAAGGACTCAAAAAGAGTTTAGGCGACTATCTGCCATTTCTATCTAGTATGGTTAAAAAGAGTTTAGATGGTTATATTCTAATTTATTTCCTATTAGAGAATTGTTAATATATAGGTAAAGTCCAACAAAAATGCTGAAAGATTTTCTACTGTATTTCCTATTAGAGAATAGTTAGTATAAAGGTAAAGTCAAAGAAAAATGCGGAAAGATTTTCTACTGTATTTCCTATTAGAGAATTGTTAGTATATAGGTAAAGTCAAAGAAAAATGCGGATAGATTTTCTACTGTATTTCCTATTAGAGAATTGTTAGTATATAGGTAAAGTTAAAGATAAATGCTGAAAGATTTTCTACTGTATTTCCAATTAGAGAATTATTAGTATATAGGTAAAGTTAAAGATACAGTAACATGGCTACTATGGATGAATACATACAGCAGTTACTGGCAGAAATACCTGATAATAATTAGACTCTCCATCATGTGGTTCAAAACATCTTGGATGAGCATATCCCAGATTCTGTTAAAGGGCGCCTGTTAAAACCCTTACAGCCTGAAAAATATCGACCTACCCCACCACCACGCAAAAAGAAGGCCGACAAAAGAAAAGCCATCGAAGAGGAATTTGATCCTATCCCCCGCGAGATTAAAAGTCCTGAGATCCGTCAAGGAATATCAGGTGAGATGGAATATCAGGTGAGATCCTGGATTTGTTTACATCTGCTGAGCAACAGCTAGTCTTCAGACAGACCCCATGGGTTATTGGCGACTTCTTGAGGGGTTGGCAGATGGACGTGCCTGCCAATAATCCTCATAGTGCAGACCCCAGGACTTTCCTCGAGGCTGTGGTGCCCCAAATCAGTAGCAAGCTCGAGGAAGAGATCGAGGCGCTGGGTGGTGTGAAGTTCCAGTTGGCTCTCAAGGTTCAGCGTCGGAAGGACAAACCAGACGGTAGTGAGGAGTACACAACACCCGTGCTGGGCCACAAACAGGGGGCCCTTCTCCAGGCCAGCGAAATCAAGGGGCTCTAGATAAAACCTTCCCACAGATCCAGGAAACACTCGAAAAGTGGACGCAGAGAGGGTCTGGCTGGGTTGTAGATCAGGTACAGACCCTTTGGCTGGACATTGCCAGATATCAGCCTCTTCGGGGTAGGTCCTACATTCCACTCCCAGCAGAATTAAGATATAAGACGGCACTGGTTAACATAAAGAACAAGGACCAAGACTGCTTTCGATGGACGCTCCGAGCGGCTCGGGCAAATCCGCCACCACCACATAACCCACAGAGAACAAGTTGGTATCCTACCAATGATGGTCTGAACTTTGAAGGGATTGATAGTCCCACAGCCATCTCACAGATACCAAAATTTGAGCGGCAGAACAACCTAGCCATCAATGTCTTTGGCTGGGACAAGGGTATCATCATACACCGCCTCAGCAAGCAGCCACAAGAAATACCAAGGATCAACTTATTGCAGATTGAAAAGGCCGGTAAATTCCACTACACCTGGATCAAGCACTTCAGCCGCCTCTTATTTGACCAGAGCAAGCGCAGTAATAAGAAGCACTTCTGTGAGCGATGTTTTCATGGATACACGAGAAAAGATCTGCTGTAGGCCCACACGCTTGAGTGCGAAGGCATCGGCCAGACGGCTGTCCGGGTGGAAATGCCAGAGGAGGGTAAGAACAAGCTCACCTTCCAGAACCACCACAAGCAGCAACCAACCACATTCGTCATCTATGCAGACTTTGAGGCTCTCACCACCACGATCGAGGGCCCCGAACGCGATCCTACAAAAGTAACACCCAACGAACACAACAACACGAGGCATGCAGCTACTGCTATATCGTGGTGTGGTGTGATGGAACGACAAAGCCGCCTGTCGAGTATCGCGGCCCAAATGCAACAGAGCACTTCTTAAAATCACTCCAGGAGGAGGAGCGCGAGATTAAGAGCGTGCTAGCCAACCCTAAAAACATAAGGATGACACGAAAGGACTATCAGGCCCATAACAATGCCGCGAATTGCTATATATGCGAAAAACCGCTAAACGGTGACTCTGTCCGCGACCACTGCCATATCACGGGTAAATATCGAGGGGCAGCACACAACGCCTGCAACCTTAAGCTGAGGCTAAGCCCAAAGACCACCGTTGTTCCCGTGGTGTTCCACAACCTCAGAGGGTACCACTCCCACCTGCTGTAGAGGCCATCTAGAGGGTCGAAGGCAGAGTCTCCTGCATCCCCAATAACACAGAAAAATACTTCTCCTTCTCTCTCGGGCAGCTCAGTTTCATCGATAGCGCCCAGTTCCTGCTCGCTTCCCTCGACAAACTGGTGGCGTCAAACCAGCCAGAGTCTTTCAAGATCACATCCCAATACGAACCAAACCGTCAGAGGCTCCAGCTCTTGACCCGGAAGGGCGTTTACCCCTACGAGTATATGGACTCCTGGGACCGTTTCGCCGAGACCAAGCTCCCTCCGAAAGAGGTATTCTACAGCAAGCTCACCGACGAGCACATCATCGACGACTACGCCCACTCGCACAGAGTATTGGAGGTCTGTGGGTGTAAGACCCTGGGGGACTACCACGACCTCTACAATCGCACAGATGTTCTCCTGCTGGCAGATGTCTTTGAGGAATTCCGAAAGACAACCCTGACGCAGTACGGTTAAGATCCAGCGCACTACTACACCAGCCCGTAGCTTTCGTGGGACGCCCTCCTAAAAATACAAGAGTGGAGCTCGAGCTGCTTACAGACTACGACCAACACCTGTTTGTCGAGAAGGGGATGCGCGGAGGTATCTCGATGGTATCAAAACGATATGCCAAGGCCAACAATCCTCAGGTCGAGGATTATGACCCAGAAAAACCCAGTAGCTATATCTTATATCTCGATGCGAACAATCTCTATGGATGGGCTATGAGTCAGACCCTCCCCATCAGAGACTTCCAGTGGGTCAATGTATCGGGACTCGCAGAAACCATTGCAGAACTACCCGCAGACAATGAAAAGGGCTATAACCTAGAGGTAGATATGGAATATCCAGCAGAGCTGCACAAGGCGCACAAGGCGCACAATGCCTACCCGCTAGCACCAGAGCGCCTAGTAGTCAAGAAGGAGTGGATGTCGGAGTACCAGCGCGAGCTTCTCGATGGAGCTTTGGGGGAGCACCTACAGAGGTTGAGAAGTTGGTACCCAACCTTCGCAACAAAGACCGTTACGTGCTCCACTATCGGAATCTCCAGCTATACATGTCTCTGGGTATGCGTCTGACAAGATTCATCGTGCCCTCCGGTTCCAGCAGAGCCCCTGGATGGAGCCCTACATCCGGATGAATACTGAGCTCCGGAAGAAGGCCACCAGTGACTTTGAGAAGGATCTCTACAAGCTCATGAACAATTCGGTCTTCGGCAAGACGACGGAGAACCTCCGCAGGCGTGTCGACGTCAAGCTGGTCCGCGCCAACGAGGAAGATAAACTCAGGCGTCTCATCGCCAGCCCAGCCTTTGCCAAAGCCAACATCTTCGACGATGATCTTGCAGCAGTCCAGATGTAAAAGAGCCGTCTAGTGCTCAATCGCCCGATTTACGTAGGTATGAGCATTCTGGACCTTTCAAAAACCCTGATGTACGATTTCTATTACAAACGGCTCCAGAGTCAGTACGAAGACCGCTGCCAGGACCTCTACACGGACACCGACAGCCTAGTCCTGAAAATCGAGACAGAGGATGTCTACGAGGACATGGCCAAGCACCAGGGCCTCTACGACACGTCCGACTACCCGAAAGTCCACCCGCTGCACAACACAGAGAACAAGAAGGTTCTCGGAAAGATGAAAGACGAGTGCGCCGGGGAGTCAATCGCCGAATATGTGGGCCTGCAGCCGAAGATGTACTCCATCCTCCAGGCATCTGGAAAGAACATTAAGAAGGCCAAGGGTGTGAGAAAAGCAACTGTCAAGAAGCGCATCAGGCGAGAGCAGTTCAAAGAGGCTCTCTTTGAGAAGCAAACCTTCCGCCATGGCATGGATGTTCTTAGGTCGGAGCGTCACCGCATCTACGGACAGCATCTCAACAAGGTGTCGCTGTCGCCCTTCGAGTCCAAGCGTTGGATCGCAGAAAACGAAGTTGACACACAGGCTTATGGTTACAAAGATGATTACATCACACAGCAAGAGATGGGCGCGTTCGTTGAGGGACTGGGGCGGTCCATCTAGAGAACTCTGAAATCATTGGATAAACGATTGCTCCCAAGAGAGTTCTAACCCAGGAGGAGATCCAGGAAATCAAGGCCCTGCGAGGTAAGGCAACTGTGAGTAGGGTGAAGAAGCAGTTCGGCGTCGGCGCTGCGAGGGTTCAGATGTTCTGGGCAGAGGAGGAGACACCCTATAAAGGGCCACCTTTGATCTGCTATAGACAGTATATCACAAGAGGCAATAAAACAAATATGAACACACGGTATGTGCTACTGGTACAAGAATATCTGCCTTTATAAACAGTTTTAGCTCCTTGTACATATTTGAAGTACAAGAATAGCTGTTATGTGCATTTGCGTTCCCTAGTTATGCCAAGCCCTTATAAATAACTTCCCCTACCACTTCTTAACTTAAGCCTAAACCTATCATTGTTCATACCAAGCAAAACCGACCCCTAAACAGACATATGTTTAATAGCAAACTGGCATGTCTGGTAGTAAAAGTCTGTCATGCCTATACAGTGTAACCTCCATTAAACAGCCAACCTTGGAAACTCCAAAAACTGGTTGTTTAAGGGAGGTGGCTGTTCAACAGAGGGAAATGTCTGAGATGATGTATGGCTTGTTATCGACAGACAAAAAATAGTGGATTTTGAGGACAGCTCAACATCGATGTACTAAAAGAAAAATAAATGATGGATAGGTGTCCATCATTTATTTTTCTTTCCACTTGCTTATGTTGTATTTATGCATATATCACAATGACAGTTTTGAGAAAAATTAATTTTGAAATAAATAAATACACGTAGAGAGAAATTCCTATTTTTACATCCCATTTTTGCTATTGAGTTAACCCTGGCTGTTTAATAGAGGGAATTTAGATTTGGTAAAGTGGCTGCTGGCTGGAGGAGAGAGGTGGCTGCTGCGCAGAGGTTAAATATATAGTAAAATGCTATGGAGGAATTATTGTGGCTGCTGAAGAGAGTTGGCTGCTAAACAGAGGTGACCATTAGTGGAGGTTTCAGTTATACAGATTTGATTAAATTTGTGGGTCTAAATATTGACAGTTTAGGGGGTTAACAAATAGACTACAAAAGATGCTGAGATCGGCGACTTTTTTGTTTGTTTGTTTTATAGTTTAACGACCCGGTCACCACTATTTGGGTCAAATAAAACCGTTCAGTTTAATTACCCACCACACATTTCCTGGGCAGGCTTATGTGTAAGTAGTTAACATTCTCTCGCCAGAAACTGACACCTACCCTTCTTGAATCAGCGCAAGGGAGAGAATAATCGTAGACTACGCCAACCAAGTCTCGACGAAAGGATGCTGCCGACCCCGGCAGATAACGAACCGGCATTTTCCTTATCACCAGTCAGATGCGCATCCGACAGAGCTACCGAGGCCGGCTCGACATCGGTGACCTAGATCTACAGGTGGCATCTACAAACAAAACGAAATGCGCGAAGACTCATATAATTACGCGCATTCTGGTCAGAAATTGGTGCTAGCCGTATGCCGAAGCATTAGGCTTACCTGTCTACAGACAAAGAATATTTAATTTACATACCGGAAAAAATATGTTTGTTATATCACGGCTCATAGAATGGACAGTTGGTTCTAACTGATACTCAATAAGATAATTAAATACCCATGTAAACCCCAATTTTACTATGCTGCTAACTGAGGCGGTATAAATTAATCATTGCAGGACTTGGGATGCAATTCGTCCCAATGTCGGGTAAAAGTTCGACGGATTCGGAGGCAACGTCCTCAAAATGACTGAAATTTGTTGCGACAGGGCCGAAATACCTTATACGAACAAACTATAAACAAGTGGGTTTTTTGGGATCTTCAATGAATAGACTTGTCTACTTGATCACCAGGTAAGGGCAGCAGCTAAATTGATGCGGCTTTCAATAAGTGCCAATGAAGCAGATAATGTATTTCGATATTATTCTGAGCGCCCATAATAATACCCTATGTGGAGCGCTCAGAATAATATGTTGAGCGTTCGATATAATAATTATGTTGAGCGCTCGACATAACATGGGTCTTTTAAGCGCTCGAGATAACATGTCGAGCGCTCGAGATGATATGTCAACCGCTCGTGATAATATGTCGAGCGCCCTTCAAAATATCTCTAGCGCACGAGATCATTATGTAGAGCGCTTGAGCTTATATGTAGAGCGCTCGGGATAATATGTAGAGGGCTCTAGATATTATGTAGAGCACTCGAGATAATGTGCCGAGCGCTCGAGACGATATGTCGAGCGCTCGAAATAATATGTTGAGCACTCGAGATAATAAGTCCAGCGGTCGAGATAATAGGTCGAGCGCTCGAATCATGTTACGGACTCAAAATATTAAGTCGACAGCTCGACATATTATGTCGAGAGCCAGAGCGAATATGTCGAGTGCTCAAAATAATATGTCCAGCGCTTGAGATATTATGTCGAGCGCCCGAGATAATATGTTGAGCGCTCGACATAATATTTTCCAAAATATTACTTTGAATGTCCTAAATATACCACCGTAGATTCATACCTGATTTATTACTTTTTTCAGACGGGAAACCCCACATGGACTACTGACAAACAGTGGAGGTTCAGATCAGACGCCACAGAACGCGACTTTTGATCAGTGGAAAGTGCTCGCCCATGTTTTAATTGCATGTTAATTTCTGCAACAATGAGGATGTCCTTACGAGCACCCACAATTTTGTTTGAAGCGGCAAAGAGAGAGAGAGAAATAAATGCAAATTTCATCAGTATAAATGTATCTGGATATGTTAGCCTAATATTATAAAGAAACCTCTGCCACCGTCACCACCACCAAACCACCACAACCACCACAGTCAATAGTGCTATACTATAATGTTATTAATCAAGTAATTTCGTATTGGCCCAGGTACAGGGTCCGAGGTCTGCTGCATTGGCCCGAGTCAGTGCGAAATTACTTGATCAATGACAATTTTATTAATTGACACAATTCAAAAATCATGATTATTGATTTTTTTTACCTCACTTGACCTCAGTTAATATTGGTTGACCTGGTGTTAATACGGATGTCCTCCGATCAATACAGGATAGTCAATTAATAAATATTACTACTGCCTTGAGATGTCATTTCACCTCAATGTCGAGTAAAAGTCCAACAGAACAAGATGACCTATAATGTGTTGACGGGACATTAAAACTCAAATCAAACAGACAAATACATACACGATACATCGACTAGAACTACTATTGCTCCATTCTTTACACTTCGCTCTAGTCAAAATATCATTTATGAGCCACAGCACAACAAAATACAATACGACTTGTGGTACCAGCACAGACTGGTTCCTGTCTGAAAATTTAGTCATTATCACGAAAACATGACTATTCAAGTAAATTGAAAATTTTACCACCAAACATGACTGAATATAAACGAAATTTCTGTTGTTTTTAATATTTCTGCATAAAACAAAGATTGTGGGTACTCGTTAGAACCGCTTCGACGCCTAAGCGGTTTACCAGCACCTATGTGCGGTCGGTTTCAGCTCTGCGTGGAAACATCATGCAGCCCAACATATTTATCAAAGCCCCAATGGGTGGGGGCCAGACTTGAATGATAATTAACCCAAACCATCATAATTGAGCCTCAAAAAGCGAAAGTGTTTCTTCAGAATGCGCGTACAGCGAAGACTCAGTCAGCCTGCGCATGCGCAGGCTGATCTGAGTCTCCGCGGTGCGCAGTCTGAATGTCCATTGAGCAACAAGCCGGCCTCGATAGCTAAGTCAAATTCGCGTCTGAGTGCATATAGTAATTTCAGAACCGCTCGGTCGACAGCATTTTTTTTTTTCGTGGGGATAGATCATGAGATCTTTTCTGCGACCATTCTCTTCTTTCCGCTGATTCAAGAAGGACAGTTGTCAGTTTTTGGGCGAATGAATAAGGACTGCACTGGTTAACGCTTATGTATAGCCTACGCCTGCACAGGAAGTGTGTGGTCAGGTAAAACTGACCGGTTCGATACGACCTAAATAATGTTGTCTGGGCCATTACACTTCAAACAAGCGAACAAATTTGACACAAAGCTTCACCATCGTATCACGACTGAGTGGATATATATCGTATGCAGGCTGGTTTTTAGCACTCATTTTGCGCATGCCCAAAGGCGCATTTTCTGTTGTTCCTACAGTACTGTCAAATGAGTGTCAAAATGTGTTAGGCATTTCTCCCTATTAAACTATCCTCCAGCGAAATTAGTGTAAATCCGATACTACCTACTATATACTGGGCCCCGTCAAGCGATTTTGGTACTTATCGCCTATGCGAGCAGCGAAGGTTCAGGCGAGCCTGCGCATCCGCACAGTCTCGCCAGAACCTTCGCTGCTCGCTCATACAAGCAGTGAGTCAAGAGGAACCTTCAGACAGAAAGCCATATCCCTAGCCCCTCTGAATGGCTGGGCATGCGCAGTTAAAATTTGTCATGACGGAATGCTCGAAGATACAAATTCGCTTGGCGGGGCCCATACTAGTAATAAGAATAATTTGGACGGGCGATGAAAAAAGGAACATTATTACGCCAAAGGTCAGTGACGGCGTAGTATGGTCAGGGTTTTTATTTTTATTGGAAAAGTCGGGAGTACAGAAAAGACGTAGCCGTACAATAAAACTATCCTGTACATATGGAACATGTATGGTCGGATACGGCGCCGTGAACACTTGTCACAAGATACATTTTCTTATTTTTGCCCGAACCTCGACCAGTAGCGCTACACAGTATGTAAAACTAGTTTGGTTGATGCGGCAGGTTACGAAACACCACCTGAATACAAAACTCAAAATACCAGTTTTTGGAAAGCTTACAATTTGACAAGCAAGTTTTTGGAAGATTTAAAAGTTTTTTAATAATTATGAGAGAAATTCTCCACCTGCAGGTTGGACAATGCGGAAACCAGATAGGAACTAAATTCTGGGAAATAATTTGCGAAGAACACGGAATTACTCCCAACGGCGAATATCAAGGGGATTCGGATTTGCAGCTTGAAAGGATCGATGTCTATTTCAAGGAAGGGTCAAAGGGCAAATACGTGCCAAGATCAATTTTGGTAGACCTGGAACCAGGAACCATTGACGTTGCGAGGGCGTGTCCGTATGGGAAATTATTCCGCCCGGACAATTTTGTCGCCGGAACGTCTGGGGCTGGAAATAACTGGGCAAAGGTACCTTTTATCAAATTAAAGCCTTCACTGCACAATTGCCTTTAATCCGTTGCATGCAGGAAATCTCTAAAGGGGCACCTTGGCAAACAGTCCAGGCCCAGATCAGACGCCACAGAACGCGGCGTCTGACCAGGGCCTGCACTATTTGCTAACATAATGTTCCGTCAAACATAGAATAACAACGATAATATAGGCCTGACTCCACCAGTATACAATGGGTTAAACGCAGTGATCATGTAGTATCGTGGCTCAACTCTCTTGTGTCCAGAGGATGATTTAAATTTGCACAGACAAATGCCTAATCCAGAAGAAATCTTTAACCCTTTTTGTACCGAATGGAATCTTCCACCTTATATATAGCAGGAGTTCATTTCAAAATTTAGGGATGTCGGGCTGTGATTTCATCAAAATTTGTTTGGAAATAATGCGTTTTGCGGCGTCTGATCTGGGCCTGCACTGTTTGCCAGGGTACCCGTTTTGGGGTTTCTGGTACTAAATGTGTTAATTACATATCTGGAAGTAATGCACCCATGGTTATATGAAGCAAATTTATTTCATTTACTTAAATCAGAAGCAATATTTGCTTTCTCTTTTTTTCAATGAAAGAAATAATAATAATAATAATAATAATAATAATAATAATAATAATTATTATTATTATTATTATTATTATAATCGACCGATCATAAAGTCTCCCTAACGACCCCCACCCCTACGCAAATATAAGCACCCATACGGACAATGTATCTAAAATATTAGGCCTCTTATGAAGTGGATAGGGTGAGGCATGAAAACAACAGAGCTCTGGTTGGTATCACTGAATGTGTCTTGTCGAAAGGAACAAGAATATATATAGTTTAGGGGTGGTAATCTGAACGATTCCTGAGATAGAAGTTCTTTTAAGCTGTGCCGGACGGGATGGGGCATGTCCCGGGGTACACCCAGGAATGCCCAAGATTGGTGTTGCTGAATGTGTCTCATCATAAGAACCAACAACATAAATAGTTTAGGGGTTGGAATCTGAACGGTTTCTGAGATATGAGGCCTTTTTATGAGGAGGGAAGGTAGGGAATGGTCCCTGCGTACCCACCCCCCCCCCTCCCCGGGCTCCCAAGTTGGTGTGACTGAATGCATCTTATCATAAGGAACACGATATATATGATTCAGGGGTGGTGATCTGAAAATGGCCTTTTATGAGGTGGAGGGCTTGGGCATGGCCCTAGCGCACCCCGGGGGTGGGGGTGGGGGCGGGGCACAGGCTGGTGTCACTGAATGGGTCTTATCATAAGGCACAAAAATATATACGGCTGAGGGTGAGGATCTGAACGGTTTCTGGGATATATGGCCTTTTATGAAGTAGAGGGATGGGGCATGTCCCGGCGCAACTCGGAGGACTCCGAGGTTGATGCCACTGAATGTGTCTTATCATAAGGAACAAGAATATGTATGGTTTAGGGGTTGGCATCTGAAAGGTTTTCGGGATATTATGGCTTTTATGACGTAGAGGTTGTGGGACTCGGCCCCTGCGCACCCGGGGGAGCCCAGGTTGGTGTCACTGAATGCGTCTTACCATGGCAATATAAATGGTTTCTGAGATATTAGGCTTCTTATGAAGTGGAGCGGTTTGGGCATTGACCCGGCGTGCCCCGTGGGGACCCCCAGGTTGTTGTCTCTGAATGCTTCTTATCATAAGGAACATATTATATAGTTTAGGGGGTGGGATACGAAAGGTTTCTGTGAGTATGGCACAGTCCCGACGCATCCCGGGGGACCCTTGAGACCCTCTTGCAAACCTACATATTGATATCTATCATATCCCACTAATTTCGGAAAATACTGAGAACTCCTCCGGACAAAAATTGGGAACATGAAACGCAGGAAAACCAATAAGTCCCCTATCCTTGTTTGGGAGACTTGATAAATACTATTTTTGACAGAAAATAACATCGCAGCCTCTAATACGAGTCAACGGTCCGATTTTTATTTATTACCAAAGACTCCAACCTTTGTGACGTCATCGGTACGATGTGGGGTTTGTATGAATAGACTGGTTCAGCTGCATGGTGCTTCCACGCGGAGCTGAAACCGACCGCACATGAGTACTAGAGGATCTAAGCCTACCCAGGCAAAGTTGTGCGAGTCGGGCCGGCCGTTCCATGCTTATGAACCCTATTGGTTTCATTGTGTTGCAGAGCTTGAAATTTCATTGCATCTCAGTATGGAGTAAAAGTCAGTCAAAATTGGAAGCAACCTCTCCAAAATGGCCTTTATAAAGTGTTGAAGGGGGCGTTAAACCTCAAATCAAGCAACCAAATACACGGCCATGTGAGAAAGTGTGTTCTTCTATGGCATTCAGACACATATTTCGATGAAAACTTTCGATGATTTACAACCAATAAACTGTGCGCTTTGAGATGGCAAGAGGTTCATTAATCAAATATCTGACTTGAACCTATGTCAAGCCTAACACGACATTTAATGTCGCTGCGAATTACAGCCTCTCTGTCCATTGTACAATGTAACTCGAAAATTGGCCAGTGCATATGACTGTATGTATTTCAATTTAACATATCTCGGCCATTATAAAAGCAATTTGCCGGAATAAACTGTTATCGGTAGCCATTTGAAAGGCCATTCAAGTGCAATGAAGCGTCATCGGAAATACGATAAAATAGTAAGGCTGGCACGATTAATCGGCCAATCGATTATTCAGACGATAAATTCCAAAAACTTGATTATCATAACTGATTTGCTTGCAATCGGTTATTTGATAAGTACAATTTACTACCCAAGTTCTCCCTAAAATAGCTCTATGAGCAGCAAACAGTGCAGACCCAGATGAGACGCCGCGTCTCATCTGGGTCTACTCCGTTTACTTAGGCCTGTCTGTCCAAATACATATGACAAAGTACAGCATATGGTAGGAGTCATGCTCAGACAGAAAGCCAGACAGGTAAAATTATAACCAAAACTTCAGTGATTACTAATCGATTACCGATCGCAATGACATGAATGAAAATCGATTATATTTTCAGCTCCGATTAGCCAGCCCTACCTATTAGTGACAAAACTTTTTGAGTGAGTGTGTGTTTGAGTTTTACGTCTCACCAACAACTAAGGTCATACGGAGACGGGACTTCGGTTTAAAGACTCACCCGAAAGTCTGGAGAAGCCCGGGATCGATCATGTTATCCCTGGTTTACAAGGCGAGTAGCATAACCACTACACCATGGAGGCTTCTACAAACAATACTTTTTGAAGGACCCTCGTAAGTGGACTTGTTTGACTCAATGAACTTCCTTTCCTTTCCTGCAATACGAGCCGTACCGGAAAAGAGGCTACACTGAAAGGAAAGAATTTGCTCCTTATAAGCAAATTATTTTCTTTAAGAGTAGACCCTTAATTACGGGGAAAAAAAGGAAACAAAAGTAGTTCTGTCAGTGTTGTCTCCCTTGATTGTTTATTCATTCCCTTAAAGGGTGTCTATTTTGATGCTAATTCGAGCAAAAAATATACACAATAGTTATGGGTATTGTACAACAATATCCGAAACGTATGTAATAATAATGATACTTAAACCACTGTTGCAAAACCGAGGTCAAGAGAACAGTGATATGTGTCAGTAGAAAACTTGTTGTATGTCAATAAGATGCATGCATGCGTGCGTGTGTGAATTTTACGTCCCACCACAAGCTAAGGTCAGAAGGAGACGGGGCCCGGTTTAAAAACACTTCCGAAAGTATGGAGAAGCCCAAGAATGAACCCACGACCCCTGGTTAATGAGGGGAGTAGCATAACCACTGCACTGCGGGGGCTCATTAAGATAACGCACCCGTTTGTGTTAAACGGTCCAGTTAACACTATTTACGTCATATCGAGCAAGTACATGTATGTTTACCGAACCACACTTTTCCTGGGCAGGCTTATTAAAAGGGGTTAACCAGTACAGTCTGCTTTCATCACGGGAAAAGTCCGTGAAATGAGCACCCCGCTACACCCCACTTTATATAGAGAAAACTGGGGTTTGCTGGAAATACATGTACATTATTTTTTCTTATTTCCGCTTCAAGACATAGGTTTTCCGCTTCAAGACATAGCTTGTGGGTACTCGTTAGAACCGCAACAATGAGGCGGCTTCTAACAAGCACCCACAACCTATGTTTGCGGTATAAATAAGTAAAATATCACGGATTTTTATCAGAAAAGTAGCCATTTTGGAAATGTGAATAAATGCACTATGATGTACGGATGTGTCCTCGTTTGTTTGTGCTTGAGTTTTACATCCCACCAAAAGCTAAGGTCAAATGGAGACGGGGCCTCGGTTTAAATACTCACCCGGAAGTCTGGAGAAGCCCGGGATCGAACGCACGACCCCTGGTTTACAAGTCGAGTTGCGTAACAAATACACCACAGAGGCTTCCGTCTGTTATCGTAATGCCTTGATTTAGCCTAAACGAAGGAATTACCTGCCCGGAAATGTTTTTTTTTTCTTCATTCTAAGGCAAGTTAGGTATACTTGTATAATGTACTGTACTTGTCTTGGAGGACAACGTCTGTCAAGGTCGGTTTTCTAAATAAATATCGTATTTTGTAAGTTTGTTTGATTTGAGCTTTAACGTCCCCGTCAACTCTGTAAAGGTCATTTTGGAGACGCTGCTTCCAATTTTGTGGGACTTTTACCCGACCTTGAGATGAAACACATCTCAAGCCCTGCCGCCCAATGAAACCAATAGGGTTTATAAGCATGGACGGGCCGACTCGCACCGCTTTGCCTGGGCAGGCTTAGATCATCTAAGCGGTTTACCAGTACTCGTGTGCGGGTCGGTTTCAGCTCTGCGTGGAAGCATCATGCAGCCCATCTATTTCTATCTATCTATCTATCTTCTGATACTGCGTCGGTCACATTTGACCATTACCGCAGGTGTATATTACATACACTCCAGTTTTGCAGGATGAAAGCCTACACAGTAATCATGTAATTACGGTAGGGATCTTTAACCTGCACAGGGGATGGTTCTCCCTGCACAGGGGGCCTCCAGTTAACGTCCCGATCCGAAGGACGGTGCACTTAATGACATTCATCCCTGCAAATGATGCCAATGGAGCGTGTTCGGACACCGAAATTTTATCGCCGCTGCCGGGGATCGAACCCGGGACCTCTAGCATCAGAGGCAAGTGCACTAACCACTGAGCTATCACGCTCCCAAATGGGCGGGGGCCGCTTATCGTCTAAGTAACATGCATTTTGATGGTTTGTATTTTGCCCCACAGAGATTCACTTCGTATGTTCTTTGGATCATGGCTTTTCAAGCAGAATTTAATCACATTCTGCTTGAAAAGCCATGATCCAAAGAACATACGAAGTGAATCTCTATGGGGCAAAATACAAAACATCAAATCAGCTACTTACATTCAGCTCACGAGAAAAGGGTACATATCTCATAAGCGTCGCCCCTGCCCATCGGAAAAGCATCAGATTAAAATGTCCGGTGTGATGAATATCCCCAATTTATTAACCACACTTTATACGGCAACGGTTCTTTGCAGGCATTTCTAACGACCACCCACAATCAATGTTGCCCGTCAAAAGCCAAATAGTTAAGAAATACCAGGCCTTAGATTTAAGGGACTCATTCCACTGGAAAAAAGACACGTCCAGCCAACCCCATGACGTTTCATTGAAAATTACACACGATTTTCACCCGAAAACAAAACAAAACAAAAAAAAAAAAAAACACCCATATAATTTTGACCCCCATATATCCCACTTTTATATAGTAAAAGCGGGATTTACAGGGGTATACATTCTTTTTCTTATTTCTGCTCAAAAACATAGTTTGTTGGTAACGAGTTCCCACAACCTATGTTTTTAGCAGAAATATGAAAAATATCATAATTTTTTATCTGAAAAATTTCAATTTTTGGTGGTGAAATTGTCCATATATTTGACTAGGCGTGTTTCCGTAATGGCCTACATCTTCTATGATTGCAGGGCTGGATTTTATCCTTATCTTGCTGAATACATTAATTTTACCACGTTCAGTTCTGACCAGCCACCATTTTCCTTCAATACGAGTACTGGTAAATCGTTACGGACTAAGCCTTCCCAGGCAAAGTGGTGCGAGGCAGACCGCCCATGCATATAAATTGGGCGGGTGGGCTTGAGATGTCATTTTATTCAATAATACATGAACACTCATGTAAGATATTCTATCAAAAGTCATCCAGATAAGAAGAAAAAAGTCTCCGCGGGATAGTGGTAAAGCTATTGGCCCCAGACTTTCAGATAAGTTTGTAAACCGTCTTCATATTTGCTTAGTTGTTTGCGGGACGTAATACTAACCATTACGATAATTAGAAGCCTCTGTGGCGCAGTGGTTACGCTACTCACCTTGTAAACCAAGGGTCGCAGGATCGATCCTGGGCTTCTCCCGACTTTCGGATGAGTCTTTAAACCGAGGTCCCGTCTCCATATGACCTTAGCTTTAAGTGAGACGTAAAACTCAAACACTCACTCACCATTATGATAACACATCCGTGTGACATAGTACATTTTCATTATCTCAAAAACTACATTTTTTATTATGAAAAATTGTCATATTTTTCTTATTTTTACTCCAAACATAGACTAAGGGTGCTTATTAGAACCGCCTCATTGAGGCGGTTCTAACGAGTATCCACAACCTATGTCTTGGAGCGGAAATAAGGTAACTAACAATTTACCCCAGTAAACCCCGTGTTTCTAACGAGGTTTCAATGAGGCGGTTCTAACGAATACCCACAACCCATGTCTTGGGGCGAAAATAACGTAAATAACAATATATCCCAGTAAACCCCATCTCTCTATATAAAGTGGGATGTTGATTTTTTGGACATGTGTACATGATACACACGTGATGAGAAAATAGCAAGGGTTGGTTTAGGGAGATTTTCTTCTATCTTGCAAATGTATGTTGCGAGGCGATTTTATAATGAGTACACACAACATCCACTTATATTATAGAACACACGTAAGATACCTCAAAATTATCTCCATTATACAGCCGGCCTGAAACTGTGACTGACCCAAGCTCATCGAACTTCCCGTTTCGAGAACAAAACTCACTGTCCCTAAGGTGTTCCGCTCAAGTTACTTATCAAAAGAATAACAAAATCTACGTAATCAAATCTCTGATAGTACCCTAAATTCAAATATGAATTTACATATGCGGTACATGCGTGGACATTTTTCTTTATAGTCTTTCAAAACGCAGTGAGACGTGACTGCACTTTTAATTTTGGACTCGTCCGTATTTTAGGTAAGTCGCCTGCAGTGGGTATTTTTTACACTGGGCGATAGTTACCGTAATATTCTTAAACTTGTGCGCCGTTTAACCAGATTGACGACCAGTCGAGACAGTCTAGTAACACGTCTCCCATCTTGGAGATCTAGCGTTCGAATCTTAGGCAGATGTTTTTTTTTTTTTTTTACTTTTTCTTAACATTTTTTCGTACCTATAAAATTGGAGCACAGGAGATGTCTGTTTGTTTGTTTGTTCCATTGATTTAAGGTTTATTGTCCCCGTCAAGTTTGGAGAAGTTGCTTCCAGTTTTGTGGGGGTTTTACCCAACAATGAGATGAAATGACATCTCAAGCCCTGCCACCCAATAAAACTAAAAGGGTTTAATAAATATGGACGGTCCAACCCGCACCACTTTGCCTGGGCATGCTCGGACTTACTAAGCGGTTTACCATTGCTCATGTGTCGTTAGTTTCAGATCCGCTTGAAAGCATCGTGCATCTCGAACTATTTCTCCGAGCCCCGATGGGCGGTGCCATCACATTAGATGTATATTCATTTTATTGAAAGGATGGAACAAGCACAAACCAATCGTTGTAGCTCGGATTCAAGAGGTATTATAAAAATGTTACTATGATTAAACGTACGTTCACAGCCGTCAGTGAAGGAAAATGCGCTGTTGTAATGAATCTGAAAGCGTTTCGTTTGTTTGTATTGGGCTTTTACGGCCCAGGCATCACTATTTATATCATTTTTGAGCCGGTCAGTTTACTTATCCACACTTATCCTGTGCAAGCGTATACGTAAGCGCTTAACCAGTACAGTGCACATTCTTTCCCCAGAAACTAACAACTGCCCTTCTTGAATCATCGGAAGGGCGGGAAAGGCCATCGAAAAGATTTCATGATTAATCCCCATGGGAAAGAATGTTGCTGACACCGGCAGGTATCGAGCCCGCGTCCTATTGGCCACCAGTCATACGCGCATCCGACTGAACTACCGAGGCCGGCATCCAAAAGATTTACAATGACATAAAAATATAATTGTTGAACATAAAACAAAGGAAACAAAATATTAAGGATGTAAATATAAAAAAATAAAGAAAATAACTTTAAACATAAAAAGATAAAATAAAAATGAAACATTAAATATAAAAAAAAAAAAATGTGCCACTGGGACTCGAACCCTCGCCAAAAAAAATTTTAGTGTGGCTCGCAGTACATCGCATTAACCAATCGACCATGACTTCTAGGTAGATACGATACAAACATTGATTTATATCTTTAAAATCCCGAGAAAAAAAGGTATCCGAAACCTGCTTCCCCTAAAAAATGGAATCGAATCGTCACGCTTAAACTTTGAACTCTCAAAGGTCGTTGATAAACTATACATGTAGCGCATTGTTTATTTTTAATTTGTACGTTGTTTAATTTATTCGTAGATGGTAGTCACGTGGATACTTTTAGTATAGCTGCGTTTGTATATGAGCCAGCGCACGACAAAACCTACAATAAGACATGTGCGCCCAACGAAGACTCAGACCAGCCTGCGCATCCGCGCAGTCTGATCAGAGTCTTCGTTGTGTGCTATAATGATAGCTAAGGGTTCAATGCTCCTTCAGGTAGCAAGAGAAGTCTCTGGTTAGACTATATGGATGCACAGGCTAATCTGAGTCTTCAGTGGGCGCACATGTCATATTGTAAGTTTTGTCATGCGCTGGCTCATTGTTTACTGATTGATAAACAATCGAAACCCAAAATAATAATTGACTTGCTATTTTATGCTTCTCTTAGGCTCTACGAATCGAAATTCTGACAAAGATATTACATGTATTTATTTTACAGGGCCACTACACAGAAGGGGCGGAACTTGTCGACCAGGTTCTCGATATTCTCCGGAAAGAAGCGGAAGGTTGCGACAGCCTTCAAGGCTTCCAGCTATGTCACTCTCTAGGCGGAGGCACCGGGTCTGGCATGGGGACACTGATAATCGATAAAATAAAAGAAGAATTTCCTGATAGAATAATGAACACATACTCAGTTGTCCCCTCTCCAAAGGTAAGTCAAATTTACATGGTATAGTAGTCGCAGATAAGATTGACTAGTCGGAGCTATCCACAGCTTTGTTTTTGTTAGAATTGAATTACACAATCGGGTGACTTGGTTTACATTTTTGTTAATAGAATATCCCAAAAGGCAGGCGCAAACGATAGCACTGCCTAATCAATCTTATCTGCGACTACTATACAGTATCACCAAAGACCAACGAAACATATAGTTATATATATTGAAACTGATCCAGCACTTTCTGACAAGAATATTATCAAAGCTTTCTATATGCATATTATAGGGGGTTATAGGGGGAAATCAGACACGTCTTCCAGTGGCGAACTCACAACGATTATTTTGGATGAATGCACTGTTATACCTTTTTCCATCCAAAAACTTAAGAGAACAGATTTGGCATTGTCTTATATAGTTGTTTACAATCATCATCAATCATCAGTATGTTTGCATATACACATGTAGTGTTTTTTTATACTGCAAAAAATATCCAGGCTTTTGAATGGACAGCGCAAGTGCAATTATTTTACCTATACCCCGTGAGCAAAAAATATACCCCTCTCGCGCTTGCCTTCGCTGAATTGCGATGTTCGCCATCTGATAAAAATATAAGCAAAATAATTTCATGCACGACAATAAAAAAAGAAACTTTTGATTGCTTTTCATTCATTTGGTACTTTTATTTCTTTTTCCGTTATAATGCTCTCATTCTAACATGACGTAAACATTTTCACACTGAGCGCCTTGATCAACGTGGGCGCGTTTGATGACGTCACATATAAACATCTATTTCTCATGAGGAAAACATTGTCCAGAACGATGTACAAAATGTCATGAAAAAGCTTTGCAGTATTAACAAATTCGTTATTTTGATTCTTGACGGTGAACACGTGATCACATTCCCCGCCTGAAAGTCCAAACGGCTCGGGCAAATATCGCTCTCAGGTGGGCAATGTAATCATATGTTCCGTGCCAAGAATCAAAATAACTAATAATGTTTCCCAATAAATTCTTATGCCTTAAAATAAGGCTAAAGAGGATGGTCATTTATCATATGACGTCGCGTCTGAGAATGCAATAACGCAATGTAATCACTCATTCTCAAATGAATTGGGATTTTAGCCGTTTAAAAAGTCAAATTATAAAGTTACTTAAATTCAGTCACCGATATGTTCACAATAAAGTATTAACATGTACCTATACTCAGTTAAAATTCCTTGATCAAGAAATGAAAAGTTATTTCACCCAAACAGTTAGAAATATGTCGGTATTTTGATAAATTCTGATTGTGAGAAATGTACGCTACAATCTATTTGTTCGTTACCCACTTCTTTAACATCACAAAAATCAAGAGACCGCAGCTCGCAATGACAGAAACTTACGACCGGGTTATTAAGCGGGGACAAAATTGAACATATGGTCATATATATGGTAAAGAAATGAATAACCATTTTGAATAAAATTCAGGGTTGGTTAGAGAATACAGAAAAAGAAATAGTTTTCTGAAACATACAACTTTCGTTTTGTTTTAAGAGAAGCACATAATGGCTAGATCACTTACGACTATTGCATTTGAACAAGTATTGAGTGGTAAATAAGGAACACAAGTAATATTACTTTAGATAAACGATCAACATAAGCAATAAGTTTATATGAATTATATGTAAAAAGTCGCGGAAATTGCAGTGATTTTGTTTCTATAAGTCAAGTAGTCTACTGTCGTGATTAACTGACAATATAGCTGTTAGTGTCATTTTCATTCATTTTCTGGATCTAACTAATGTAACAGTGCATGTTCAGTCATATGCTTTTAAAACATGGTGTCGCTATTACGCAAAAAAGCCTCGGTATATACTTTTATGTATAAAAAATGCTCTCCTGACAGATAAACTGCGTTCTTTAGGCAGCCGAAACATTAAAAGACATATCTCTAACAAATAAACACACAACAATCGCATGGCCTTGTGTTCTCAACAATCAAGTATGTAAAATTAATGATGCAACTGCGAGAATTCAGTATCGAACATTACAGTGCATTCCAGAGCAATATTTTTCTATACAAAAGTCTTCAAAATGTTACCAATTTTGTCTACCAGCTTGAAGAAAGTAACAGGCTAAGTAGAGTTTGTAAAAAAGTTCTAAGAAATGTAAACATATGCATGTGTGTAAATGGCAGCTATGATGGTCTCGGACATTACCATACACGGTAAAGGGACATCCTATGCCACTTTACCATTTCTACATGTAAAATTGAAAAGGAATCTTATATTATATTTGTTGTATCCAGTTGACATAATCAAGAGTAAACCAGCATACCCTCAAAAAACATATTTATTTTAGGTTGGGATGTTCGAAACAAATTGTGATGTTCGATACCATAATTTTAGTAACACAAACTGCACTTACAATGTTTTTTAACATTCAAAATATGCATTTGGAAATACAAATTGGAGAGTTGAAGTGCCTTCTTAATATTGCACAATTCATATTGAAATATTCATTCTGGCAAATAATATTTGGGAAAAGATTATAAGCTGTTGGACTCAAATCCAAAATAGAAAATAAGTAATAAATTATGAATCAACATTGTTACTGTTTGCAGCTACTGGTAGTAATGTAGCAAACATGTATATCACTAAACGTGTTCATTTTACACAAATAGGGTTGGACAATTCAAAATAGTTAATTTATTTGCAGTCATTATCCCTGGACGGTCAACATAGCAAACCTGTCATGTTCGATACCAAATGTAGCGGACATTTCATCGTATACATCCACTGCTCATTGCAATAGAATAATGATCTTGCTAGCGTGCAAATGTTGTTCATTAATACTGATTTTTGGTGGAACCAAATTAATTGAACAATATTAATTGTGGCAAATAATATTGAAAAAAGACAAAAAGTTTCTATGCAGATATTTAAAAACAAGATATGACTTCTGTTTTCCCTTAACTGTGGTATTGTCTGCCGACTCCCCCACCCATCAAACACCGGAAAAGGCAACCATGTCGTCTGCAGACACTTTCTACTACGAAATCTGGTAATGGAAAACCGTGCCGCTTGAGATCAATGTGATCAAGCTGCTAGACTAACAATTTTCGGTATTGAACATTACCGGTCTCGAACATTACAAAACACTGGGAATGAGGGATTTTCAACATCAAAATATTATTTTCCTTCCAGATGATGTATTTGTGTTAGTCACACATTGCGGGAGATTAATTCAATCTAGCATTTTTTGTCGATACATACGTAATAAGCCTGGTATAATGATCGCGAACATTACATGCATTTTTGCAACAAATCCATGCACATTTTTATATGGCAAGTATTTTTAACTTCCTATTGTACAGGTAACATCAAACGACCTTATATGTTTATTATAATATAGAATCTCCATTTGGTCATGTTTCTATGTATAAAAACCTAAACGTTGTTTTGAAATATCAAGAAGAAAAACGTCGTCTCGTACATTACAATGCTTAATTAAATTTCGGCGACAGCCATAATCGGGGAAAAATACTTAGTTAGACTCCATGTGGTCCTACTAATGGTAGTTATTTCCCTACCCAGAATATGTAAATTTTATGGAAACCACCTAACCCTTTCCTGTCTAGTGGAATTGCAAATATGTAAGTGTGCAAACAAAGAGAATTCGAAAAGCGACAGTCTCGAACATTACAAAACCAGGTTTTCCCGTGGCTCATTTTCCCTGAAAAGGTATCTTTCTACAGGAGATTTATCATGATATCTTTGAAACCTGTTGTTCTGTCATATAAACGTATGCATTGGGTAAAAATGACTGCTTGATTTCAGAAAATATACGGCGACTGCAATATCCCAATTCATTTGAGAATGAGTGAATAAATTCGGTAAATAAAGTGAACTAAATGTGCAAATTAGTTAGATACGCCCCGTAATGTTACACGTACAACGTCCTTGACAACGTCGCGTTTACTTATGGCTGAATATTGACATTTTTATAGACAAATCGTGAATGAAATGTGTTTTGGATGTCATATGATCAATAGAATCTTACTTTCGTGTTCATGTATTGTTAAATATATTAAACTCGTTGAGGAAAAGGGATAAAATGCTCGGCGCAGCCTCGCATTTTATCCTTTTTTCTCAACTCGTTAAATAAATTCAATAATACATGAACACTCATTTAAGATCCTCTATGTATTGCACACCAGAAAAGGAAATCCATAGTTTTGGCTTGGGATAGAAATTCTAGACTAACCTTAGTGTTCTTACACAGGAACAGGATAAAAATCGAATATTCTCGCGTGTTTGATAAATGCACTGGTTGAATACGACCGCACATGCGCCGTCGTTGATGTTGACGTCACAGTACGTTACGTGACGTCACTTAACATCACTGTAGTTTCAGCATAATATGGCGGACATTGGCAACCGAAGTGACTGCCGTATTAAACATTCATACTCTGAAATGGAAGAATGCAAGAAAAAGAATCCTACATGGGTGTGAGGGGTGGATAGAAAAATCAGTCCCTCGGGATCACTGTCCGGCATCACTCGGCAAGCCTCGTGATGCCGGACAGTGATCCTCGGGACGGATTTTTCCATACACCCCACTCATGTAAGATTCTTATAATTTGTAATAGGTGAAACTTCAATGACTCGAAGCCTTATGTGAGCATGAAGATTTGATCGAGACAAGGAATGTTCGAGCCACTGAGGCGCCAGACCAGGGCTCAGGGTTATAAAACTGTTTTTTTCATGCTTATCTCAGCCGAGCATGAAATCTGGAATGTTCATAACTATTAAAATTCAAACAAATTAGGCAATTTTCCTGCTCAGTTCAGCACAACATTTGTTGGCATTTTAAAATTTATGAGCAGGATAAATTTCATGCTAAAGTGAGTTGAGCATGAAACAAGTTTTATAACCTCAGGACCAGGAGACATAAAGAGCATACTATATGGTTTTCTTTTCGAAGTTCTATAAATAAATGTATGAAGTATGTACTCATTTGACTCGCCTCATCGAGGCGACATACAACAATACAAGCAGTGGATAACGTCGTGTGATAAAAATCGTATGACCACAAGTGTAATAACACTTTGGCGGGATAAGGTAACGTCATGACGACGTCCATGTCAACAATGCATTTTTTGTGGAAAAAGTATCAAATTTAAAGGCGATAAATTCAGTTTAAAGTGGTCATATGATAAACAGAATCTTACACTCGTGGTCATTTCATACTCGTGTAAGATCCTCTATATATCATAAACTACGCAAAATAGAAGTGAAGAAATTGATACAATTAACCCACACCTCCCAACACTTCTATTTTTTCTTTCTTTTTTTTTTATAAATATAACGTTTATCAGTACAGTGCAATTTCTTTCAGCCTTAAATCAGTGGAAGGCAGAGATAACCATTACGCAAACACGCCTATACAAATACATTGCCACCTTTATCGCCGAAAAAAATGAAAATTTTATGATGAAAAATTGTGATATTTTTCTTATTTCTGCTCCAAACATAGATTGTATGCACTCGTTAGAACCGCCTCATCGAGGCGGTTCTAACGAGTACCCACAATCTATATTTTAGAGAAGAAATAAGAAAAATAGGGTATACCCTCGGAAACCCCAGTTTTACTATATAAAATTGGGGTTCAAGGGGATCAAAGCGCATACTTTATGGGTTTCTATTCGAATTTCTATAAATAAATGTATGTTGTATGTACTCATTAGACTCGCCTCATCGAGGCGACATACAACAATTATTATCAAGCCCCGCCCATCGGAGCTTGGAAAAATAAATTTGGGGCCCCGCCCATCGGGGCTTAGAGATATAGATTGGACCGCATAGTGCGTCCACGCGCACACGGCAAAATGGTGTGTGTCCGTCCAATGCATTGGGTGGCAGAGCCTGAGTTGTTTAATCATGTCAGTGACGGATAAATGTCCCGCAGCGTTGGAAGCTACGTCTCCGAAGTGACTTAAATAGTGTTGACGGTGACGTAAAACACCAGTTCAAACAAACAAATTAATTGGGCTGCATGATGCTTCCGTGCAGAGCTGAAACCGACTGAAATTGAGTACTGGTAAACCGCTTAGAAAGTCTAACCCTGCCCAGGAAATGTGGTGCGCGTCGGACCGTTCGTTAAACCTCAGTGTCGAGTAAACTCCCTCAAAATTCGAAGCAAAGTCTCCAAAATGACCTAAATAGTGTTGAAGGGGGGCGTAAAACTTTAACCTAAATAAACTAACAACCCAGATTTTTATGATTTGTTCGTTGGTTTGTTTGATTTGAGGTTTAACGTCCCCGTCAACACTATTTAGGTCATTTAGAGACGTTGCTTCCAATTTTGTGGGACTTTTACTCGACATTGAGATGAAAAGGCATCTGAATCCCTGCCGCCCAATGAAACCAATAGGGTTTATAAGCATGGACGGGCCGGGCCGACTCGCAGCAATTTTCAGATTTTTATGATAAAAGTCAAAGAAAAAATCTCTTAATTGTCCCTCACATCTTCTTATCTTATGATGTATCTTAGGACATCATGAAAACACGCTTATACAATTTCGACCCCACTTTTATATATGCAGGGGCAAACTTTAGTTCTCTTATTTCTGCTTTAAAATATATCATTGAGGCGGTTCTAACGAGCACCCACAATCTATATTTTAGAGCAGAACTAAGAAAATAATCACAATTTTTCATCTTAAAATGTTCGTTTTTGCGGCGGTGAAGTTTACAATGCATTTGTATAGGCGTGTTTTCGTCAAAATGAATTCGAAACAACCGTAGAAAACGAGCAATCGATGTATGAGTAATTACAGTTTCATTATATATTCTTGCAAAAAATCGTATCATTACGAAAACACGCCTATACAAATACATTGTAAACTTTACAGCCGGAAAAAACGAACATTTTAAGAAGAAAAAAATGTGATATTTTTTTCTTATTTCTGCTCAAAATATAGATTGTGTGTACTCGTTAGAACCGCCTCATCGAGGCGGTTCTAACACGTACCCACAGTCTATATTTTAGAGCGGAAATAAGAAAAATAAGGTTTGCCCCTGTAAACCCCGGTTTTACTATATAAAAGTGTGGTTCAAGTGAATCAAAATTATATAGGCGTGCTTTCCTAAAGCGTATGAACATAGCTGTTTGAAGATATTATTAAATGGGCCAGAAGCCGTGACCCAACAGTAAAACCCATGTTCAAATCATGAAATTCACGTGCTGTTTGAACATAGGTTCTGAACATTTGTAATTCGAAGTGGCTATTGCCAGTTAACTGGTAATAGCGGTTTTACGATAAAATCGCTATTGCCAGTTAACTGGTAATAGCGGTTTTACGATAAAATTGCTATTGCCAGTTAACTGGTAATAGCGATTTTATCGTAAAACCGCTATTGCCAGTTGACTGGTAATAGCCATTTTAACGTAAAACCGCTATTACCAGTTAAAAGATTAATATAAAATATCTTATGACAATTTTTTATTGTTATTGAAGCATGAATGAAAACGAACTACTGAAAATAAACAAATGAATGAATTTCTGACACGTAGACATACATATATGCGAATATTTTCGGAAGAAATATGTAAAAGGTATGTTCCTACTGCTTCCAACAACACAGTATATAGGTACTAGAACTGTCTCATCGAGGTGGTTCTAACGAGTAACGGGTAAAGAATGACATTTGGTTTCGGACAGAAATATGAACAATAATGTGGAGTGGGGTTTAGGACCTACATGATCTATATTGTAGAACAATGTATGTAATGTATGTTTGGAATAACAATTCATTATGAAAACGCGCCTATAAACATTTACTGTCTAAATTTACTGATATACTTCATATTTCTGCCCTAGACTCACTAGAACCCCTTCAAAGAACTGGTTTTATCAATAACCCGCATTCTTGGACTGTTACCGGACTTTGAGATGAATTGACATCTCAAGCCCTATCGTCCAATGAAACCAATAGGGTTTGTATGCATGGGCGGTCCGACTCGCATCACGCTTTAAACTTCTAAGTGGTTTACCTGTACTCATATGCCATGCGGCTGGTTTCAGTTCTGCATAGAAGCATTATGCAACCCATTCTATTTCTCTTGAAGCCCCGATGAGCTGGGGCGATTATGGATTACATATGCAAAATATGGAAATGCTTGGTCAAAGCAGAAAAACAAAAACATGCATTTAAGCCATTACATTCATAACTGTAAATGGAATAATTCTGCACGTCAACTGGCAATAGCGATTTTACGTTAAAATTGCTATTACCAGTTAACTGGCAATAGCGATTTTATCGTAAAACCGCTATTACCAGTTAACTGTCAATAGCAATTATATCGTAAAACCGCTATTACCAGTTAACTGGCAATAGCGATTTTATCGTAAAACCGCTATTGCCAGTATAGACCTTTCCATATAATTACAAGATGGGCCTTGCTTTGTATACGTTGTCGCCCTGAAAGTTGATGATGAATCAGATCGTAATTGCGAACTGACGTCTTTATTTCAAACGTTTTAAACAGGCCACCGTGTTGTTTTTACTTTCTCACAGGGAGAGATTATATGGAGTTTCGGTCCGTTTTCGTCACAATTTGGCGTTGGAACCCTAGGTAATGCAAGTATAACGATCTCCTTGGTTATTTCATTGCGATAACATTTGCCGGACCCCTTCGGAAGATGTTTGGCCTAGTTAGCCTCGTGTTCAAAACGCCTTCCTCAGGACGCCGCAAATGTTATTGTAGAATAAACATGAGTGATCCCAATATTTTGCCCGATTGCTATTGCAGGTATCGGACACCGTCGTGGAACCATACAACTCAACTCTCTCAGTTCACAAACTGGTCGAGAACACAGACGAGACTTACTGTATTGATAACGAGGCTCTGTACGACATCTGCTTCCAGACGCTAAAATTAGCAAACCCTGCCTATGGTGACTTGAACCACCTTGTTTGTATGTGCATGTCAGGGGTTACCACTTGTCTCCGATTCCCAGGCCAGCTTAACGCTGATTTACGCAAACTGGCGGTCAATATGGTTCCCTTCCCGCGTTTACATTTCTTCATGCCAGGTTTCGCGCCATTGACAGCACGTGGTAGCCAGGTCTACAGGGCGCTTACAGTTCAAGAGCTAACGCAACAGATGTTTGACGCCAAGAACATGATGGCTGCCTGTGATCCACGGCATGGACGATACCTCACTGTGGCAGCCATATTCCGTGGAAAGATGTCAATGAAAGAAGTAGAGGAACAAATGCTTAATGTTCATAATAAAAACAGCAGTTATTTTGTAGAATGGATTCCACACAATGTTAAGACGGCAGTTTGTGATATTCCACCAAAGGGTCTCAAGATGTCCTCCACATTCATTGGAAATAGTACATCCATACAGGTATGTATGTCTAATGATCATTATACAACATAGCTATACTGGTAAATATTGCTGAATAGAAATACGCGATAAACGTCGAAGAATATTCGTAATTCACATTACTCCGATATCGGCTCTGTACCTTTACTTGGATGCCCTTGAATGTAACCGTTAGCATAATAAATGGATGGATTTTCCATCCGATAAAAACTGTCAAAGAATTGGACGGTTTATCCATCCATATGTTTTTACTTACTTAATTTACTTAAACACAACTTGCATGACTTCATCAGTTAACTATCACACCAGCGATAGTATATCGAAGGACACGAGCAAGCTCCGGACAATATATAGAGCATACCAGGTTCTTATCATTTGATATCAACTTTATCAGGCAATGCTTCGAGAACGCTTGTAGAACCACGTGATTCTACATGCGTTTTCGAAGCCCAGTCTGATAAACTTGATATCAAATGACACGAATGTGGTATTCTATTTATCAGTTAATCTCCTTGTACACTCTTACAGTTTTGCCAATTTGTTTAGGAGTCCAGTTTAAAGAAGTGCAATGTCAAGTTAACCTGATAAAGCCCCCTTTTCCTGAGATAGTATATCTTTATCAGGTCAAGGTGAAGGTGTTCAATGTAATTGATATAGGAGGTAACTGATAATAAGCAATGTCAGGCACTTACCTGGTCTGGTGCTTTCTTTTATTTCATCTCTCTCTTTCTTTCTCTCTCTCTCTCTCTCTCTCTCTCTCTCTCTCTCTCTCTCTCTCTCTCTCTCTCTCTTTGTAAGTGACACAAACCTTGCATAGCTTATATAATTTGTCTTACTTCAGTCCTTTGGCTAATAAGAAAAGTATAGGCAACTTGAAGTTGGATGGGAGGGGATCATGAATATAAAGAATTAGCAAAATGGATATAAAAAAAATCGAACGGGCCTCCGTGGCCTAGTAGATAAGAGCGCTGACACTTAATCATTAGGTCTCTTACCGCTGAGGGTTCGATCCCCGCTTGGGTAATATGTGAGACGCCAAGTTCTGCAACGGATGGTCAGGTGTTTTTTTCCGGGTACTCTGATCAACGATCGGCTCGATATGAGTGAAATAATCTTGAAAGGGCCGTAAAGGGCCGTACTCCGGTTTTCGCCCACCTCTGATTAACGATCGGCTCGATATGAGTGAAATAATCTTGAAAGGGCCGTAAAACCAAAAAGAAAAAGAAGAAAAAAAAAAAAAAAAAAAAAACAAGAAACAAAATCGACTGGAGCCAGTCAGGCACTAACCCTATATCAAAACCTACAGTGTCCTTTAGCGGTAACGCTATTTATCACTGTTTTTCAAGTGGCCCTTTTTCCAGGAACGATCATTACGAAAACACGCCTATATAAATACATTGAAAAACTTTACCGCCAAAAATATGAAATTTTAAGATGAAAAATTCTGATATTTTTCTTATTTCTGCTCATAATGTAGATCGTGGGTGCTCGTCAGAACCGTCTCATCGAGGCGGTTCTAACGAGTACCCACACATTATATTTTAGAGCAGAAATAAGAAAACAAAAGTTTATCCCTGTTAACCCCAGTTTTACTATATGAAAGTGGGGTTCAAATGGGTAAAAATTATATAGATTTGTCTTCGTGATGAGTTACCTTCACTGTTTGTAAATGTCCATTTCAAGGAGCGTAAGATATATTTACTGTTTGCAAGCGTCTCGTTTTTGGGCACGCTAAGATACCCCAACTTTTGACAGTGTCATTTTATGCATGATAGACAGTCTCACTTTTTGAAAGTGCTTCTTTTCAGGAACGCTATCTTATCTTCACGGATGGCTAGTGTTCACGCTAGGTCTTTTTTTCAGGAACGCTTTCCTACAATGTCCCGTTTCAGGAACGCTAGATGTCTATGGATTTAAACAATCGAGAGCTTTTAATTAAGTTTGTTTGACTTGGAGATTTAAGGACATGTCATCACTATTTAGGTCATATTTACATGACCGAACTTCATGGACAGGCTTATAATAAATTATTGTATCATAAACTACGCAAAATAGAAGTGAAGAAATTGATGCAATTAACCCACACATCCAATCAGTTCTATTTTTTTTTTTTACATAAAACGTTTTTCAGTACAGTGCAATTTCTTTCACCCTTAAATCAGTGGAAGGAAGAGATAACCATAAAGATTTAAAGATCAATTTCCACGACATGTTGTACACATAGAATTTACAATATACGAGTACATGTAATGACCAGTTTGAAAACCGTTTTTCAGGAACTGTTCAAAAGAATTTCCGAACAATTTACCGCCATGTTCAGACGTAAAGCATTCCTCCACTGGTACACCGGCGAGGGTATGGATGAGATGGAGTTCACCGAGGCTGAGTCGAACATGAATGATTTAGTTTCTGAATACCAACAGTACCAGGATGCTAGCATAGACGATGACGTCACTGAACTCGACGGAAGTGATGATGAAGCATTTGAACAAGAAAATGCATGATGTTAACTCTTATCAGTTACCCCCTATATATATTGCATTGTAACGCATTGACCTGATAAAGATATGCTATCTCAGGACAAGTGAGCTTTATCAGGTCAACGTGACATTGCACATGAATGAAGAGGACTACCGGCAAAAATGGCTAAAAAGTTATAATTACTAGAAACAATGGAAAAAAATTACATTTAAAATGATTAAAAAAATAAATAATAAAAATAACAGTCGGCTGATAGTAAATATACTGCCCCATTATATATTCCGCGCCGGAATGTTGGGACGCAAAGACTGATCGAAAATTGCCGATTTTAAAGAGTTTAGAAGGGGATAAACTGATAAATAGAATACCAGATTCGTGTCGTTTGGTATTAAGTTTATCAGGCTCGGCTTCGAGAACGCATGCAGAATCGCTCAGGCAAGCCTCGCGATTCTGCAAGCGTTCTCGAATCCTTGCCTGATAAACTTGATATCAAAAGACACGAATCTGGTATTCTATTTATCAGTTTATCCCCATGTACACTCTTAAATTAGCAATTTAAGGTCAGTAATTGATGGTCCTCATTGTTTCCCTGAATTCTGGCGGTCGATATATTTGTACCAGCTGACAATGTTTTTCCTATTATATTTTTGTTCAAGTCATTTTGCCATTTTTCCCATTTACAATAACATTTTTTTTTGTAATTTTCCAGTACTCCTGTTCATTCATAAAAGTGCAATGTCACATTGATGTGATAAAGCTCACTTGTCCTGAGATAGTACATCTTTATCAGGTCAATGCGTTACAACGCAATATATATAGGGGTAACTGATAATAACTCTTATCCTGCTGTTAACGAAAACTTCTACAAACAGTTTACATAAGATGACTTCTTAAGAAGCCATCTGATCATTATGTACGTTGTTTGACATCCAGATTGTGAATTTATAGGACATTACGAGAACATGCATATTCGAATAGATTGAAAATTTTACCACCAAAAATTGAAAAATTTCAGAAAAAAAAATCTGATGTCTGCTCAAAGCATAGATTGCGGGTACCCGTTAAACCGAGGCGGTTTTAACATGTACCCACAATCTATGTTTTGGAGCAGAAATAAGAGAAAAATATAAACCCCTGAAAACCCTAGTTTTATTATATAAAGATGGAGTTTCAGGGGTTCAAAATTAAATAGGAGTGTTTCCACCATGATATATTACATCAAATAATTTGATTGGTTCAAAGTCAGGAATCGGTGTGGCTTAATGGAATATTCAGCGGGATAAGGGGTTAAACTTTATTAGGAAGTAACGTTTGGCCAACGCAGCCGAAAAGGATTTTTCGCCTGCGTTTAGTGAACACTAACAGCCTGCGGACTGGCTACCGTCGGACTGATAGTTTATTCTCTGCAAAATATTTTATATTTATATTCAAATATTTCATTATCAAAAAGTTTCTCACTGATTTGGTTGATCAGTTTGTGTCAGGTAAGGGAGTTAATACATGTATGTGTAGAAAAAAGTATATCAAGGAGGGGAATGTTATCTTAGTTAGAATTCTTCAACTCGTAGCCGGGGAGCCATGCTACCAACCAATTAGAATGTACCAGTCTTCGCTTTTCTCCCAGAAAAAAAACACAAAACTCAGAATACATTGCGATTAGCGATCGTTTAATGGTCTAAGAAGGCATACGATACGAGGTACAGGACATGTAAATTCATACATATATGTATATGAATTGAATTAAACATAAATCGGAACAGTTGTACCTCCGTCTACATGTCAGTGGGAAACAAAGCCAGCCACGAAAAACCAGAGAATGTATATCTTGAAACGTGTGTCTGATTTGCTATGCTAGGTTTCCTGAAGAAATGTCGGACCTCATTTCTATATACATGGTCTTCAAGTAAAATATGTATCGAAACAATATCGTAACAACGTTAAGTAAAAACGATGTTCACTGTTTGAAACGAACGCTAGGAATGACCAACGCCTTTCTAAACATATCAGTAAAACTTCGTGCAAACTTGCTTAACAGTCATTGGTCACTATTTTGACCATACCAACTACTAATATAACCGGTTCTACAACATGTTAAGACAACAGTTCCATTAACAAATCGCTTAAGACATTAATTTTCTGCTATACTGCGAAACGCAGAAAATTTTAATTTCCTACGGAACCCGGGAAGGGAAATTTCTGTCCCAGTATGTAGAAGAACAGAATTTAAAACAATAAAATTATAGTGGAGAGGAAAACAAGAAATATGTCATTTAGAAGATATAATATGTAGTTTAAACGACATATTTCTTGTTTTCTTTTCCACTCTGAAAATAAAATATGAATGGAACAGAAAACAATAATATGTCGTTTAAACGACATATTTCGTCTTTTCTCTTCCACTCTGGAAAAGTAAGGTGGAATTTAAAACAATAAAATAACAATGGAACAGAAAACAAAAAGATGTCGTTTAAACGACATATTTCGTCTTTTCTGTTCCACCCTGAAAAAGTAGCGTGGAATTTAAAACATTAAAATTAGAATGGAACCGAAAACAAACATATGTCGTTAACACATGTTTCTTGTTTTCCTTTCCACTCTGAAAAAGTGGCGTGGAATTAGAAACAATAAAGATATCGTTTTATCTTGACCTCCGATTGGTTAAAGATCTCGTTTTTTCAACATAATATGTCGTTTAAACGATATAATCCCAGCTTTCAGTTGGTTGGTAATTTCACGCGGAATCTATGTTGAGAAAACGAGATCTTTAACCAACGAAAGGTCAAGATTATGTCGATTAAACGATATCTTTATTGTTTTAAATTCCACGCTACTTTTTCAGAGTGGAAAGAAAAACAAGGAATATGTCGTCGTTTAAACGACATATTTTTGTTTTCTGTTCTATTCTAATTGTATTGTTTTAAATTCCATCCTACTTTTTTCAAAGTGGAAAGGAAATCAAGAAATATGTCGTTTAAACGACATATTTTTGTTTTTTGTTCCATTCTAATTTGATTGTTTTAAATTCCACGCTACTTTTTCAGTGTGGAACAGAAAACAAGAAACATGTCGTTTAAACGACATATTTTTGTTTTTTGTTCCATTCTAATTTTAGTGTTTTAAATTCCACGCTACTTTTTCAGAGTGGAACAGAAAACAAGAAATATGTCCTTTAAACGCCATATTTTTGTTTTCTGTTCCATTGTACTTTTATTGTTTTAAATTCCACCCTATTTTTTCAGAGTGGAAAGGAAATCAAGAAATATGACGTTTAAACGACATTTTTTTTGTTCCATTCTAATTCTATTGTTTTAAATTCCACGCTACTTTTTCAGAGCCGAACAAAAAACGAGAAATATGTCGTTTAAACGACATATTTTTATTTTCTGTTCCATTCCAATTTTATTGTTTTAAATTCCACCCTACTTTTTCAGAGTGGAAAAGAAAACAAGATATATGTCGTTTAAACCACATATTATATCGTTTAAACGACATATTTCTTGTTTTCCTCTCCACTCTTATTTTATTGTTTTAAATTCTGTTCTGCTAGATACTGGAACAGAAATGTCCCTTCCCGGGTTCCGTAATTTCCGGAATGCATGAAGGTGCGTTGTGTCTAAGCAGCACACAGAGAATTTCTTCATAGCAAAAACACGCCTATATAATTTTAACTCCTTTGACCGAATTTTATATAGTTAAACAGGGGTTAATAGGTATTTTTTCTTATTTCTGTTTTGACCAGAAATTAGAAAAAAAATATTACAATGTTTTATTGGAAAACTGTCACTTTTTGGTGGTAAAATTTTCAATATATTCAGAAATGCATGTTTTCATAAAGTGGTCATACCAGCCATCACGAGAACCCGCCTATATAATTATATAATAGTAAAACTGGGGTTTACAGGGGAAAACCTTATTTTTTTATTTCTGCTCTAAAATAAAGATTCTGGGTACTCGTTAGAACCACCTCGATAAGGCGGTTCTAACAAGCACCCACAATCTATATTTTGAGCAGACATCACGATAACAAGTCCATGAAACGAAGAACCCTCTAAACTCCACTTGATAAAGAGAAAAGTGGGATTTGCGGGGGCATACATTATCTGCCTTATTTTTCTGAAATACACAGATTGTGAGTACTGGTTAGAACAGTCGCATTGAGGCGGTTCTAACGAGAACCCACAATCTATGTTGAAAGCAGACATAAGAAAGATGCTGTCATGTTTACCTAAAATGTGTCATTTCTGACGCCATGCAGGACGCCATTTTTCACGCGGACATGTTTTCCTGATGAAGAAGAAAAATATCACAATTTTTCATCTTAACATTTTCGTGTTTTTTTTTTTTTTTTTTTTTTTTTTTTTTTTTCGGCGATAAAGCTTACACTGTATTTGTATAGGCGTGATTTCGCAATGGTTAACACTGGGAACACATGCTCGAAACTACCTTTTTAGTACATGTATCACATTAAAAATTCTGTGTAATGGACACATTTGTAAACTCCATTTCATATGGAAAAAACTGAGGTTTCCAGCAGTACATCACGAAATGACGCCTATATAATTGTGCCCCCCACCCCCCCTTAGCCCCACTTTAATATAGTAAAACTGGGATTTATAGGGGTAAACCTTATTGTTCCAATTTCTGCTCTAAAATATAGATTGTGGACACTAGTTAGAACCGCCTGAATGAGGGGGCTCTTACGAGTACCCACAATCTATATTTTGAGCAGAAATAAGATAAAAATATCTCAATTTTTCATCTTCAAATGTTCGGGTTTTTTTCGGCGATAAAGCTTACAATGTATTTGTATAGGCGTGTTTTCGTAATAGTTAACGCTGGGAACACATGCTCGAAACTACCTTTTATTATATGTATCACATTAACCCTTATCTTGCTGAATATTCATTTAGCCACACCCATTTCTGTCTATCAACCAATCAAATTACTTGATGTAATTTATTGCTACAGATTCATAACTGAATACCAAACAGTGTAGATCCTGATCAGATGGCTTCTTCAGAAGCCATCTGATCTGGATCTACACTGTTTGCAAAGATATGGGTTGTTGTGAACAGCAAGATAAGGGTTAAAACTTCTGTGTAAACTCCATTTCATATGGAGAAAACTGGGGTCTGTGGCATTACATCACGAAAACACGCCTATATAATTTTGCCCCCCCCCCTTGAGCCTCACTTTAATATAGTAAAACATGGGTTTATAGTGGTAAACCTTATTTTTCCTATTTCTGCTCTTAAATATAGATTGTGGACACTAGTGAGAACCGCCTGAATGAGGCGGTTCTAACGAGCACCAACAATCTATATTTTGAGCAGACATAAGAAAAAATATCTCAAATTTTCATCTTAAAATTTTCGTTTTAATTCGGCTGTAAAGTTTAAAATGCATCTGTATAGGCGCGGTTCCGTAATGTACATTACGTTTTCTTCTTTATGCTCCAATACAAAGATTATCAAGGCGGTTCTGGCGAGCACCTACAATCTATACTTTTACTAGAAATTTGGAAACGAGAAAAGAAATGATATAAAAATGCAGAAGACGCCATTATGGTATATGTGAGTTTTAACGTAATGGGATGCTGACTCCTCTTTAAATCAGTTTGCAATCGCTGACAGTCTCAAATATGCGACTGACAGCATGCTGACAAACCTATGCATTGAAGATCCTTGTTAACCCCCACTTTGTATAAAGGAAAAGATCGGTTTACATAAAGTAAATAGATATAATGAAAATATTGACTTATACATTAAGTTACATGTAACTATTTCTCCTAAAACATACAGTGTGGGTACTCGTTAGAAACGCCTCAAGGTGTATTTAGACCAGAATTATAGAAAATGTATAACAAGGTTCTTACTGAAAATGGTCATTAAACTCCGTTCAGAAAATCTGAATCATCGATTTTTTCATTTCTTCCTTTTAATACTCATTTTAATAGCCCATCCATCACTAAGGGAAAGTTGTAGACCTCACCCTCCGCCGATTTCTCCAACAAGTCGTATGTCTCTGCGACAGCCAGGAAAGGCTGTGATTATTTGGAGAAAATTGCAAAATCTAAATTTTCGTTCACAGACTAAGACATTCTGACAGGTGCGACACACCCTTTTAAACCATATATAGAAGTGGTTACTGCTCTTGTAAATTACAAGGGCGTCTATATTTTATTTGCACGATCACTTCATGGAAAATCATTAGCTGTGACACCACATCTGATATCGGTATAATTCATTTTGACTACTGTTGACAGCACATCGCGATAGTGGCTCACCGTTCCTAGTGAGCTTCTATCTATCCATTCGAATGTAAGGTATGTCGTAATTGCATATCTATTTATAAAGTGCATGACATGGATTTGAATATGTATTATTTTACCTGACAATCATAGTCAAATGGACTTAATCTGTGGTCTCATTTCTTTGTTTTGCAAGTTTCTCCAAATAATCACAGCCTTTCCTGACTGTCGCAGAGGCATACGACTTGCTGGAGAAGTCGACGGAGAGTCAGGTCTAAAACTTTCCCATAGTGATGTATGGGCTATTAAAATGAGTATTAAAAGGAAGAAATGAAAAAAAATCGATGATTCAGATTTTCTGAACGGAGTTTAACAGAGTATACATGTAGGTAGAAGGGATTTCCATGAATGGATTTGCAATCATAATGGCTAGTTACCTCGACATTTAGTAACAAATATTAAGGCAAATTATTTCTATTTTTTGTCCGAGTATACACTATAAACTGTTTCAAATACTATGTTACACATATGTTCCTCCTTAACTAGGATATTTATTTATTCATGTATATATATATTTCTTGCTTCATTATATAGGGGTGATAAAACACAAGTATTGGTATTGTATTTAAAACTGAAATCTGTTGTTCCCGAACAAGTGCACGAAATGAACACCCCTGTAAACTCCTGTTTATATGGGTAAAATTTAGGTTTACAGGGATTTACATAGAGGATTTTACATGAGTCTTCATGTATTATTGAATTTATTAAACGAATTGAGCAAAGGGGATAAAAGCGATGCTGTGTCGAGCATTTTATCCCTTTTCTTCAACAAGTTTAATAAATTATTGGTATAGAGGATCTCACATGAGTGTTCATGTATTATTGAATTTATTAAAAGAGTTGAACAAATGGGTATAAAAAGCGAGGCTTTGCCGAGCATTTTATCTCATTTCCTCAACGAGTTTAATAAATTCAGTAATACATGAGCACGAATGCAAGTTTCTATTTATCATATGACATTCAAATCGCATTTCATTCACGATTGTTTCGTCAAAATGTCAATATTCCGCCCATACCGGACTTATACGGACATCACCTTTCTCAGCTGTGCTGAAAATCAAGGGAATTAACGCGAACAAGACAGAAAATAAATGGTTATCTCCCCAAGGACTCGACTACCTCCTGTGCAAATTGCCTCAGGCAAATTGTAAATCGTACATTTTTAGGACCGCTTTTTATGTACTAAATAGGTGACTGTTTTAATTTAAGAAAGTGGAGGTTATCTTGAAATAAAAATTGAATGAAAAAGAATAAGCATAGATGATGTATTATATATGATTACAAATAGTATCTTCCAGTGTCAAATATATCAATTGTATTTAGCAACATAAATCAGTCTGAAATAAATAAATGTACAAGCCAACAGTGTAAAATGCAGCAAGGTTTTGAACATTTTATAATGTGCAACATAAATTTTCAAGAATTGCTGAAATGAAATATTAAATAAGATAAAATAAAATAAAATAAAAAATAAAACGATCAGTAGCGTATGCTCAAGAAAAACACAACATGACTAGTCCGACGAAAATGATCTAATTATCAAGTCTTTTTTTTTTTTTTTTCAAAATATTTTTGTTGTTAATTCTAAGCCCAAATGATGTTTCATATCACTTGTGAATCGTCTGCAGCAAACGATTCACGTGAAATGTCAAGCCTTATTCGCGTTGGAAATTACGAAAAAATATTTGAAAGTGTCTTCTGCTACTGATTCCCAGAGCTTGGAAGGTAGTATTGTTCGGTAGCCGGACAAAATCCCCCCGGACATAATCCCCCCCCCCCCACCGGACAACCCCCCCCCCCCTTTTTGTAAAGGCGGACAAAATCGCCCTCGGACAAAATCCCCCCAGGACAAAATCCCCCTCGATGTATGTCAGGTTGGACACCCCCCCCCCGGAAAAAATCGCCCTTGCTCTAAATTGTTCTAGTTAATTATCCTTCCACTACCCAAAATCTATGTTTTTGAGCAGAAATATATAAAACTAGAAATGGTGTTTGTAAAACACAATGCCCCCAACCTTTGCTTGTCCTTAGATGGCAAAATATTCAACAAATATTGTTAAAGACTCAAAAACATACAATAAGAATTCCCCCGAAGGCTATGTCGCGCCTGTGGGGGTGCAAAGTCACCAAAACTATGAAATCTAGGTCAAGGTCAAACATGGATGCCTGCATAAAAATTTCACTCCTAGTTGCAAGCATGTACCAAGTATCATCAATGAAACTCTTAAAAACAGACTCTTACATCAGGGTGAAAGTTAGGGTTGTCACACTATTTTACAAAGTCAGTTAACCATAAAATGTAGGTCAAGGTCAGAAATGGATACTTGCATTGAAGTTTCAATTCCTAAATGCAAGCTTGTACCAAATACAATAAATGAAGCTCTAATAGATCTTGAGAAATGGACTCTTACATTAGATAGAAAGTCAGGGTGGTCGCAATAATTCACAAAGTCAGTGAACCATGAAATATGGGTAAAAGTCAAATATGGATGCTTTCGTTGCAGTTGCAATTTCTAGATGCAAGTTTGTACCAATTATAATTTAAAAAGCTTTAATAGTTTTCGAGAAATGGTGAAAGTCAGGGTGGTCGCAATAATTCACGAAGTCAGTGAACCAGGAAATATAGGTCAAGGTCAGATATGGATGCTTGCGTTGAAGTTGCAATGCCTGGATGCAAGTTTGTACCAAGAATGATTAATGAAGCTCTAATAGTTCTCAAGATATGGACTTGCTGACAAGATTTTATAAAAAAAAAAACAAGGCATCGCATGCGATACAAATCCCCTCGCACAAGAAAACTTCGTGTGTGGAAAACACTGAAATGGCAAAAGTCCAACTTGCTTGAGATATTATCATATGCATCATTTGTGTAAAGTTTGTTTAAAAATCCATCCATAAATGTAGGTTCTAGAGTGATGACAATATTTCTCTAAAAATAGTCATAGGGACCTTGACTTGAGGCCATGGCCGCGAAGTAGATCTTGCTCAAGATATTATCATAAGCATCTTTTGTGTGAAGTTGGATTAAAATCATAAATGTAGGCGGAAGAGCAATGACAAAGTTTTTCTAAAAATAACCATAGTGACCTTGACCTTGAGGTCATGACCTTGAAAGTCAAAGCAACTCGAGATATTACCATAAGAAACATTTGTGTGAAGTTCTATTAACATCCATCAATAAATGTAGGCACTAGAGCGATGACAAAGATTTTCTAAAAATAGCCACAGTGACCTTGACCTTGAAAGTCGAAATAGTTCGAGATATTGTCATAAGGAACATTTGTGTGAAGTTATACTTAAATCGGTGAAGAAATGTAAGGGCTAAAGCCTTGTCAAAGTTTTTCTAAAAATAGCCACAGTGACCTTGACCTTGAAAGTCAAACTCACTCGAGGTATTGTCATAAGGAACATTTGTGTGAATTTATATTGAAATCAGTGAAGAAATGTAGTGGCTAGGGCGATGACAAAGTTTTTCTAAAAATAGCCACAGTGACCTTGACCTTGAAAGTCGAAATCGCTCGAGATATTGTCTTAAGGAACATTTGTGTGAAGTTATATTGAAATTGGTGAAGAAATGTAAGCTCTAGAGCATTGACAAAGTTTTTCTAAAAATAGCCACAGTGACCTTGACCTTGAAAGTCGAAATAGTTCGAGATATTTTCATAAGGAACATTTGTGTGAAGTTATACTGAAATCGGTGAAGAAATGTAAGCGCTAGAGCCATGTCAAAGTTTTTCTAAAAATAGCCACAGTGACCTTGACCTTGAAAGTCAAACTCACTCGAGGTATTGTCATAAGGAACATTTGTGTGAAGTTATATTAAAATCGGTGAAGAAATGTAGGTGCTGGAGCAATGACAAAGTTTTTCTAAAAATAGACATTGTGACCTTGACCTTGAAAGTTGAAATGGCTTGAGATATTGTCATAAGGAACATTTGTGTGAAGTTATATTGAAATCGGTGAAGAAATGTAAGCGCTAGAGCATTGACAAAATTTTTCTAAAAATAGCCACAGTGACCTTGACCTTGAAAGTGGAACTTGCTAGAGATATTGTCATAAGGAACATTTGTGTGAAGTTATATTGAAATCGGTGAAGAAATGTAGGCAGAGTGATGACAAATTTTTTCTAAAAAATAGCAACAGTGACCTTGACCTTGAGGTAATGACCCTGAAAGTCGAACACACTCGAGATATTGTCATAAGGAACATTTGTGTGAAGTTATACTGAAATCAGTGAAGAAATGTAGGTGCTAGAGCAATGACAAAGTTTTTCTAAAAATAGCCACAGTGACCTTGACCTTGAGGTCATGACCTTGAAAGTCGACCTCGCTCAAGATATTGTCATAAGGCACATTTGTGTGAATATATATTGAAATCAGTGAAGAAATGTAGGCACTAGAGTGATGACAAAGTTTTTCTTAAAATAGCCACAGTGACCTTGACCTTGAGGTCATGACCTTGAAAGTCGAACTCGCTGAGATATTGTCATAAGAAACATTTGTGTGAAGTTATATTGAAATTGGTGAAGAAATGTAGGCGCTAGAGCGATGACAAAGTTTTTCTAAAAATAGCCACAGTGACCTTGACCTTGAGGTCATGACCTTGAAGTCGAACTCGCTCGAGATTTTTTTATAAGGAACATTTGTGTGAAGTTATATTGAAATTGGTGAAGAAATGTAGGCGCTAGAGCGATGACAAAGTTTTTCTAAAAATAGCCACAGTGACCTTGACCTTGAGGTCATGTCCTTGAAAGTCGAACTCGCTCGAGATTTTTTTATAAGGAACATTTGTGTGAAGTTATATTGAAATTGGTGAAGAAATGTAGGTGCTAGAAGGATGACAAAGTTTTTCACAAATTACCAAAATGACAAAGGGCCATAACTCACAAAGTATTTTTCGGAATTTTGTCAAAAGTTAATCAGTTCATCTACTCATCACCACCAATCTATTCACCAACTTTCAAGGCTCTAGCTCCAATAGTTTTTTAGATATCTTGCTGACAAAATTTTATTAAAAAAATTTCAAAGGGCAATAACTCTTAAAAGGGGCATAATCCGGACGAAAAAAAAAAATACGCGTCAGCTAATTTTCCATGAGGAATCCATATATGAAATTTCAAAACCCTAGCATACACGGTTCTAAAGATATGCTATGCATCACTTTTAGCATACATTACAATGGGCACAAATTACCAAAATGACAAAGGGCCATAACTCACAAAGTATTTTTCGGAATTTTGTCAAAAGTTAATCAGTTCATCTACTCATCACCACCAATATATTCACCAACTTTCAAGGCTCTAGCTCCAATAGTTTTTGAGATATCTTGCTGACAAAATTTTATTAAAAAAAGTTCAAAGGGCAATAACTCTTAAAAGGGGCATAATCCGGACAAGAAAAAAAATAAGCGTCAGCTAATTTTCCATGAGGAATCCATATATGAAATTTCAAAACCCTAGAATACACGGTTCTAAAGTTATGCTATGCATCACTTTTAGCATACATTACAATGGGCACAAATTACCAAAATGACAAAGGGCCATAACTCACAAAGCATTTTTCGGAATTTTGTCAAAAGTTAATCAGTTCATCTACTCATCACCACCAATCTATTCACCAACTTTCAAGGCTCTAGCTCCAATAGATTTTGAGATATCTTGCTGACAAGATTTTATTAAAAAAATTTCAAAGGGCAATAACTCTTAAAAGGGGCATAATCCGGACGAGAAAAAAACTACGCGTCAGCTAATTTTCCATGAGGAATCCATATATGAAATTTCAAAACCCTAGCATACACGGTTCTAAAGATATGCTATGCATCACTTTTAGCATACATTACAATGGGCACAAATTACCAAAATGACAAAGGGCCATAACTCACAAAGTATTTTTCGGAATTATGTCAAAAGTTAATCAGTTCATCTACTCATCACCACCAATATAATCACCAACTTTCAAGGCTCTAGCTCCAATAGTTTTTGAGATATCTTGCTGACAAGATTTTATTAAAAAAAATTCAAAGGGCAATAACTCTTGAAGGGGGCATAATCCGGACGAGAAAAAAAATACGCGTCAGCTTATTTTCGATGAGGAATCCATATATGAAATTTCAAAACCTCAGCATACACGGTTCTTTAGTTATGCTATGCATCAAAAGCGTAACGGACGGACGAACGGACGAACGGACGAACGGACGAACAGACGAACGGACGAACGGACGAACGGATGAACGGACGAACGAACCAGAAGCAATATGCCCCTCCAACTTTTTCAAAGTTGGGGGCATAATAAAGGAATCTGTTATTGGAATATGTCAATTTAACTGATCATGCCAGACATAATCCTAATGGGTTGAGAGGTCCATAAACCCCAAAGCACACATGTACAATTACAAAAAGTTAATACAAGTATGTCCATTTTACTTTGATCTTACAAGCAATGTCTCCAAAATGACCTATACAGTGTTGACGGGCAATAATTTCTCCATGAGCACCAATATAGCTTTGATAGTACTGCACCAAATCGGATATGGAATCTGCAGTTTTCAAAACGACAGACTGATTTTCAAAAACCAGTAATTGTGCATGTGGAGGTGTGCGGGATACTGTCCACCTTTATAAACAGCAGGGGGGGGGGACTATGTCCGGGGGGGGGGGATTTTGTCCAGGGGTGATTTTGGGCACCTGAACAAATGTTAGGGGGATTTTGTCCGCCTTTACAAAAAGGGGGATTTTGTCCGGGGCATTTTGTCCCGGAATCTATTGTTCATGTTGCTATTACATTAAATCATATTTAGCCGATCAATCGAAGACGCAATCTGTGTGAAATTATTCATCGGGTCTCTGTATGTAGCAGAATCTCATCTCCCCTCAGGCGAATTAAACAGACTCGGACCAGACTGCGTGTATTCGCAAACTGATCCCAGTCTTTGTTTATTGCACACAATAAGGTCATAATATTGAGCCGGAACCCATGATTTAGTTTTTGCTTGCTATGACAGTCCAATGACTCAGATCAGACTGCACCCGTTCGTATTCCTCTATCCGATTCGCGTCTGGCAAGAGCACCAGGATAGTATAAATCAATGCTAGAAAAACAACCTAGTTGATTGCTGTCTATTCATTAAATAGGTGATATTCTTATATACTTAATGCCTCGGGCGGTCCGCAGTCTACCTTTCCAATGATGTTCACCCGTGACTTCGCGATGTTACGCGGTGTTTAACCCATTTAGTACCGGAAACCCCCAAAACGGGTACTCTGGCAAACAGTGCAGGCCCAGATCAGACGCTGCAGAACGCGGCGCCTGATCAGGGCCTACACTGTTTGCTAAAAGTTCAGCCATTTTCCAAATGAATTTTGAAGAAAACACAACCTGACACCCCTAAATCATGAAATGGACTTGTACTATATATAAGGAGGAACATTCCATTTGGTACAGAAAGGGTTAACAGGGGTTAATATAATTATTGGTTTGTTACGCCAAGGTCATTTTCTCGAAAAACACTATTGATTTTGCCTTTATCTCTTTATAATCAAATCAAAGTCTTAAGTAAATCTGATGGGTCCGAGCTTAAAGTGAGACAAAGAGGGAGGCGATTACAAAAAAAAAAAAAAAAAAACAGACTGAATTATTATTCTTACTATTATTATTTTTATTATTATTATTATCATTACTATTACCTTCTTTTTTGACTTTGATTAGTATATTATTATCACAAATACCCACAATCTATATTTTAGATATAATATTAGAAAAATTTCGAAAACACGCCTATTCAAATATATTGAAAAAAAAAATCCACTAAAATTTTCCACAGAAAAAAAAAATGGTATTCTTCATATTTCGGCGGTTTTAACGAGTACCCACAATCTATGTTTTTGAGCAGAAATAAGAAAAATAATGTTTATCCCTGTAAAACCCAGTTTTACTTAATAAAAGTGGAGTTTTAATAAGGTAAAAATTATATAGGCGTGTTTTCGTGATGCTTCATCCAATACGTTTGCACAGTCGTGAACAAAAACTGTTAACAGGCGCCCGCCAAATTGCGCGTCGAAGTGTAAGAAAATGATAAATTATCAGCTCTACTCAACAGGGCAATAAATGGACAATAAACAATTGCAGGAAATAATCCTGGACTCAAACGTTTTTTGTAACACGAGCAAAAATACGATAAACATTTTACCACCAATTCATGAAAATTTGCGGATAAAATCTGATATTTTTTATATTTCTGCTCAAAGCATAGATTTGGGCTACATAGTAGAACCACCTCGGCGAGGTGGTTCTAGCGAGTAATCACAATCAAGGTTTTTGAGCAGAAATAAGAAAATATATATCCCAGTTTTACTATATAAAAGAGGGTTCAAGGGGGTCAAAATAAATCCAGAAAAAGCTGTTTGTCTTACAATTACGTGCATGAGAGAGATCTTTGTCCTTTCTTAATAAATATTTATCCACTCCAGGACAGGTTTTTAAGGTCCATTTCTCCAAATGTAAAGTCCTACCAGAATCTAGCCTTTAGTTGCCTTTAGGTTGGCGCGGTTTTAATGTTAATATCATGATCTGTAAAGCATTCTGACTAGATTTCAGTTTGTCGAGGTGTAAACGAGATAATGTTTTGAGCAGTAAGTGACAAGTCTGTAAAACATTGCATAATCTTCACAGTTTTCAGAACAATAAAATTATCTGTCTTTTCTGGCCCCTGTCGGCAAATCTACTTCAATATAATTTAATACAATTTGGAGCCACATTTAGAACAGAACGTCACTTAATGAAACTAAACAATTACAAAACCAGGCCTATTCAAATACACATGTACATTGAAAATTTTATCACTAAAATGATTCAAGAAAGGCAGTCGACAGTTTCTGGAGGAAGAATGTTCACTCTATTGGTTAACCGCCTACGTAAAAGCATGCCCAGGATAAGTGTAGATAGGTTAACTAAAAATCATCAAAATAGTGTTGACTGGGCCGTGAAATCCATCACAAACAAAGAGTCAAACAAAATCATTATAAATGAAAATCATCAGTTAAAAAATACGTTATTTTCTAATTTCTGCTCAAAACAAATGTTGTGGATACTCACCAGAACCGCCACGACGAGGCGGTCAAACGGGCACAAAACATAGTATGTGGGTATTCGTTAGAACCCTCTCGGCGTTGCAAAGGGTACCCACAATCTATGTTTTAAGCAGAAAAAAATGTGTACAACTGTAAACCCTGTTCTACTACATAAAAGTGGGGTTTAAGGGGGTCAAAATTATGCAGCGTGTTTTATGATGGTCAAACCATAGTAACAAACACATTATTCCATTTCAAACTGATAATTAAGCATATCGTAGGCGTAATTAAGTCTTTGTTTTCGAAAACATTTACATTTGAGAATACATCTAAATAAATAAATAAATAAATAAATAAATAAATAAATAAATAAATAAAAATCCCGGACCATACAGTTCAAGAAGCACGTCGTATGCGTAATATATTCTTTGTTATTGTTTACCTTAGTAACAACCGCTGACTGCTGGTTACCAAGGTAAACTGGAAATAGAAATGGAGGGTAGTGTATTTCATTTTCAAAAAGGACCAAATTATTCTCATTTCTATTTTACAAAATTTATATGGACGTATTCGCAATACATTTGCCAACATACTACCGCTTGCACAGAATAAAAATAACAACTTACAAAAAAGTTATGACAATATAATCATCAGTTTTTGTCGCTTCATTCAGTAGTTTTACTATATATTCTATACATTTAGAGGGTGCCTCCAATTATATGTAAAAAGGACCAAAAAGTTGTTGATAAAACTTCATGAAAAATACATGTGTGCATTCGTAAAAGAATGCAGAATCATGAACCGCTGGCACAGAAAAGATATTGCTATTACTTTTTATTTTATAGGGAAATAATTATCAATTTCCTATATAAATCTATGTATTTACTTTAACCGACTGCAGTTACCTGGATGTCCGCTAAAGTTCGACATTATTAGTAAACGCGGCATCGTTAGAGACGTCGTACATGTAGCGTTACGGGGCGTATCTAACTAATTTGAATATTTAATCCACTAGTGGATTACCGAATTTATAGCATGGCGTTATCACACTCTCAGACGCGACGTCATATGATAAAATATTTTCCATATTCTTGTCTATTACATGGATTGAGGGTGCTCGTTTGGATCGCCTCACAGAGGCAGTTTTATTGAACAATGACAATCTATGTTGGTACAAAAATAAGAAAGAAATCACAAATTTTCATTTGGAAAACGTTATTTCTGAACCAATGCTAGCAACTGTTATATCACACGTGTATAAGCCAGCACATGACAAAACCTACAATAAGACATGTGCGCCCAACGAAGGCTAAGATCAGCCTGCGCATCCGCGCAGTCTGATCAGAGTCTTCGTTGTGCGCTCTAAGGATAGCTAAGGGCTCAATGCTCCTTCATGCAGCAAGAGAAGTCTGTGGTTAGACTATATTGATGCGCAAGCTGGTATGAGTCTTCGGTGGGCGCACATGTCTTATTGTATGTTTTGTCGTGCGGTGTTAGAAGCCTCCGTGGTGTAGTGGTTACGCTACTCGCCTTGTAAACCAGGGATCGCAGGATCGACCCCGGGCTTCTCCAGACTTTCGGGTGAGTCTTTAAACCGAGGTCCCGTCTCCATATGACCTTAGCCGTTGGTGGGACGTAAAACTCAAACACTCACTCACTCACTTGTCGTGCGCTGGCTCATATGTTATCATAATGATGGTCTTGTAGATACAGGCCCCCGCCCAACGGGGCTTGAAGAAATATGAGCCCCGCCAAGCGAATTTGTGTCTTCGAGCATTCCGTCATGACAAATTTTAACTGCGCATGCCCAGCCATTCAGAGGGGCCAGGGATATGGCTTTCTGTCTGAAGCTTCCTCTTGATTCACTGCTTGTATGAGCGAGCAGCGAAGATTCTGGCGAGACTGCGCGGATGCGCAGGCTCGTCTGAACCTTTGCTGCTCACATAGGCGATAAGTACCAAAATCGCTTGACGGGGCCCCACATATATGGGCTGCATGATGCTTCCACGCAGAGCTGAAACCGACCCGCAAATGAGTACTGGTAAACAGCTTGCCTGCCCAGACAAAGCAGTGCGAGTCGGCCCGTCCGTGCTTATAAACCCTATTGGTTTCATTGGGCGGCAGGGCTTGAGGTGTCATTTCATCTCAATGTCGGGTAAAAGTCCCACAAAATTGGAAACAACGCCTCCAAAATGACCTTTGCAGTGTTGACGGGGACGTTAAACCTCAAAAACAAACAAACAAAATTGTAGATACACTAACGCAGAAAGTTATTCATATACAATACTTGGTTGTGTAATCACCAATTTAATAGTTGATTAATAGTTTCAAATAGATGTGCATATAAATGTAATATTTTTTCACGATTAATAAAAGGTGTCTATATACAACGAGTTCTTATAATACTTTAATTTATGTCTTTTTATGAAGTCGAGGGCGTGGGGCTAGGCCCAGGGGAGGGAGGCCCTTTGAAACACACGAGCAAAACCTCATTTTGATATGTATCGTATACCCCCAATTTCAGAAAAGTCCGTTGAGCGGTTACTAAGAACTTGTCCGGACAAAATTTGGGCGGATTTTGGAGTGCCTTTTGGGTTCAGGGTTTTGAATTATGAAACCCTCTTGCACAGCGTCATATCCATATATATCGTATGCCCAAATTTCAGCACAATCCGTCTGGTGGTGGTTACTGGGAATTCGTCCGAACAAAATTTGGCTGAAAATGGTAGATAAAGGACGCTTAAAGGTCAGAGTTCCCAGTACAGAATATCCTGCAGTAATATGTTATATTATATCAACACAATGTAAAGGGTTTAATACACCAAAAACAACCTATAACTGTAGAGTTTTATAATTTTGCTGGGCCATAATACAAAATTTCGACCAATTTATCCCTCTGACATAAATGACCCTCAAATATTTCCAACGTTCAGCAATGGAATCAAGTATCTCATAAAGTTGACCAAACTGTGCTAATTTTAGCATGCGTGGTCAGGAAAAACTCAGCCTAGCCTACGCATGCGCACATAGAGGGTTATAAGAATTTCACATGGGCATGAAAGTAAGACAGAACTACAAATGTGTCAATGCGACACAGATGCTCCCGCCCAGTGCCCCTCTTCACCCCTAACAAAAGCATATTGCAGCAACATTTGTCACAAGACTGCATAGCTTAGGTGGAAAACTGTATAGGCGGAGGTATTACCGATTAAACCTTCGGACAAATGTGTATCGTCATATAAAATATGAGCAAAATCCATCATATGGTTTGGAATGTATGAGCTCTTTAAAACCTTAACATTAAAACTGTCTATGCCTGTGCCCTTGACCTGGAGGTTTTGGGCATGTAATGGGGGCGGGTATTGCTAAATAGAGAATACCAGGATCGTGTCTTTTGATATCAAGTTCATCAGGCAAGGCTTCGAGAACGCTTGTAGAACCGTGAGGCTTGCCGAGCGATTCTACATGCATTCTCGAAGCCGACTGATAAACTTGATATCCAATGACACGAATCTGGTATTCTATACATCAATTTATCCCCCTGTAAACTCTTAAAATATGCAATTTACGATCAGTTATCGATTGTCCTCAGCGCGTTCCAACATTCCGGCGCGGAATATAACGGGTCAATATATTTGTTATCAGCTGACCGTTATTTTTCTTTTGATATTTTTTTAAATGTAATTTTTCCAATTTTTCTAGTAATAATAATTTTTTAGCTATTTTTGCCGGTAGTCCGCTTCATTCATAAAAGTGCAATGTCACGTTGACATGATAACGCTCACTCGTCCTGAGATAGCATATCTTTATCAGGTCAATGCGTTACAATGCAATATATTTAGGGGACAACTGATAAATAAAACTATGGGACTGCACCTAGCATCATACCAAATATGAACCAGATCCATCACATGGCTCTTAAAAGCTTTAACATTAACAATGTCTGTGATCCTAATCTTAGTGTAATGGGCATGGGTGGGGGTATTGCTGAAAAAAACATTGGACCTAGATCTACCAGCATACAATAAAAACCAAGTCCATTGTATCGTTTGGAAAATATGAGCTCTTAAAGAACACAATTCTAAGTCCTTGACCTTACCTTAGTGTCATGGGAATGGGCGGCGGTATTCTGAAAAAAAAAACAAACAATAAAGAAAGAAAAAGTACTTCAGACCTGTATCTATCAAATCGATCATATGGTTTGGAAAATAAGAGCTCCTAAAAAAAAGTTCTAAATCCGTGACCATTATCCTGAGGTCAAGGTCATTGGGTTATTGCTGAATATAAGTATTGATCTGTATCAATCATTTTACCAAGTATAATTCAAATCGATCATAAGGTTTTGAATATATGAGCTCTTAAAATAAATTTCTAAATCCGTGACCTTGACCCTTATGGCACGTGCATGTGCTGGGGTATCACTGAACAAAACTGTGGACCTGTGTCTATCATCATACCAAATATGAAACAAGTCCATCATTTGGAATGGAAAGTATGTTCTTGCACACCAGACAAGGAAATCCGTGATTTTACCCTGGGATAGAAATTCATGTTCTGACCCTGGTGTTCCCCACCCAAAATCGAATATAATCGCGTGTTTGATAAATGCACTGGTTGATTACGACCTCATATGCGCCGTCGTTAATATTGACGTCACAGCACGTTACGTGACGTCAGTAAACATTCCTGCAGTGTCAACACAATATGGCGGACGTTTGTAACCGAAGTGACTGCAGCATTAAAAATCGGCGCTAAGAAATGGAAGGTATGCAAGAAAAAGAATCCAATATGGGTGTGAGGGGTGGATAGATAAATCCGTCCTTCGGGATCACTGTCCAGCATCACTCGGCAAGCCTCGTGATGCCGGACAGTGTCCCTCGGGGCGGATTTTTCCATCCACCCCTCACACCCATATACGATTCTTGTAAGCTGTTAAAATCGTTTACAACCCAAAATATTTGGTCGGTGACATTGACCTTAGGTCATTAGCATTGGTGGGGGTATTGGTAAACATCATGGACCTGTATGTATCATTATACAGAATATAAAGCAAATCATTCGTATAGTTTTCAAAATATGACCTTAAAATTGGTTCTAACTAGTAAGAAAAGATCACTCAGGAAAGGCCACAATATAAGAACGCAGTCGTCTCAAGTCACCTATAGAAAGTGACACGGAGGCATACACAAAATCAGACAGACGAAACATGAACGAACGACACAAAGCCAAATAACAAATAAGACACTGCAAAAAAAAAAAACGACCCCATTGAGACGGTCAGTAGTAAAATTACTGTGGACGGGGTCTGTGTGTGTGGTGGGGGGCTTTAACTCCAGCGATTTTGAAATTTCAAAACTCGCCCTCAGTTCCAGTACAGTATGAAACAAAATAACAATCACAAATTGGTCCGCATGGGGGCTTTCTAACTCATCAGTGAGTCATGACAAACTACTAAAACAATGGACCTGCGCCTATCATCATACCAAACATGAACGAAATTCATCATATGATTTGGGATGTATGGGCTCTTAAAAATGGAAATAATCAAAATTGTTGTCCGTGACCTTGGCCTTGAGGACAAGGACATGGGCGGGGGCATTACTGAATTAAACCTTGGACCTGTATATATAGTCATACAAAATATGAGGCAAAATCCATCATATTGTTTGGAAAGTATGAACTCTAAAGAAATTTAACGTTAAAATTTTCTCTAAGTCCGTTACCTTGAGCTTGGGGTACTGGGCATTAATAGGGGTATTGTTGCGTAAAACTTTGGATCTGTATCTATAATCATATCAAAGTGAACGAAGTCCATAGCATGGCTTTGAAAATATGAGCTCTTAAAATTTCAGCTTCTGCGCATACCCACGTGCGCACGAACGGAAACCGTAAACATATATATGCCTTCGACATCATCCGATGCTGGACCATAAAAAACCGTCCTGAGGGTCAAAATATGGTCACCAATCGGGGCTTAGGAAAAAAGGGCTGTCTGGTGCTTCCGCGCAGAGCTGAAACTGACCGAACTTGAGTACTGGTAATCAGCTTAGAAGATCTAAGCTTGCCCAGGAAAAGTGATATGAGTCGGCCCCACGTCTCAAACCCAAGCTGTTTCTTTGACCGGTAAAGCTTGAGAAGTCGTTTATCTCAATGTTGGGTAGAAGTCCCACAGACTCGGAAGCAACGTATCCGAAAGTACCTAAATATCGTTGAAGTGGACGAAAACAGCAAACACAAGCAAACACAATACACGCTGAACACTTCAATGAATACCCCCTTTTCTAGCTCCAACTGTAACTTCTATGCAGACTCATAATCCTCTCATATTCACATTGATAAGACTGACCTTTGATGTGAGCCAGTGCTATCAACAGTATTTATTATGGTTCATTAACTAGACTCCTGTAAAATCCCCTCAAGAATCTATTCCTTTAACAGGAAATTAAATGTACCAATAGAATGACTTCACCTGTTCAGGCGAAGTGCGGTTAGGTCCCCTGTCCGGCTCTATTGGCTTCCCACTCACACAAGCATTTTGATGTGTGACCTTGACCTTTGACCCGCTTTATCATATTTTTGAACTATTGCATATAGAGCATTCATATTTGGCATGCATGTTCCTTGTGACAAGGGCTTCCCATCCATACAAAACTTTTGACCTGTGACCTTGACCTGTGACCCAATGGGTTAAGGGGAAGTTTGCATTTGAAGCAAATTTACGCGCTTTTTATCTATTTTAGCTCTGGTGGCCATTTTACTGATCGTAGCGGAATCCTTTTAATTATTTTTGTAGAGGGTCAGCTAAGCAACATTCTTGAGCATTTTGAATGAAATTGGTCCACGGGTACAAGAGAATTTGTTATTTTAAGATGATTCTTTTTCTATTTTTAAGCTATGACGGCAATCTTGGTCATCAGCAGATCGCTTTTAGCAGTTTTGGTAGGAGGTCACATAGGTAACATTTTTGCGCAGTTTGCATCAAATTTGCCCAATGTTTTAGGAGGAGTTGGCGTTTGAAGCAAATTTACGATGTTTTTTTTCTATTTTTAGCCCTTGCAACCATTTGTGCTAGAGCGAAACCGTATTGGTATTTTCCTGTGAAGTTTGAATATAATTGGCCCAAGGGTACGAGGGAGTTGTCGTTAATGTTTTTAGGCTAACCTGACCGAAGGTCATGGTGAATTTTTGTGACCGTGAGATGTCCGACGTCGTCGGTCGGCGTCCGTCCTGCGTCATCCGTCGTCCGTGCGTAAACCTTACTTGGGAACATACTAGAGGTCACAGTTTTTAGCCAATCACCATCAATCTTAATTAAAATGATCAACATGACAATATCTCGGTGAAGTTCGAATATGGCTCATGTCGGATCAAAAGGTAGGTCAGTAGGTTAAATCACACCTTGCGAACATTCTAAAGGCCGATCATCATCAAACTTGCTAAGAATGATCATCTTGACAATAGCTCGGTAAAGTTCGAATATGGGACATGTCAGGTCGTGTCTTACCATAGAAAACCCTTGTGAACACACTAGAGTCCACAGTTTTAGTCTGATTATCATCAAACTTGCTCAGAATGATCATCTTGACAATACGTATGTTAAGTTGGAATATGGGTCACGTCTGGTCAAAAAGTCGGCCAGTTGATCACATTATTTAAAAACCTTGTGAACATACTAAAGGAGCCACAGTTTTTGTCCGATCGTAATCAAACTTGCTCAGAATAATCTTCCAAACAATATCTCGGTCAAGTTCGAATATGATTCAAGTCGGTTCAGAAAGTAGGTCAATATGTCAAAACACACTACAGGCCACATCAATCCGATCATCATCAATCCTGCCCAGAATGATCATATTCATAATATCTCGATTAAGGTCGAATATGGGTCATGTCGGGTCGAAAGTAGGTCAGTAGGTCTAAGCATAGCAAAACCTTGTGAACACACTAGAGGCTACCGTTTTGGTCCGATCGTCATCAAACTTGCTCAGAACAATTATCTTGACAATATTTCCATCCCTTTCGAATATGGATCATGTCGGGTCAGAAAGTAGGTCAGTAGAACATAACATAGAAAAAAAACCTTGTGAACACACTAAAGGCCACAGTGTTAATCTTATTATCTTCAAACTTGCTAAGAATGATAGTCTTTTCAATATCTAAATCAAGTTCGAATATCGGCCATGTCGGGTAAAAAGTAGGTCAGTAGGTCACATCATTTAAAACATTGTGATCACACTAGAAGCCACAGTTTTAATCTGATTATCATCAAACTTGCTAAGAATGATCTTCTTGACAATATCCCGGTCAATATCATGTAGGGTCTTGTCTGGTCAAAAAGTAGGTCTAATCCCAGGAAAAGCTTCTGAACATGCTAGAGGTAACAGATTTGGTTTGATCATCATCTACCTTGCTCAGAATGATCATCTTGACATTTCTGGGTCAACTGAAAAAAAAAACTGGTAAAACACAGAAAACATGTTGTGAACACTCTAGAGGCCACAAGTTTGTCCAATCATCATAAAACTTGCTCGAACTAATCACGTTGACAATATCTCGTTCACGTTCGATTATGGGTCATGTGGGTGAAAAAGTAGGTCATAGGTCAAATCATAGAAAAACATTGTGAGCACACTAGATGCCACAGTTTTAGTCTGATTATCATCAAACTTGCTTAGCATGATCATCTTGTCAATATCTAAGTCAAGTTCGAATATGGGGCATGTCAAGTTAAAAAGTAGGTCAGTAGGTCATCATCATTGAAAAACATTGTGAACACACTAGAAGCCACAGTTTTGGTCCGATCATCATCATTCTTGCTCAGAATGATCTTCTTGACAATATCCCTGGCCCAATATCGTACCCCACTGCTACTTATCATCCCGTGTGGCCCAGTATCGTACCCAACTGCTACTGTATCACTCCCAGGAGCTCAGTATCATACACAACCTACTGCAGCAACCTCTGTAGCCCACTGCCGTACTCCACTGCTCCTGTACGTAGCACTGTGGCCTTGAGCCCATCATAATTTGTTCACATTTTGACCCTAGGTTGACCTTGAACTAGTTTACGGCAAGGTCAAATTTAGTCTCTTATGCTTTTATATGGGGAAACTGTTAGAAAGTCCACTATTTTTAAAGATCTTTCTCCAAAACCACTGGGCCAGTCAAAGCTAACGACAGACTGCATGCATGGTAGTATACCCAATCACGGTTTACAACTTTGCTTCCCTCTTTAATTGCACGCCGGTGGGTCAGGCCTCAGATTCTATGACGGTTCAAGCGTAAAGGCTTATTGAGAATTAGAGAGATCTAATTCAAGGTAATGTTGGTTAGTGCCTGATGCTCTGCCCCTGGTCGGGCCCATCGGAGTCTAACTGTTGGTTTTCTTTTGCTCCAGCATTTCAGTGGTTTCTTGCTGTCGAGTCCTCACCGTTGTTTCATCTCTGTGGTTTGTTGATTATTTGTGTTCATGGAGATGTTGCACTGATGAGTTAGGAGTCCTTCATGCGGACTGAACAAATTATTTGTCTAAATCGCGACGGAAGTAGAAGCGAGGATTGTGGTCACGTAAAATCGATTTAAGCCCCCAGTGGAATTCGTTTCTGCTGACCATTCCAAGGCGGTTCCTTTTTTCTGTCGCGGTTTATTTTGTTATGGTTTATCTTAGTGTGTTTGTGTCGCTTATATTATTTTATTTTGGATAGCCTATTGGTCAATTTTGTGGGAAAGTAACTGTCCTTTTGGCTTCTCGGTATTGATGTTTCCAATAGGGTATGTTGTTTCATGTTTGTGTTTCTTTCCCTTTGGTGTCTCTGATGGGAACTGTGGATTGATTGTATCGATTCCTGATTATTGCCTCCATTTCTATTTTTCATATGGAGCCTCATGGGATTGGGGAATGAAAGTTTATTCGTGGGGTCTGGGTCACATGACCAAGATGGCCATCACGCCCATATATGGTAAAAACCCTTCACAAATCTTCTCAAGAACCAAAGGGCCAATGACCTTGTGGCTTGGTATGTAGCATTGGGGCCTTGAGCCCATCATAGTTTGTTCAAATGATGATCCTAAGTTGAACTTGACCTATTTTATGGCAAGGTCATCTTTGGCCTCTTATGCTTTTATATGGGGAAACTGTTAGAAAGTCATTTAATCGAAGAAAGCAAATGGCCAGAGTGAAAAAATGTTTATGTTTATATAAAAATTCTGACACCAAGTGGTTGTCTGCCCCTGGCCATATATGTGTATAAAAACATGAAAAAAATATGTTTAAAATCAGATTTCAAAGATATTTTTATGCCCCCGGAATCTAGATTCGGGGGGCATATAGTTTTTGGTCTGACTGTCTGTTTGTCCGTTTGTCTGTTTGTCCGTTTGTCCGTTTGGCAGTTTGTCCGTTTGTCTGTCTACAAAAACCTTAACATGTGGCATAACTTTTGAATGGTAATAGATATAGCTTTCATATTTCACATGTGTATACCTTATCACAAGACCTTTCCAATGGTACCATAATTTTTGATCTCGTGACTTTGAACTTGACCGTTGACCTACTTTTTCATTTTTTTTTTTAAAACATAAACATTGGCCATAACTTTCGAATGATAAGTGGTAGGGCTTTCATATTTCACATGTGCACTCCTTGTCACAAGACCTTTCTAGTGGTACCATAGTTTTTGACCTCGTGACTTTGAACTTGACCTTTGACCTACCTTTTTTCAAAATTTTTAAAAACATTAACATTGGCCATAACTTTCGATTGGTAAGTGGTAGGGCTTTCATATTTCACATGTGCACTCCTTGTAACAAGACCTTTCTAGTGGCACCATAGTTTTTGACCTCGTGACCTTGACCTTGACATTTGACCTACTTTTTAAAAACTATAACATTGGCCATAACATTCGATTGTTAAGTGGTAAGGCTTTCATATTTCACATGTGCATTTCTTGTAACAAGAACTTTCTAACGGTACCATAATGTTTGACCTCGTGACCTTGACCTTGACGTTTGACCTACTTTTTAAAAACTTTAACATAGTCCATAACTTTTGATTGGTAAGTGATTGGGCTTTCATATTTCACATGTGTATTCTTTTTCAGAAAAAGAATGGTACCATATTTTTTACCTCGTTACCTTGACGTTTGACCTACTTTTTAATTACTTTACCATTGGCCATAACTTTCAATTGGAAAGTGATAGGGCTTTCATATTTCACATGTGCATACTAAGTCACAAGACCTTTTCAACAATCCCATAATTGTTGACCTTGTGACCTTGACCTACTTTTTTAAGACTTGTACATTGGCCATACCTTTTTGATTGCTTAGTGATACTGCTTTCATATTTACCATGCGCTGTCCGGGGGCATCAGTGTTTCACAAACACATCTTGTTTTAAACTTGCAACTAATGGGTAAAGTGACAAGGCTTTACTGGTGACATCAGAATTTTGGCCACAAAGGGTTGTCTGGCCTTGCCCTGGGGTTATATACATGTGAAAAAAAAACATAAGAAAATGTGTATAAATTCAAAGGGATTTGTTTCAGACTTGCAACAATATTCAGTGTGATAAGGGCTTTCTGTTGACATTTAAAGTTGGTCCCCAATGGGTTTTCTGCCCTTGCCCCGGACCTATATACATGTATAAAATCATTTAAAATGTGTTTAAAATCATACTTCAAAAAGATTGTTTTAAAAGTTGCAACAAATGGGCTAAATGATAAGGGCTTATTATTTGTCGCCAAGGGGTTGTCTGCCACTGCCCTAGTATACATGTACGAGCATTCCCACCTGAGTCTTTAGGCTCATTGGAGAGCTTATACTATAGGCATGCTCTGTCCATCCGTTGTCCATCTGCCATTTTCAAAGATCTTTTTTAAATTCTACCCTGCCAATTAAACCTTCTGCCCACATTATATTTTGTATTTGAAAGCATACAGCTAGGCTTTTCGTGACTGAATATTTCAGTTTGTTCAAAGTAGAACTTTATGTAAACCAGTGCTTCAGCTGAAGTGCACGACCCGCCGGATGCTTTTAGCTTTATGAGTGTTACCATATATGGGTATGGCGGCCATTTTGGTCATGTGACCTGGACCTAAAACGGTTCCCCCAATAAATGCGCCTTATCGTAAGGCGCAAAAATATATCCTATACTTTAGTGCTGTATTCTGAATCTTTTGCAGGATAAAATGCATTCTCACTTTTCCAATACAAAAGCATATGTGTCAAAGTTTGACCTAGGCACAAAGAAGGTCAATGTCAACCCAGGGTCACCATTTTAGCAATTTATGATGGGCCTACGTCCCAGATGCTATTTATCAAGTTTCGTGGAAATCGGCCCAGTGGTTCTGGAGAAGTCTATTTTTGAAGGGTTTTTACCATGTATGGCTTGGCGGCCATTTTGGTCATGTGACCTGGACCCCTTGAGCAAATTTTGGTTTCCCCCATCCCATAAAGGCTCCATATGAAATTTGAATTCAATCGGCCCAACGGTTTCCGAGGAGAAGCAGTTCGAAAATTTTCACATTTTTCGCCTCGGCGAGGCTATACTAAATGGAATGTAATATTTCGCAAGTTCATTGGTTAGATCTCATTGATATCTATCAGTATGCCAAAAATTGTTTAAATATTCCAAGCGGTTAAGTCACTATCACCAATTTTCACAAACGGGTTACCGACGGACAGACAGACTGACAGAATGACAGAATGACAGACTGACAGACTGACAGAATGACAGAATGACATGGTGATTTTAGGGCACTTAGAAAATCAACCGACTTCAGTCAGTCGCTTTTTCTGCGGGTCGTGCAATTTATCTGTAGTCCGAAATTTTAAACATGTGATTACCAAAAGCATCAGTTTTATCCAAAAACTAGGGTAACAGGTAGTAACTAGACAAAAGTGCCCAGTGGGGCACGTATACCCCCGGCCAGTGCCGAACTACAAAGGGAAATAACTCTAAAAGGCCTAACCCCTTGGCCCTTATTTTCTTTCCCACAATACAAGTAGTCATACTGATCATGTGTGCAAAATTTCAAGTTTCTATGTGAAGCAGTTCCTGAGATATCTTTGACACAAAATAATTGTTTACGGACAGACATACAGACAGACGGAAAAGACAAAAACTATATACCCCCATGGCATACGCCGGGGGTATAATTACTGAGTTTGTCATATGACGTCGCGTCTGAGAGTGAAATAACGCCATGTAATAAATTCGATAATCAACTAGCGGATTAAATATGCAAATTAGTTAGATACGCTCCGTAACGTTGCATGTATGACGTCCTTAACAACGTCGCCTTTACTAATGGCGGAATATTGACAATTTTGTTAAACAATCGTTAATAAAATGCGTTTTAAATGTCATATGATAAATAGTGCATTCGTGCTCATGTATTATTGAATTTATTAAACTCGTTGAAGAAAAGGGATAAAATCCTCGGCAAAGCCTCGCATTTTATCCCTTTGCATCAACTCGTTTAATAAATTCAATAAAACATGAACACTCAAGTAAGATCCTCTATACTAATAATTTATTTAACCCGTTGAGGAAAGGGATAAAATGCTCGGCAAAGTCTCGCATTTTATCCCTTTTCATCAACTCGTTTAATAAATTCAATAATACATGAACACTCAGGTAAGATCCTCTATATAATTAGAAAATATAAGGATCACCCTTCCATTCCTAAGCTCTAAACAGGGACACAGGATTCAGAGTACATAAATGTGTATTTTCAGTAAAACCTCCACTAATGTTCACCTCTGTTTAGCAGTCACCTCTCTTCAGCAGCCACAATAACTCCTCCCATAATATTTACTATATATTTAACCTCTGCTCAGCATCCACCTCTCTCCTCCAGCCAGCAGCCACCAAATCTAAATTCCCTCTATTAAGCAGCCAGAGTTAACTCAATAGCAAAAAATCGGATGTAAAAATAGGAATTTCTCTTCTGATGTATTTTTTATTTCAAAATGTATTTTTCTCAAAACTACCATTGTGATATATGCATAAATACAATATAAGCATGTGAAAAGAAACATAAATGATGGAGAGGTGTCAGATGACACCTCTCCATCATTTATTTTTCTTTTAGTACATCCATGTTGAGCTGCCTTCAATAATCACTATTTTTGTCTGTCGATAAAAAGCCATACATCACCTCAGACATTTCCCTCTGTTGAACAGCCACCTCCCTTAAACAGCCCGTTTTGAAGTTTTCCCAGGATGGCTGAAGGTTACACTGTAATTCTCACTGGATTTGTTACTACTGCAGAATAAAGACAGCAATTTCTTTTTGTCCTTTCCACATGTACAAAAATGGAACAGAGCGATCTTTGACCATTCAGAAGTCATTTTCTGACTGGTAAATCCTTCCTGTGCATTCAAGAGACTTTGTTTGCTGTTTTATTTTCACGTAATTTTAATTTCAAGATATCATAATCATATTGAATTTCTTCTCTTGGTAAAGCCAGCAGAATAAAAACAGCAAATGCCTGGGTGCTGTCATCTCATTTGAATGCCTTTCTTCTTGTACTGAAATGGAATAGTCTGTTGTTTGATCATTCAGAGGTTGTTTTCTGTGCATGTAAAGCCTTCTTGTGCATTCAAAATACTTAAGATATGCTATTTGCTTCATGGTTTAATCACAATGCAACACTCACATTGAATTTCTAAATCTATTACCCGGTTTTGCCTGGTATTTTCTACTTAGGGAGTATTGCCCGGGATGGGTTTACCCACTGGGTTTTCCCGTCCCGGGAAATTGCTTGCCAACCTTGATTGCTCCAGAATAAGCTAAACTACTCATATATACATGTAGAGTAGTTCTTGGGTTGCGACGGAAGCCATAAATTAGTTGATACGTTCTTTGTCAAATACATTAAATGGGTATTCCAGATTAAATTTTCATCCATGTTTATACCTAAAACTTTTTTATTACTACTGACTTGCAACTCTGTGTTGTCGTAATTTAGTTTCAACGCATTATTTTATAAAGTTACCCTCTTTTGCCTGCTTGTTAAAAACTTAAAGTAGAAGTAAAACAAAGATCAGGAATCGATACGATTAACTTACTCCACCCATCAAAGACACCAAAGGGAAAGAAACACAAACATTAAGCGACCAGACCATAATGGAAACCTAAACAAAGGAAGGCCATAAGGACAATTACTTTCCCACAAAATGGCCAACCGAAATAAAAAGACACAAGTGATACACACAGTAAGTAACAAACAACACCACAAATAAACCGCCACAGAAGAACCGCTTGTCAGCAATGGTGGTGCCAAAAATGCGGATTTAATCTGACCTTGCGTTTGCTGGTGAAGTGAATATTTTGAGAGGTGCTGTGACAACCTCGTTGGGTATTTAGCCACATTGAACTTCATCTATCTATCTTTTGTTCTTTCTTTCTTTCTTTCTTCGTATACTGCCTACGCCAAAAAGGGTATTATCGGCAGGTGTACATTACATATACTCAAGATTTGCAGGATGAAAGCCTACACTGTAATCATGTTACTACGGTAGGGCTCTTTTACCTGCACAGGGGAAGGTTTTCCCTGCACAGGGGACCTCCAGTTAACGTCGCGATCCGAAGGACGGTGCACTTTGTGACATTCATCTGTCAGCCTATCAGGTTATCTTGTAGAATGAGGCAGTCATAAGAATATATAGGACGCAGCCATCAGCAACAACGGATAGATGACTTGATAGAATCATGGAGATCATCAATGGAACACCAAGTAAAGGACCGGTTCAAGAACCCAACCTTCAGGTACACCTGACAAAACAGGGAAAGATACTTTAAATAGCTTACGCTTGGCCATTTAGCACAAGTTCATTGTTGTGAGCGCAGAGAGAATGATGCGCTTATTCACTTTGAATGGATCATCATATCATGTAGAGGTCTTATTGATACAAATTTCCTTTCTCCTACCGACAGGTAGCGACTTAGGTCCGTAGTGCCGTTTTATTTTCTGGTAACGCCTGCTATTGACTCGCTGTTCATGTTTAAAATGTCAAAGCTAAGGACGGCGGAAAGAAATAGATGAGAACATAATACATTCTTCCACACACCTTGCCAGGAAATAAAAGGTTGAAAAAAAATCGTGGCCCAGTGTGGCAGCTTAAAGTTTACTTTGGGTAATTCGATGGACCGTCCTATAGCACAAGTATTAGCTTTTACAAAACGCTTAGCACATATTAGTTTGTGTAGTTATAGGATTGCATAGTCAAATAACAAAGCTGTTCACGAGTATGCTTTATTAGTGTGCTAGTAAATATGGAAACTTGTATAATAGCCAAAGATTCCAAAAGTTGATTCCAGTTTCATATATAAACTAAACTAGCAATCTTGTACTATGACAACCAGGAAACGAAAAACAGTAGAACAGATACATCTGCTTTCACATTGAATGTTAGCCTTATTCCAAGTCAGCCAGCCAACATGTTTTTACAAAAGTGAAAAAAGCGTGGTAGCTCAGTGGTTAGTACACTTGCCTATGATGCTACAGGCCCCCGCTTCGATTCCCGGCAGCGGTAATAAAATTGCAGTGTCCGAACATGGTCCACTGGCATTATTTGCAAGGGTGAATGCCACAAAGTACACCGTTCTTCGGATCGGAACGTTAACTGTTGCCACTGTGCAGGAAGACCCATCCCGTGTACAGGTTAAAAAATCCCTATCGCAATTACAAGATTACATTATTATCCTTGTGCGTCCCCAGCTGGAGTTTGCTTCAGCCATATGGGACCCCATACAAAAAAGAAACACCCATAAGGTTGAAATGGTCCAGTGACGTGCAGCTCGATTGACCATGAATGACTATGCCAGAAAAAAAACTAACGTCGCTTCATTATTACACAAGCTGGACTGGCAACCCCTTGAAGAAAGACTTTCAGTGGCACGTCTTTGTCTTTTCTACAAGATAGTGAACGGCCTTGTGGCTGAGTCCCTTCTTCATTATGTCCAGCTTCGTACTCATAGGATTTCAAAGTACTGTCACTCTACGACATTTCGACAAATTTATACTGACAAGTATACATATAAATATTCCTTCTTACCACTGAAAAAGGCAAGAAAATGAATTTTCTTATTCTATCGTAGCCTATGGCATGAAAGTAGAATTATGCAATCAGATGAATGAACTTTTATAAATACGAAAGGTTATGGTCTTTTTTAGATCTTTGTCCTGAATACTACCGATTTAGTTATTTTATTTTCGCCGCTTCTGAAACTACTGGGCTAAATGAACGCAATTACTTATGGAGCCCCCGGGATTGGAAACGGAAAGTTGTTCATAAGATCTGGGTCTCATGATCAAGACGATCACCATGCCCATACTCGGTAAATATTTAAAATCTTCTTTTAGAAAGCTTGAAGCTTGGTATGCTGCATTGGGAGACTGTAGCCCTGGATTTATTAACTAATTCTAGGTCAAGATCAACTGTATTTGAATGGAAAAGTGGCAAAACAGTGTATTTTCCCCAAGGTACTTTTTCAAAAACATCATCAAGGCACGCAGTTTCATTTTCACTTCATTGCAGCTAGTATTAAGTGTCGTGTGTTAGCGATCGAACGGTTCCCAGTGCTTCATCATAGTATAAAGATTATATTTCTATTTAAATGAAATCACTGAGCCAATTTTGATGTCTTTAAAAATATATGACATACTGCTCAAATAATCATCTTAGAGCGTAAGCAGTCCTACGACGTAAAGTGATGCTTTTTTAAGAGTCTTTATAAAATCTGTGTATATTACTTCCCCGTTTCTAAAGGCACTTTTATACAAAAAATCAGATTTAGTCCCACCTAATTAACGTTTCCGCCCGATTAATAAATGTGCCTCGAATTATTTTGTTTTTGTTTGTTATTCAACATTTAACGAAGCGCATCTTTCATACAAAATGTTCCATGAAAAAAAGTTGAAGAAAAGGTTGACATAATCATTCACAGCTGTTACATTTATTGATAAAACATTGGAATCAAATGCAAGGCGGGCCCTTTCAGCTTTTTTTTAAAGCTATCCTTGTCTAATTTCAAAAGAATCCGGGACGTTTCGGTCCCGAGTCGTTTCGGCCTTGTCGTTTCGGTCTGGGTCGTTTCGGCCTAAATTTGGTCTTGGGTCATTTCTGCCTATTTCGGTGGTCGTTTCGGTCCTTGGTCGTTTCGGCCTGGGTCGTATCTGCCAGATTTTATTTTATTAGATAGATTTTTTTTTCAGCAGAGTACGTGTTGAATTTTGGAATATTTTTACATGGCCTTTAACATTAGCCATGTTCATGAATTTTAAAAGTTCTTTTCATAACCAATTTTATTCCAGTTAGCACCAGCAAGATGGTGTGACTAGGATTTGATAATTGTCTGAAAACAACTTTACTACAAGTATATACGGAATTGTACATCGAATAATAATCACACAGCAGACACGGCGCTAGGGCAACGTCAGATCAACGTCATGACCCTGCATCGATGTAGATGTGACGTTGCATGAACTTTATGAAATTGCACCAAAGTTGATGTGACTTATTTAGTCACATGGAATGCACAATAAAAAAGAAGATTTTTTAAAGACCCTTTGAAATCGTTATGAGCGATGGCAAGGATAAGTAATGGGATGGTGTCTCTTAGTACCTTATGCATTGATTGCTGACATTTGATTCCTTGAAACAAAAGCATTTTAATTATAACATATTTGGATATTTTGTACGTTAAAAGAATTCGCCGATAAAGTCAAAGGGCTTAAAAATTATCTCACCGCCATAATTTAACGCGTGTTCTCACACCTAATTAATGGCATGCACCTGCACTCGGTTTATCACCGATAGACAAAAAGAAGGCCTGCATTAGATAACTCCAGCAAAATTAATTAACGGGTGATTGTTTAACGGATCATTAACGTAAGATGATTCAATTTACTACTTAAAAAGGCAAAAACTTTTAATGGTGTGAAATAAATAAATGGCACCTTTGATGGTATTGTGACTACAGAAAGTTCATATCTATCAAGACTCTGATTAGTCTGCACGCATGCGCAGGATAGTCTGAGACTTTCCTGGTCGGAAAACGACATGCAAACTTGGATCAACATAAGCATCCATTCATTACATCAAAGTTATCGCTTTTACCTCTTTGTATGTCGCTGTGGCTGTAGAACGTTCGTGCAAGTCTAAAAGATTTTGAAGGTTCGTGTATCCTCAAAGATTATGATCAGACTGCATTCAAGCGCACGATGGTCTTCTTCTTCACGTGCCGCATACAGACGTGCACAATTTAAGATCATGATGCGCATCCATTCTAAAAGTGTTTTGTTTTCTTGACAGCAATGCGGGAGCGATCTGCAAATACTGACCATACTGCACTGATGTGTAGGCCAATTAGTATTCGCTAGTATCACAATGGCATGCTGAGTTTCATAACAGAATGCGAAACATTCTCTGGGTAGACCTGTGACTGCAGTCAGCTGTTGATCGATTCGTAGCATCTGTTAAGTAATTTACTTATCACGAAATGTTGAATATGTGCTGACTGATTACCCCTTTCCAATCTGAAATTGTCCTAGGGATGAAGCTAAATTTGTAGATGTCAGTCCTAGTGCCGATTTTTTAGAGGGCTAATGAATTTTTTTTTTTCCGAAGTGTTGTCTTTGAAGGGGGAACAAGGTCACTCATGGGTATACTGGCTCTACCCTTTAGACCTTTATATAAAAGTATCAGCCTACTTTGTTTTCTCCACTCTTTAAGAGATTCCCACTTTAACTGTTCCAGAATGCCAGTCATACACCCAGTTTCAAACGAGTAATTCCCAGTTACAAAACGGGCCGCACGTTTTTGGACTTTCTCCAGTTCCTCCTGGAGGGTAACAGTAGGTGGATCACAGGACGTACTTGCATCTTCCAGGACTGGACGAGTCAGTCCCTTGTATGCCATTTCTTTTACGTCTTGTGGGCATGCTGACAGGTTCCGTCTCAAGAAGCCAAGGGTCCTATTTGCCTTAAGTAGCACAAACACTACTAATATGAGTGCTCCACCTTAAATCATTAGTTACTGTCACAACAAGGTATTTAATGCTTTCTACATTTTCGCTACCCAATTTGTCGATATCATACTGAAGTTTTACTGTATCTTCCGAAGTTTTTATTTCTCGGTAACAAACACAGTCATCAGCGAAAAGCCTTATTTCTGAATCAATTTCCTGTAGGATGTCATTTATGTAAAGGGAGAAAAGAAGTGGACCAAGAACCGTCCCTGTGGGACCTCAGACAGGACAGGGTCCCAATCAGATTTACTTACATTAACAACCACCCATTGCTCTCTTTGGCATAGAAAAGCGTCCATCCATTTTAAAGTTTTGCCACCAATGCCATATCCATTAAGTTTGCTTTTCAGAAGCTCATGAAGAGGTGTATCAAAAGCTTTCTCAAAATCCAAGATTAATGTGTCAATTTGTCCACCATTATCCAAGATTTTGGCCCAATCATCTATCACTGTCACCAGTTGTGTTTCACAGCTATGGTTCTTTCTGAAAGCATGCTGTCTATCAGATAATAGTTTATGTTGGTCAAGATTGGCCAGTACATTTGAACAATAATGTACGCCAAAAGTTTGCAAGGTACACATGTGAGTGATACAGGGCGATAATTTCCAGCACAAGTTCGATCACCTTTCTTGTACAATGGACATATATTTGCTAAAGACCATTCTTTGGGAATTTCACCCGAATCAAGTGACTGTTGAAAAAGGTGTGCGAAACCGGACCTAATTCAGCTGCAAGTTCCTTTAGGACTCTGGGGTGCAACTCATCAGGTCCTAATGCTTTAGAAGAGTTCAGGCCTTTCAGAAGTTTGATTAACTCCCTTTAGCTACAACAATGTTCTCCATGAACGGGGCCGTCCTTTCAAGCAAGGGAACATGGTTGTGCTCTGCACCTGTCATTGTGATCAGAGTATTGGTTGTTCAAATGAGCCCTCTAAGGTTTCTCTGGTATTTATAACGGAACGAGCTAAAATTGCAATAACACAGCCTGATCTCTGATATGCAATATTACAATGCATTGAAATGGTGAGAACAAAAATCGGACCGAAACTACCCACCAATTTGGCCGAAACGACACACCCCAAAAATGTGTCCGAAACGACTCGGGCCGAAACGACCCGGCCGAAAAGGTATAGCTAAACAGCGAAAGGAAAAGTTCCTTTCGCGAAAGGAAGATTTTTCTACGAAAGAAATATATTTATGAGGCCTATGGTGATATTTGATGTACATGTATATAGGGATCCTTATGAAACAATTTATTGGATATGGGGTACTTTTGCAAAAAAAAAAAAAAATAATAATAATAATAATAATACTAATAACTCGGGCCCATTAATACCGTTCGTACTGACGTATTGATGGGTCCGAGATAATAATAATAGACATTAGGGGATTAAAGCAAATGTGTATTTTCCTTTCCACGAAAGGAAGGTATTGCATGAAAGGAAGATATTTATGAGGCCTATGGTGGTATTTTATGTATATAGGGATACTTATGAAACAGTTTAGTGGATATGGGGTACTTTTGCAAAAATAATAATTATAAATAAAAATAATAATAGACATACGGGGATAAAAGCAAACGTGTATTTTCCTTTCCGCGAAAGGAAGACATTGGACGAAAGGAAGATATTTATGAGGCCTGCGGTGGTATTTTATGTAGAGGGGGATACTTATGAAACACTTTAAATAGTGGAAATGGGGTAAACCAAGAAATTTAAAACGAAAAAAAAAAAATAATAATAATAAAAACAAAATAAAGAAAAATGGAAAGACAATGAATAGCCCAATATTTTGTTCTGTTTTTATCACTGGTTTGCTCTTATTTCACTTGTTAAATCAATCAATAAATACTTATATTTGGGTCAATAAGACACGAAATGTGTTAACGCCGATGTTTTTTATTTTTGTCGTTTGCTGCATCTTTTTGCAAGTGTAACAGGTCGACCGTGTGGCTCGGTAGCTCAGTCGGCAGAGTGTTCGCACGGTATGCGAAAGGCCCTGGGTTCGAGTCCCGGCCGAGTCATGTTCTTTTTCCACCCCTGTGACATTTGGTGGCCAGTATGGGTCCAGCACCGCGTCTGAGAGCATAAAATAGTATGAAAATAAGTCTTGCAGTCGGACTGGATAGGACTTAGAGATTCGGGACGAATCTCATTAGGCAGGGGGATAATGTAACAGGTCGACCGTGTGGCTCGGTAGCTCAGTCGGTAGAGTGTTCGCACGGTTACGAGGGGCCCTGGGTTCGAGTCCCGGTCAAGCTCATGTTCTGTTACACAAGCACTTATATTTTTGCACATAAAAATCACCACCAGCCTTAAAGGAGCCGTCTGATATGGGACCACAATGTTTGCAACTTTGACAACAAAGCAGACGACAATGGTTGTGACTGGCATGTTAATGGGTTAAATGACATAAGGCACGTGTCAATAATTGATCCAATTATCTAAATATGCTTAAGCTTTAACAGGTATTCTCGTAAATCCAAAATCAAGGTATTATATAATGAGCCGGAGCTCTTTACCTGTGCGTCTGATCAGACCCGTAGCAAGGGATGATTTCCGTCTGTTGATTTGACTTCTGGTCAGACTGCGCGAATGCACATGATACAAAAGAATCAAGGTACGGAAAATAAGGCCTTTGAAAACAAAGAGATTCTACTTTCAAATACCAAATTAAGTTTATGTTCCGACAAAATTGCACGGATTTTTCTTTCACCCCCCCCCCCCTCCCCCCCAAAAAAAAATAAATAAATAAATAAAAAAACTTCTTACTATTTTTTTCGTAGACAAAACATTCATTTCGAAATTTAGTAATTTCCAATGAAAAAAAAAAATATTATTACGGACATGAACATGTCCGACTATAGACTAAGAGGTGCACGCGTAGTCAAAGCAACGTATATTCGCTTCCCTCATAAATATTTTTGATGGTCAAATCACGTGAATTCTCGGTGAGACTATGCGACACAACTTCCTGTGTATGGTTCACGCGTTCTTCCTTCTAATAAAATGTCTGCCTTTAACACAGTCGGTCCCCAGTCTAGTACAACATTCATCTTTTACGATTCTTTTTTCTCCTTTTCTTATTTCAATCCGCTATATGTATTACTTTTTGACGTATCCGACCAAATAAAAATAAAAAAGTAAATAAAAACTGTAAATTCGGGTTCTTCAAAAACGTCACGATGACTGCTTCTCTATTATTGATCCATGCTGCAGAGACGCTTATTGCATTTTCATAGACAAACTGTCTGACAGTCCGCGCAAAATAAAAAACATCAAGTACCGGTCTTCTGTTTACCTTCCGGCTGCGTTACTCTTGCACACGAGCAACATTAGTATACGGTACAACGAGTTTTGGCACATATGAGAAGAAGAATAGCACAAGGAGGCCATAGCAGCATGATATTGCTTAAAGATCATCAACAACAACAATACTATTTGACAAAAACAGCTTAGTTTTCGTTTATTTCCAGTATTTCCATGGTAGTTCCGCAGTGTATGAAGTAATGCCTAATGGGGCCTTGGAATTCCTTTTTTTTTTTTTAGTGTTTTACTGCAACACCCTCACACGAGGATATTTCATGCAGGTGTGTACATTACATACACTCGAAAGCCTACAACTCGAGAGAGGGGTTGGCAGTAAACAGAGATAGATAATTTTGGTAGGGCTTTTTTACTTGCACAGGGGATGGTTCTCCCTGCACAAGGGGCCTCCAGTTAACGTCCCGATCCGAGTGCACTTTGTGGCATTCATCCCTGCAATTGATGCCAGAGGTTCCGAGTTCCATCCCCGGCAGCGGCGATAAAATTTCGGTGTCCGAACACGCTCCATTGGCATCATTTGCAGGGATAAATGTCACAAAGTGCACCGTCCTTCGGAGCGGGACGGTAACTGGAGGCCCCCTGTGCAGGGAGAATCATCCACTGTGCAGGTTAAAGAACCCTATCGTAATTACATGGTTACTGTGTAGGCTTTCATCCTGCAAAACCTTGGGTGTACTCCAAATTCAGGGTACCAGGTGATGGAAACTGCTTTCTCAGTTCTTTTTAAGTGTACCTGTAAATGGGAATTTCTCCAAAAGCATCATTACCGAAAAATCATATGTACACGTGTTGAAAATTGTGGCACCCGCCCATCAGGGCTTGACGAAATAGATGGGCTGCATGATGCTTACACGCAGAGCTGAAACCGACTGCACATTGGCACTGGTAAACCGCTTAAAGGATCTCAGCCTGCCCAGGCAAAGCGGTGTGAGTAGCACCATCCATGCTTATAAACCCTATTGGTTTCACTGGGTGGCAGGGATTGAGATGTCATTTCATCTCCATGTAGGGTAAAAGTCCTACAAAATTGGAAGCACTACTCCAAACTGACCTTTACAGTCTTTGTGTAGTTTAAATAGAGGTTATATCAGTTTTCGTTTTGAAATACAGGATTTCTTTCCTGAGGGGGGTACAAATCTGATAAAAAAAGTCCGTAGTTGAATCTATATATTAAATTTTATCTTTCCGTTAATTTTTATGGGTTTAATGACAGTTTTTTTTTCTTTTAACAGAAAACTTACGAGTATCACCCCATTTGGACCCCCAGCCATTTACCTGTCAATCACACTGATGAAAACACTCAGATATCGATTTCCAATTTCGTGATCAGCCGCCATTTAGTCTGGTATTTGTGAACACAGGAAGGATAATTGTTCGCGTAATTCAGAGTTGATAATATTGTTTTCGAGCGGAATCTAGAATTAATGTTTTCATTTGACGAATAGTAATATATGCCTGATGAACTGAATTGATACCAAGGTAAGAAAGTAGAACGACTTGATAATAGTTTGCCTCATGCTGTGCAGCAGATCAGCTGATTTGTCTATTAATAGATGGTGGTCTAATCATGAACGAAACCCGTGACAAACGAGTGTAATGGATGGCAAATTCGATTGATAGCCTTTCGTACAGCAGACTCATTATCTGGATGAAGAAGAGAGCAGTTAGAGCCTGACTTGGTACCAACGGCGATAGATCAGGACACATCCATGAAAGACACTGGTTGCATGTCATTTGTAAACATTGTCAGTTAAAGAAGTGTTTCTTAGACATGCTTCTTGTGTACCCTTAAGGCAGCTAATTTAATTTGGATCTGTTCATGGACAACCAGATTGAGACGGATGTTCGTACGACCCTGCAGAGCCCAGCACATGACTGGCAGATGTAGATGACTTGGTTAACAGACAAATATACTGTCCATGGGATCAAAACCTCTTCATGATGCCAGAAAGTAGTGGAGCAGTTTGGTGCAGTGGTAGCGCATCGGATTTTTGATCGAGAGGTTGCGGGTTCAAGCCTAACGCTGACGAAAGTGTTGTGCCCTTGACAAGGCACTTCATCCACATTGCTTAAAAAATAAAAAATAAATGCTGGTTACCACCCAGGAAATCCTGCTCGTAATGCTCAGATGTGAGTGAGAAGCAGTATAAATAGGAGAAAAGAAAAAAAGTATTTGCGATTCAGATAAAGAGATAAGATGGAAAAATGGTGATACTATTTTTGATTATTTGAACAAGATTTTATGGATACCTTTGAAATGCCATGTTGTGACTGTTCCAACAAGTACCCGCAACTTTCCTTTTTAGCTCTTCTGTCACATAGTGACAAGGTGAGCTTTTGTGATCACTTTTCGTCCATTGTCCATGCGTGCGTCCGTAAACAATTCTTCAAACGACATCTCCTCCTAAACAACTGTTCAGATTTTGACTAAACTTCACAGGAATGATTCTTATCTGGACCCCTTTCAAATTTGTTCAAATGGTTCCGGTCCGTTGCACATCTGGGTCACAGGAGCCAAAAATAGTTTTTTTTCAATGAAAACTTGACAAATCTTCTCTGAAAACACAAGGCCCAGGCCTTTGATATTTGGTATGAAGCTTCATCTACTTGACCTCTACCAAGATTGTTCAACTTATAGCCTCTGCCCCAGGGGCCTTTGGTTTTACATAGGCTTATATAGGGAAAATCTTTAAATATCTTCTTCTCTGAAACTGCAAGATATTTCGTGTGAAGCTTCAACTAGTAGATCTCTATCAAGATTGTTCAATTTATAGCACTAGGGCCAAAAATGCCTCCGCCCCGGGCCCTTTGGTTTTTTCATACGCTTATATGGGGAACATATTTAAAAAATCTTCTTCTCTGAAACCACAAGCCCCACATCTTTCATATTTGGTATGAAGCTTCATCTAGTGGAACTCTACCGAGACTGTTCAAATTATAGCCCTGGTGCCAAAAATGCCACCGCCCCAGGGCCCTTTGGTTTTACATAGATTTATAGGGAAAACTTTAGAAATCTTCTTCTCTGAAACCGCAAGGCCCAGTTCTTTGATACTTGGTGTGAAGCTTCATTCAGTGAACCTCTATCAATATTGTTCAAATTATAGACCTAGTGCGATAAATGCCCCCGCCATGGGGGCCTTTGGTTTTACAAGGCTTATATATAGGGAAAATCTTTAAAAATATTCTTCTCTGAAACCGCATGGCCCAGGTCTTTGATATTTGGTATGAAGCTTCATCTAATGGACGGCTACCAAGATTGTTCAAATTACACCCCTGGGGCCGAAAATGCCCCCGCCCCAGGGCCCTTTGGTTTTACATAGACTTGTAGGGAAAAAAATTTCCTCTCTGAAACCGCAAGGCCCAGTTCTTTGATATTTGGTGTGAAGCTTCATTTAGTGACCCTCTATCAACATTGTTCAAATTATAGGCCTAGTGCGATAAATGCCCCCGCCCTGGAGGCCTTTGGTTTTACAAAGGCTTATATTCAGGGAAAATCTTTAAAAATCTTCTTCTCTGAAACCGCATGGTCCAGGTCTTTGATATTTGGTATGAAGCTTCATCTAATGGACGGCTACCAAGATTGTTCAAATTATACCCCTTGGGCCAAAAATGCCCCCACCACAGGGGCCTTTGGTTTTGCATAGGCTTATATAGGGAAAATCTTTAAAAATCTTCTTCTCTGAAACAGCAAGACCCAGGTCTTTGGTATTTAGCGTGAAGCTTCAGCTAGTGAACCTCTATCAACAGTATTCAAATTATAACCATAGGGCCAAAAATGCCCCCAACCCCGGGGCCCTTTGGTTTTATAGGCATATATAGAGAAAATATTTAAAAATCTACATCTGAAACCATAAGGCCCGGGTCTTTGATATTTGGTATGAAGCTTCATCTACTGAACCTCTCCCAGTATTGTTCATATTATAGCCTAGGGCCAAAAATGCCCCCGCCCTGGGCCCTTTGGTTTTACATAGACTTATATAGGGAATTTTTTTTAAAATTTTCTTCTCATTAACAATGGCTTATACAGGGAAAATGTTTAAAAATATTCTTCTCCGAATCCGAGATTGTTCAAATCACATCCCTTGGGCCAAAAATGCCTCCGCCACGGGCCTTTCGGTTTTTACATTGACTTATATTTAAGGAAATTTAAGAAAATCTTCTAATCTGAAACCGCAAGGCCCAGGTCTTTGACATTTGGTGGACCTCTATCAAAATCCAGCGGACCTCTATCAAAATCCAGTGGAACTCTATCAAAATTGTTCAAATTATAGCCCTAAGAAATAGAGTCAAGGCAGTGAAAACATTTGAAATCTTCTTGTCTGAAAGGAGAAGGCCAAGGTCTTTGATAATTGACATGAAGCTTCGTCTTGATGATTTCTACCAAGAATGTTCAAATTCTAAGTGGGAATTATTTCTCAGTGAGAAATATCATTTTACTTTTTCATAGAAAATCCTGTATTTACTTGGTAAAAAAATAATATACATATTTATTTCACAATTTCTATGACAGGCAATACATATATACATACAATAATAATTCATAGGAACGAAAGTTTACAGTGTTGATGGGGACATTAACCCATTGTATGCTAGTAGACTCTTCCACTGCCATATGTTGGACAAGTCCATTTGTCATATAAGGGGGCCAGACCTATTTTTTCGTTTCTATTAGCTCACCTATCATGTAATGACGAGGTGAGCTTTTGGGATCACTTTTCGTCCGTCGTACATCCTTCCGTGCGAAAACAATTTCTGCAAAAGAGATATGGTCGGATTTTGACCAAACTTCATAGGAATGAGTCTTAGGCGGTTCCCTTTCAGAGTTCTTCAAATGGTTCCAGTCAGCACACCAAGGTCACGGGAGCCAACAAAAGAATTTTTAATAGTAACTTAAAAAAAAAATTCTCCTCTGAAACCAGACCTTCAATATTTGGTGCGTAGCTTCATCTGGTGGACCTCTGCCATGTTTCCTCTGGCTTTCTTTGCCGGATCATTACAGGGTCACTGATGAGGCTTTATTAGCCGAAATTACGTAGTATGACCCATCTTCTTTCTTATGAACGTTTTCATTGCTCTTAAAGGAACTCATTTTTGATTTTTATTTGCCTTCACTGCAGCTGGTGTTGTGCCGTGTGGCGGCCGTAAAACGTCTCCCCGTACATCAACCATAGTGCAGTTTATATTTTACTTTTGGTCCTTTGAGATCAGCGTGAATATTCTGAGAAATCAGAAATAAATTATTGGTTTAGACTCATATTCTAGACAGGTTTTTAATTATTTAGACCCCATTTTGGTTTGTGTCAGTCTTTGAGTCGGCTGCCTGTTCGAGGTTCGCGGAATTGCAGTATGTTTCCTCTGGCTTTCTTTGCCGGATCATTACAGGGTCACTGATGAGGCTTTATTAGCCGAAACTACGTAGTATGACCCATCTTCTTTCTAATGAACGTTTTCATTGCTCTTAAAGGAACTCATTTTTGATTTTTATTTGCCTTCACTGCAGCTGGTGTTGTGCCGTGTGGCGGCCGTAAAACGTCTCCCCGTACATCAACCATAGTGCAGTTATAATTTACTTTTGGTCCTTTGAGATCAGCGTGAATATTCTGAGAAATCAGAAATAAATTATTGGTTTAGACTCATATTCTAGACAGGTTTTTAATTATTTAGACCCCATTTTGGTTTGTGTCAGTCTTTGAGTCGGCTGCCTGTTCGAGGTTCGCGGAATTGCAGTATGTTTCCTCTGGCTTTCTTTGCCGGATCATTACAGGGTCACTGATGAGGCTTTATTAGCCGAAACTACGTAGTATGACCCATCTTCTTTCTTATGAACGTTTTCATTGCTCTTAAAGGAACTCATTTTTGATTTTTATTTGCCTTCACTGCAGCTGGTGTTGTGCCGTGTGGCGGCCGTAAAACGTCTCCCCGTACATCAACCATAGTGCAGTTTATAATTTACTTTTGGTCCTTTGAGATCAGCGTGAATATTCTGAGAAATCAGAAATAAATTATTGGTTTAGACTCATATTCTAGACAGGTTTTTAATTATTTAGACCCCATTTTGGTTTGTGTCAGTCTTTGAGTCGGCTGCCTGATCGAGGTTCGCGGAATTGCAGTATGTTTCCTCTGGCTTTCTTTGCCGGATCATTACAGGGTCACTGATGAGGCTTTATTAGCCGAAACTACGTAGTATGACCCATCTTCTTTCTTATGAACGTTTTCATTGCTCTTAAAGGAACTCATTTTTGATTTTTATTTGCCTTCACTGCAGCTGGTGTTGTGCCGTGTGGCGGCCGTAAAACGTCTCCCCGTACATCAACCATAGTGCAGTTTATATTTACTTTTGGTCCTTTGAGATCAGCGTGAATATTCTGAGAAATCAGAAATAAATTATTGGTTTAGAGTATATTCTAGACAGGTTTTTAATTATTTAGACCCCATTTTGGTTTGTGTCAGTCTTTGAGTCGGCTGCCTGTTCGAGGTTCGCGGAATTGCAGTATGTTTCCTCTGGCTTTCTTTGCCGGATCATTACAGGGTCACTGATGAGGCTTTATTAGCCGAAACTACGTAGTATGACCCATCTTCTTTCTTATGAACGTATTCATTGCTCTTAAAGGAACTCATTTTTGATTTTTATTATTGTTCAAATTCTAGTCCTGGGACCGAAAATGCCCCCGCCCTAGAGCCCTTTCGTTTTACATAGACTTACATAGGGAAAAGCTTTAAAAATCTGCTTGTCTGAAACCAGAAGGCTCAGGTGTTTGATAGTTGGTATGAAGCTTCGTCTTGTAGACCTCTATCAAGATTGTTCAAATTATAGCTCTGGGGCCAAAAATGCCCTCACCCTTGGGCCCCTTGGTTTTACATTCACTTATATAGAAAAATCTAAAAATGAAAATCTTCTTCTCTGAAAGCGCAAGGCCCAGGTCTTTCAAATTTGGTGCTTAGCTTCATCTATTGGATCTCTACCAAGATTGTTCAAATTATGGCCCTGAGGCCAAAAATTCCCCCGCCACATTGAACTTCATCTGCTAATCGGCCTCCCACTGTGCAAGTTGATCCAGGTCATCTTGTAAAATAAGACATTCAAACGGAGAATATATACAGGACACATTATCAGCAAACAAACTGACTGATGACCTGATATTATCAGTCAGATCATTGATTAAAGCTAAGAAGACCGGTCCTAGGACTGTATCTTGGGGATGGGGGGTGGGGGGGGGGGGGCTCCAGATAAAACAGGGACTGGATAAGATGCTTGGCCATCAAGTACAACTTCTTGTGAGCCCCCACAGAGCTATGTGCTTAACCACCTATGTGTGGATCTGCTTATCCCATAGTAACCAAGTTTATATAATAGCCATCTGTGAGGTAACTTCAATTTTGTCAAAGGCCTTGGCGAAGTCTGCGATGATCAAGTCAGTCTGTTTGTGGCCACGATTTATGGCCCCATCCAGATCGGCCTCAATGTCATGGTAAAATTGAACTAGTTGCATTTCGCAAGACCTTTGACTTCGGAAACTGGTGAAGGATTGTCTATGGACGTGCCACCAGTAAACAATTCTGATTCTGACAGTCAACAAGAATGCTCTCAAGTAAAGCTATACAGAACCAAAAATGTTGTCCGTTTCAACAACTGACTGACTGTTGTTTTTAAGGTAACCGGGCGCCAAGAGCACATAGGGGCTACCCCCAGTTCGCCGACTGGGATTAGTTGTAGGTGCTGCTCTTTCCCTAGGCTGCCAATATGCCGACTCCTGTCGACTTGACAGTTATCAGCTAGCCGACTGGGAGTGAGGTGACTTCTTTCGCGGAGGATGTAAGAAGTTGGTCAATCCCACCTCTTCCATGTCCATTCCCCGCTCAAGATGCCATGTAGGCACAGAACGCACCCAATGTCAAGCTTTTATCCTAGGGATGTAAGTTAACCCTTATCTTGCTGAATATTCATTTAAGCCACACCCATTTCTGTCTATCAACCAATCAAATAACTTGATGTAATTTATGGCTACAAATTCATAAACTGAATGCCAAACAGTGTAGATCCTGATCAGGTGCTGAAGAAGCCACCTGATCTGGATCTACACTGTTTGCAAATATAGGGATTGTCGTGAACAGCAAGATAAGGGTTAAAGCATATTGGTAAAGTGGCTTGCAATTATTCTCTTCCCCTCTAGTGTTCGGACCAGGTTTGTTAAAACACTAGCATCTTTGCTTTTAAACATTAACTGACCGGTAATGCTCATGTCCGTATCTAGGCTGTGCCTAAGTTCATATTACCATTTTATATGTAAATGCACTCCTATATATATATGTACCTCAGAAATACCTTCCTTTCGTAGAAAAATCTTCCTCGCGAAAGGAAGCTTCCTTTCGCTGTTTAGCTATACCGGGCCGAAACGACCCAGGGTCCGAAACGACTCAGGACCGAAAAGTCCCGCGACCTTTCAAAATGGCAGAAGGCGATGCTCGAATTAAAAGAAGAAAAACCTTTCCGCAGATCGCAGCGCGAAAATATAAATCTGTGCTTGAAGCAACGAACCTTATAGAAAAAAAATTACTGACCTGTTTTGTTTTGCTGAAAATAAAAAACAGTAACGCATCAAGCAGTGCTAACTTTTCAAGCACTTGTTTCTTGGAATTTGTGAGAAGTTGCGACACCAATGAACAACCAGCTGATCAGAAATATGAATTATATTACTTTAGTGACATATTTGTTCGCGGAGTAGAGATCATAAGAAACTTCTTAGAGGACGAGAAGGTACCAGAGGATAAAGCAGAATGCGTTGCACTCGAAAAGCTAATCAATGTGATAAACAAGCAGGAAGGTATGCAGGATATACACCTGATTTGCCGGCCCCCGCCCATAGGGGCTTGAAGAAATATATGGGCTGCATGATGCTTCCATGCAGAGCTGAATCTGGCCCGCACACTAGTTCTGGTAAACCGCTTATAGGATCTAAGCCTGTCCAGGAACCGCGGTGCGAGGCGGACCGTCCATGCTAATAAACCCTATTGGTTTCATTGGGCGACAGGGCTTGAGATGTCATTTCATCTCAATGTCGGGTAAAAGTCCCACAAAATTGGAAGCAACGTCTCCAAAATGACCTTTACAGTGTTGACGGGGACGTTAAACCTCAAATCAAACAAACAAACACCTGATTTGCATGCTGGTTCCTAGTCTGAAGGTTATCAGTGTTGAAAAAACAAGTAACCAGACCGTCCTGACCTTTAAGGGTCGGGGGGGGGGGGTCTGGTTACCTGTTTTTCCAATATTGACAATGTGCAAGAATCAGAATCAGCTTCTTGATTGCAAGCTGGGAGTCAGCAAATGCAAATATGGTGAATTGTTTCTTACAGATGTCATTATCCCCTGACCGAATAGGTTCGGGGGTATAGCGATCAGCCTGGCGACCGTCCGTCCGTAGACACAACCTTGTGATAGCCAGAACTCCTATTCCCATTGAGATTCATTTATGGTCCTTGGCACAATTGTTCACAAGGCTGAGACAGCATGTCATGCGCAATAACCAGAACTCTGTATGCCATACTTTTAGAGTTATCTCCCCTTTTAAAAAAATAGAATGACCACTTTGTGATGGCCATAACTCCCAATACCCTTTGAGATATATTGATCGTACCTGGCACAGTTGTTCACAAGGCTGAGATGGCATCGGCGTGTCATGCACAAGAACCACAACTCTGGGTGCCATTGTTTTTGAGTTATCTCCCCTTCCAATAAAATAGAGTGACTGCCTTGTGATGGCCATAACTCCAATACACTTTAAGATACATTGTTGGTACCTGGCACAGTTGTTCACAAGGCTGAGACGGCGTGTCATGCACAAGAACCACAACTCTGGGTGCCATGGGTTTTGAGTTATCTCCCCTTCCAATAAAATAGAATCACTACCTTGTGATGGCCATATCTCCAATACTCTGCTCAAGATATATTGATGGTACTTTGTACAGTTGTACATGAGGTCAAGCAGGCATGTCAGGTGCAAGATCCACACTCTGGGTGTCCTGGTTTTTTAATTATCTCCCCTGACAACATAACCTTGTGATGGCCAGAACTCCAATACCCTTTGAGATTTACTGATGGTACTTGGCACAATTGTATACAAGGTTGAGGCGGCGCTTCATTCTTAAGAACCAAAACTCTGGGTGCTATGGTATTTGAGTTATCTCCTCTTCCAATATAACAGTATGACCACCTTGTGATCACCGTACCTCCTTTTGAGACATATTGTTGGTACATGATGCAGATGTACATGAGCAGGTGTGTCATGCTCAAGAATTACAACTCTGTGTGCTCTGGTTTTTTAGTTACAGAGCTCTCACTAGGATTTTGAAGACAGGATTCCAGGAATCCTTCCTTGTAAAAAGTTGGATTCCCACATAAGAAGTTGGGAGCTGATCTTGATCGCACATAGAACATAGACAAAAATTTCTTATTATCAGGCTACACATCCATATGAATAACTGTATACAGTACAGGCAACGAGACATTCCTATATATCTTGTTCGTCACCGTGACAAATTTCTCTGTCACCATGTTTCTTCGACTTGTCACCGAAACGAACGAGACAGCTAGCGAGACGAACCAGTGTTCTCAGCATGACATTGTAGAGGTACACTGAGCGAGACACTAATCCGTCCGAGAATTTTGTTGTCTTCACAGCGAGTCACAGCGCAACATTTATGACCGTGCAGACAATCACTTTTTACCTGTTCTGGCAATGCTCATAAAATGGTATTATTATTTTTTTTTTTGCTATTTACCGTTATAGAAAAACAAATATTATCATTAGGACCTGTGCAAGCTCAGGTGGCATTTGGCATGAAACTGGCTGACAATTTCAGCATGATGATTAAAGAATGTTTTAATTTACGTTTTTGTCAACTACTTGATGGGTGTCAAAACATAGATAACATTTAGACTTCTGGGATGTTGCAATACACTTTTATGTACATGCAAATGCCCCCAAAATGGCCAAAAAGTACTGTAACCAGTGGCCAACCGTATTTTCACTGTTTTTTAAATTAATATTTCACTCTCGGGTTAACAATACATTCACTTTACAGATGTACATTTGATATAGCAATGACTGACGGTCAAGGTGATGCATAGTTCATATACGTATAATGCATATCCTTGTGTAGCCTGCAGTTTGAACAAAATCAGACATGTGTAACTTTTTTCCACTAAATATCATACCCCTTAATGACACAGCATGAAAGAATATAAACACAAGGGTTTCCACAAGGTATATGTTTCTTAATCGCATACTGGTTTTCCTTCTTTCAATTTACCATAGTAAAATCTGGATACCAGTGGAAATATTTACACAGTTTCATTTTACCTCGATGTACCAAACTTTCCGAAATGAGACTGTCCCATACATAAGATGGGCATACTTTTTAATCCAGGCATCTACACGTAATTGAATAGTCTTAAGTTATAGAGCGTCACAGTCACATAACCCATATATAAAAAGTGAATCTTAATTTCATGATCTTGCCGAGTTGTAAAACAACAAATAAGAATGAAACGTCCCATACATAAGACAATTTTTGTCAAATACGTAAGAAACTTCACTAGCATGCCATATTTTTAGCATTAAGAGCTAATAGTTGTATAGAGCTGATCTGGGCAATTAAATTAATGCCCCTAACACTCCTTAGTCACTTTTTTGTCTGAGAATGAAGTGTTAACAGTTTCGAAGTCTAGATGGTGTTTGGGGTTAAATCATCCTAAAATCTAATTTGGTATGTTTTTGTCACCAGAAACATAAATTTATAGTAGTGCTTTTTTACCTTGTGTCAATTCAAAAAGGTTACACAAGACATGTATATAAAAGCATCTTGCTGTTATTTTCCCTTAAAACTATTCTTTTAGTCATGAAATTGTGCTTATGTCCCATACGGGTGAATCACAATATTGTGACTTTTTTTAATTTCAGCATGTTATATCAGCCTTACTGTCAGAGATTTGACTTTCAATTTGAATTTATTCCATAGAAACTTAGCAAGGCATGTGGCTCAGATGTTCGAAATAAATGAATGGTCTAGCTACTTTTTCATATTGTCAGCAGCCATCAAAGACCCCCCCAAAATGGCATATTTTCACCGTTTTGGGTTGCACTTTAAAAATACCATTTTACAAACAAATTTTAAATAATAATGCATGGCAAACAGGTTATTTTTTCAATTTCAGTAATTATAGAAAATTGTCTGAAGAAAATTTTGATATATAATTTCTTGATATGCGCTGAAAACTTTTCAAGATATCACCATAATTATAGAAGCGGTACTCCGTTATACATTTCAAGACTTTGAACACAACCCTCTGGTTATGCACACCATACCCATAGGGGAGTGGTGTTTACTTTATTGAAATTCCTTAAAAATGATCTATTAAGAATGCCATAGTGGTAGAAATCATATTGTTCTCCCCTGCTGATTATTAATAAATTACAGGATCACTTATCAGGAAAACAACAGTCAAAAAAATGTGGTAGTGTCCGTAACCATGATACATTTTGTTACTGTTGGTAGCTTTGTTTGAAAAAAAAAAATCTGTTTTTAATACTTTGTGTATACTGACCTTTAATGAAACACAATTAGTATTTTTTCCAACAACTAATCATCCTCTGTGCACGATTTTGTGGTTACGGACACCATAAAAATGCTGTAGTGTCCGTAACCTGAAAACAAACGCATTTTTACTGATATCGATATTAAAATCTGGGAAACATTACTTTAATAAAACTTTCCAAAATGATATGTCTTCAGACCAATCAATTATAACTCAATTGTTCCAAATGGATGACACAACAATGTACACTTTTTGATGCAAAATTGCGCAATAATTTAAAAAATTGCATCTCCATGAAAAAAAATAAAAATAAAACTGGTGTGTCTACATGGTTGTTGACTGTCTTGTTTTGAAGTTTTATGGCAGAGTAAGTATTCTCTATAATAATAAAGCAGAAGAATCTAATTAGCAAAGTCCCAAGGGTATCTGCAGAGGATAAGTAATCAGCTACTATGTTTTTGTAGTGTCCGTAACCATAATCGATGGGGTCACACATCAGTAACATTTATGAATAAATGTCTGATCATTGGCAGGTTTTATTTTTAATTTCATCTAGATATAATGCACTGAATGCTAAAATAGCCACTGGAATTATTATTATTATTGTTTATTTTTTTTTTTTCATAATTTAATAGAAAATCATATAATTAGGGGGCCAGCAGAGCGAAACTGCATAAACGTTCTGATTTTATTTAACAAACAAGGTAGGCTTGTGCAAAAATACTAGCTGTTCTTTAAATTAATACATTTCATAGGCGTTGAATATCTGAAGTTTTGATACATCTCTCAAGAACTAAATTGGTTACGAACACTACATGAAATTTCAATATCTAGTTTAAGCATTATTCTTATATTCCAGTTTCTTTGAAACACTTATTCCTGTATCAATTTTAACTCTTAATTTAATGGTTTATTGTTTTTTTTTTGTGTGTGTTTTTTTCACAATACAATAACACACCCGTGTGACATAGTGCATTTTTTCTATCTTTAAAATAGTTACTTTTTGATTTGCGATATTTTACGGGTTGAACTCCAAACATAGCCTGTTGGTGCTCATTAGAACCGCCTCATTGTTTGTTTGATTTTATGTTTATCGTCCCCGTCAACACTCTATAGGTCATTTTGGAGACATTGCTTCCAATTTGTGAGACTTTTACCCGGCACTGAGATGAAATGACATTTCAAGCTCTACCGCCCAATGAAACCAATAAGGTTTATAAGCATGGGCTGTCTGACTTGCACACTGTTCCTAGGTAGGCTTGAACCCTCTAAGCAGTTGATTTACCAGTATTCATGGGTGGTCGGCTTCAGCTCTGCGTGGAAGCATCATGCACCCCAATCTATTTCACCACGCCCCGAAGGGCAGGGACTGAGGTTTAAAGGCCCCATCAACACTATATAGGTCATTTTCATTTTTTGAGATGTTGCCTCTAATTTTGTGGATTTTTTACCCCGCGCTTAGATGAAATGACATCTCAAGGCCTGTCGCCCAATGAAACCAATAGGGTTTATATGCATAGACACTCTGACTCTCATCACTTTGCCTGGGCAGGTTTAAACCTTCTAAGCAGTTTACCAGTACTCATATTTTAGAAGGTCTAAGCCTGTCCAGGCAAAGTGATACTGTATGTAAGTCTCATGTGCGGTCGGATTCAGCTCTGCATGGAAGCACTATGCAACCCAATATATTTTTTCAATCATGAAATGTTCAAATTTCTAGCTTTAAACTTGTAAATACATGTATGTTAAATTGTTAATTGTTGTTATGTTTATCAAATTCTTGTCTCCTTACCTAACATGAAATGTTCAAATTTTTAACCTTTAACTTGTTAATATATTGAATTATTTACTGTTATGCTTATCAAATTCTAGTCTTCATCACAGGGCAATTGTAAAAGCTATACTGAAATCTTAAACCAAAATTATTTTGCATCATATACATCTTTTGTTTTTGTTTGATTAGAGGTTTAACGTCCCCGTTAACACTGTATAGGTCATTTTTGAGACATTGCTTCCAATTTTGTGGGACTTTTACCCGACATTGAGATGAAATGACATCTCAAGCCCTGCTGCCCAAGGCAACCAATAGGGTTTATAAGCATGGACGGGCCGACTCCCACTGCTTTGCCTGGGCAGACTTAGATCCTCTAAGCGGTCTACCAGTACCCGTGTGTGGGTCGGTTTCAGCTCTGCGTGGAAGCATCATGCAGTCCATCTATTTCTTCAAGCCCCGATGGGCAGGGGCCGATTATATACATCTACTTTGTATCAAATATTTAACATGTCTGACAATTTTACATAGCTATATACACAGTAAGTTTTTTTTTGGTTTTTTGTTTGATTTGAAGTTTAACGTCCCTGTCAACACTGTATAGGTCATTTTCGAGATGTTGCTTCCAATGTGTGGGACTTTTACCCGATATTGAGATAAAATGACATCTCAAGCCCTGTTGCCCAATGAAACCAATAGGGTTTATAAGCACGGAAGGTCTGACTTGCACCATTTTGACTGGGCAGGCTTAGATCCTCTAAGCGGTTTACCAGTATTCCTGTGCGGTTGGTATTGGCTCTGCGTGGAGGCATCATGCAGCTCATCTATTTCTTCAAGCCACGATGGGCAGGGGGGTGGGGGCTATGTAACAAGAAAAATAATGTTTGCTTTTGGTGTCAATTAATAGTTGAAAAATGTACATTACTGGTGTTTTAGCTCACCAGAGCCGAAGGCTCCGGGGGAGCTTATAGGATAGGCACTAGGCAGTTGTCCGTCGTCGTCTGCGTCATATGTCCGGAGTCAACACTTTCAAAGGACTTCTCCTCTGAAGCCACTGGGCCGATTGGGCCCAAATTTTATCTGTAGCATCCTTGGGCGGGGGGATTGAAAGTTTGTGTTTTTATGAAAATCGGCTCATTAGTTTGGTTGCTATGGCAACTTAGGGTTCCCATAGAGTTATAATGGGGAAAATTGAAAAATGGCATTTACTGCCAAGCCTCTGCAGATATTTTGACAAAACTTTCACAGAAATGTTCCTGATACAATTGTTACGAGATGGAATAGGAAACCTCTCTGGTGCTTATGCACATCTAAATTATTTTAGTAGAAATATGGTAGGCAAAATGTGCTGCTCCATGCACACGTCATGCACATATCATACGATGTATGCATGAGTGGTTTGTGGAGATCTGTTTTTACAATACAGGGGGTCGCTATAAGGCTGGGTTCTATAAAATTTGCCTAAAAATCGCTAACCGCCGAATTGTGCCATATATGATTTTCATTCCCGTCACGTGTTGTGTGGATGTTCGTTGTGACAGGAGTCATGGCATGGATTTATAGGGTCGTTTCATCATTTTTTTCCTATTGGAAATATACTTTTTGAACGCAAATCCATTATCTACTCGATTTTTGCTACCTGGCTTTAATTGTGGACGGTATCTCCACCTCGCCACGATTTTAGCAAGCTAATATGAGTATGCATGATTTTCCGGTAGTATTCATAAATATAAAAACCCTGAAAAAACGATCACTCTTTAGCAGCAGGTCAAGTTGTAACGTATCCCCATAACATTGTGACGGGACAGTGAAAGTATATTGAAAGGTATGTTAATTTATGTTTAGTATTATTTTTGTATGGACATGCTTGTAGGTTTTGGAGGGGTTTACTTCTAGTATACCCCAACTTTCTGAAGCCTATTCTGAATTCACTGTTGAAGCCTGTAGTGATTAGGCTACTGGCTTTGCCAGCTAGAGGTCGTAGGATCGATCCCAGGCTTCTCCAGAAGTAGAATGAGTCTTTCTAAGTGAGGTCCTGTCTCATTCTGACCCTAGATGTTGGTGAGACGTAAAGTTTGGACACCCGCTCAGTCTAGATTCAGTTAGGCTTTTAGACCCCTTTTGTAGAATGTAATTAATAAACGCCGGGTCACTTGTTTGATCCATGACTTTTGACTAGCTGTGGTTAGAAAACCGTGGTCCCGTCTCTATATGATATTAGGTGTAGAGGGGACGTAAACTTAAGACGGGTTTAACCATATCTTCATCATCAGGGCAAACTCTTACAAGAGCCCGTCGGGTTATCCGTGATGATGAACCATGATGAATCTGATTTTACAAGCGTGTTCATGTTGAGTAGAAATAATTTTGTTCAAGAAGAATTATAAGTTCATTTTGTAATGATGCCGTTTTTGTCTGTTTTGTCTGCCGTTTGTTATGTTTTCTGTAATTGGCGGCTGACCAGGTTGCGCAAAGGCATGGTCTGTTCAATTGCCTCTTACTTGTGATAATGTAGTGAGCACAAATTTGATGAGTATTATGCTCAGTAGTAGTGAGCATTAATTGATTTCTGTAGTGCTCAGTAAGGAAACATGAACTTTGAGTATTATTGTGTCAAGCGCTGGGTGCTGATAATTTGAGGCACAGTCAAGTTGAGTTCTGCTGTGCAGTTATTTGCCGCATGCACTAATCAGCCTGTATGTCTGGTCGGCGCATGCGCAATAACGGTATATGCATGAACATATTCTTACTTCTCTGGGAGGGGATCATGATATAGCATGTATGTTTTGTGAACTGTATCTTAGTCCAATTATCGTAATTTGCAGGCACAACAATGTGTGGTGACCTGCTGCTCCCTGCAATATAGCAGCATGTACTGGTAAGACGCTGTGGGTTAGGGTCCAGCAAGGGCGGACGAACCAACATAAACAGCTCATAGCAATGTGAAGCGAATGTGAGACCATTCAAATGGAAGAGGTCCAATAAATAACCTGCAGGCGATTCAGGCGAATCAAGCTAGTGCGCGATCGCTAAATAGTACATATCAACCTGTGGTCGGCAACAATGTCGACAAACTAGTTTACACTAGTCACTAGTGCGCGAGAGGGGGATTCACGCGAGTGGGGGATTCACCCTTAGTTATAAACTGGCCAGTCGCGTCTTGTGTTGTTTCTTTTTTTATTTTTATTGTTGTTTTGTTGTTTGCTTCTGTAGGCATTCACGTCACCCGTTCCGAACACAGAACATTGTTTTGCTTTTGGGGCGGACGTCTTGAGTGGGCTGCAGAAGCAACTAAATGTGATGTTTTGTGTTTGTATTGTTGTATATAAATGCTGTAAATAATTCATGTCATTCATTTGATATCTTTCTTGTGCCTTACCCCACAGCTGCCGGTACACCTGTCAAAGATCATGCTCGGTTGTCTTGTCAGCATGGGGGTTTGCGGGACGCCGTAAACCCACATGTAACATTTGGTGTCAGAAGTGGGATTTGATCTCTGGCTGGTGTTCCCGGCTGTGGAACAGCACATTGATGCTCTGAAACATCAATTTCCAAAAAAAAAAAAAAAATGCATTGACAGCCACATTTAATCTTCCTTCCTGCGTTGATGAAGTGCGAAACCCATGTATTAAACTAAATGGATACTGACAAGTTTATCATTTCTGAGCAGGAAGGCAAGGCAAACCCCACATTTTTACATGGTAACGAAAAATTTAAGTAGACCCCACTTAATTGTGTTACCTGGCATTCTACTAAGTTAAACTGCAGTTACTGATCAATTGATCTTACCCACACATGGTTCTGACGTAGTGACGTTGACATAACGGTAGCGTTAATATTTACGCCGTGGCTTGAGGTAAGGTATGACGTAATAGAAACATTAATGGTGACTTGTTATGATCGGAGTTTTGTAATTTGATGAAACTTCGGGTTGTAGCATTTTACTGTAAACGTCGTCAATTCATGACGTCATATTAGACTACCAATACGTAACGTCATACTTTGCTGAAAGCATTTGACATTTCTAATCGGGTGTGCTTTAATAACTAACGTTTTAGTTAGATTAACGCGTATAACACATATCTTAACGTTTTAGTTAAGACCATTCAATCATCACTGATCATAACTGATCAGCTTATAGTGGTTTTGATAGTAACGTGAGATTTACGTTATCAATAATGCAGCGTTTAATGCAAATGGGAAAGGAGTTAGGTTATGAGGGGAAGGAGTTACAAGGTTTTGTTAAGGAGCAGCAAGATATTGAGCGGGCAGAAAGGCAAGAGCATAGGGATTTAGAAAGGTTAAGGTCTGAGGAAAAGGAAAAAGAAAGGGAACATGAACTAGCTAAGTTAGAAGAAAAGGAGAAGGAAGGGGAACATGAACTAGCTATGTTGAATGTTAATAAGGAGCTTGAAATAGCACGCATTCAAAGTGAAATGGAGGCAAAAGAGATAAGTGAGGCCCATTTAGAACAAATAAAACATGGGTTTGAGCTACAGCACCAAGAATTAAGGAATCAGTTAGAAATGCAGAGAGCGAAGCTCGATCTAGAAGTCGAAGAGCAAAAAGCTGAGAAAGTGGCTCATGCCCGGGATCCTAAGTTACCTTATTTTAAAGAGGGTAAAGATAAAATGGAGAGTTATTTATCTAGGTTTGAGAAATATGCTACGGCTAATAAATGGGATAAGAGTGTTTGGGCCGCGTATTTAAGTGCATTGCTTAAAGGGCGCGCACTTGACTTATATGACCGGTTGTCAAATGAGGATGCGGCGGATTATGATAAGTTAAAGGATGCTTTATTAAAGAATTTTGACATGACAGAGCGCGGATTAAGGAAGCAGTTTCGTTATAGTAGGCCCGAGAAATCAGAAACGTTCATACAGTTCAGTAGTAGTCTGAGAAGTTATTTAGAAAAATGGCTTAATATGGCAAAGATAAAAAAATCTTTTCCGGCTGTCTGTGATTTCATGGCAAGGGATCAGTTCCTGGAGTCATGTAATAGAGAACTGTATGTACATCTGAAGCCAAAACAGTTTGGTAATTTAGATGAAATGGCTAGGGAGGCAGATTTGTTTGCAGAAGCGCGCAGGGGCGTATATAGTTGTATTAAGGGGCAACGCGATAATAGCGGCGCAGGGTAAACAGGACCAAGTTGACTCGAACAAACCAAGTGGTAGATCGGATATCAAGTGTAGCATATGCGTTAAGGGGCATTTAACAATTAAATGTTTTAAGAACCCCGACAGGAAACAATTATATAGCGCAGAGGTAGGCGCAACTGGAGTTGGGGAGTGTTAAGGAACACGCGCGTAGAGACTCAACGTTCTCAGGTTAAGAATGAGAATGCGCAGAATGCAGGTCGTGGTTATACACGTGGTCGTGGTAATTTTAGAGGGTCTTTTCGCGGACGCGGTAAGAATAATGGCACACCACGTGGCGCAGCACACCAAGTTAGTTTTTGTCAAACAGAAGTAACTAGGAAAGGTGATGAGATTGGAAGTATTTTTGGAAAAAAGGTTGGTGATCCTTTGATTTCGGATATGGAGGAGTGTAGTAAGGAAACTAGGGAAGGTGTCTGTTACTTCTTAAAGGCAAGTTTACCGACGGCACAAGGATTGGTTAATAATAAAAAGGTGGTTGTATTAAGAGATACTGGGTGTACAGGCTGTGTCGTTCGGAGAAGCTTGGTTTCGGATAGTCAGTTAATAGGGAAGGAATCAAATGTTACGTTGATTGATGAATCCACACAAAGGTATCCTTTGGAAATGATTGACATTGATTGTCCTTTTTTCACTGGGAAAACTGAAGCTTTGTGTATGGATGATACGTTGTACGATTTGGTTATCGGTAACATTGATGGATCAAAACTTCCTGATATGTCTCATTTCTCAGCTGCGGCTGTAACTAGCTCTCAAACTAGGCAGGATGAGAAGCCTTACAGAAAAGTTAAGGTTCTCGATCAGATCATTAACGATGACAAGGAGGCTTTCAAGCAAGCTCAGGTTGATGATCCAACTTTGGAAAACATCAGGAAACGGGTTGTATCTGGGAACAAGACTGTGTGTGAGTCGTGGTTTAAACCGAGGTGAAACTAGTTTTATTGAGAAAAAAGGTTTGCCATATAGGGAGTTCACCAAGGGTAACAAAGTCTCTTTCCAACTTGTGGTCCCTCAAAGTTTCCGAGGAAAGGTGTTGAAACTGGCTCATGAAACGCTTATGTCTGGACATATGGGTTTTAGGAATACATTGGATAGAGTTGTAACTGAGTTTTACTGGCCCGGTATTTGCGGTGAAGTCGCTAGATTTTGTAAATCTTGTGATATTTGTCAGAGAACCATTCAGAAAGGTTGGGTCACTAAAGTACCTCTAGGAAAAATGCCATTGATTGATACGCCATTTAAGAGGGTGGCAGTGGACATAGTTGGTCCAATTGAGCCTCGATCTGATAGGAAATCTCGGTATATTTTAACCATGATAGATTATGAGACAAGGTATCCAGAGGCGATAGCTTTACCGAGTATTGAGACGGAACGTGTCGCGGAAGCGCTTATTGAAATGTTTAGTAGGGTTGGCATTCCTGATGAAATGTGGACTGATTGTGGATCACAGTTTACTGCTGAGGTAATGAAAGAAGTCAGCAGACTTCTTTCTCTTCAACAGTTAACGTGTAGTCCGAGACACCCAATTTGCAACGGCTTGATTGAGCGTTTCCACGCTACGTTAAAGCAGATGTTACTTCGCATGTGTGCTGAACGTCCAAAAGATTGGGATAAATATCTTCCAGCTTTATTATTTGCGGTTAGGGAAGTCCCACAAGAGTCTTTAAGATACTCCCCTTTTGAGTTGTTATATGGACGTAACGTCAGAGGTCCAATGGCAATATTAAGAGAATTATGGGCTGACGAGGTACGCGACGAGCAAGTTCTTTCGACGTATCAGTACGTTATTGAGCTAAGGGAACGGTTAGAGCAGACATGCAAATTAGCGCGTGGTAATTTAAAGAAGGTTCAGATTAAGCAGAAAGCTTATTATGATAAAGGCGCGAGGTCGCGTAAATTTGACGTCGGCGATAAAGTGCTTTTGTTACTACCGACAGACAGTAATAAATTATTGCTTCAATGGAAAGGTCCTTATGAAGTGGTTGAAGTAGTAAACAGAATGGATTATAAAATTGACTTCAATGGAAATGTTAACACATATCACGCTAACATTGTGAAGCAGTATATTGAGCGTCAGACTGTGACGTATCATTGTCTGATCTCTAAACCTATTATGTCGACAGACAGTCATGACAGAAATGACGTCGACGAGTCTTCATTTGAAGACAGCAGTTTTGAAACTGCAGAGCAACCGGAAAGTGACAGTGACGTTAGCGTCCCACACACACTAACGTCAGAGGAGAGTGAGGAGACAGAAGGGCTGAGAGAACAGCGCCTTGCAGGACTGACGTGTCAAACAGACCAAATTATTTGTACCACACAAATGTCAGAACCTGTGAAAACAATCAAATCAGTTAAGCCAGAAAGGCCACCGCCAGTAAGATTAAAACGGTATCCGTTTTCCAACAAACAACAGAATGTCAGGGGAACAGGAAAATTCTGGGGCAAACCACCATAACTTAAATAGCTAAATTTTACTTAAGAAAATTTTGGGGGCAGACTACCTTAGCAGGTAATTTCGCACGGTTGTTGTGTAAATAGCTGTCTTGTTTAGATAGGTTTCGTCCTATTCCATCTCTGTACACAAAGAAAAAACATTTCTGATGCTTTTTCTCCAAAAGGGGAAACCTTTGTTACGAGATGGAATAGGAAACCTCTCTGGTGCTTATGCACATCTAAATTATTTTAGTAGGTATATGGTAGGGTGGTGCGAGTGAAATATTTTAGGTGAAATATGGTAGGCAAAATGTGCTGCTCCATGCACAAGTCATGCACATATCATACGATGTATGCATGAGTGGTTTGTGGAGATCTGTTTTTACAATACAGGGGGGCGCTATAAAGCTGGGTTCTATAAAATTTGCCTAAAATCGCTAACCGCCAAATTGTGCCATATATGATTTTCATTCCCGTCACGTGTTGTGTGGGTGTTCGTTTTGACAGGAGTCATGGTATGGATTTATAGGGTCGTTTTATCATTTTTTTCCTATTGGAAATATACTATTTGAACGCAAATCCATTATCTACTCGATTTTTGCTATCTGGCTTTAATTGTGGACGGTATCTCCACCTCGCCACGATTTTAGCAAGCTAATATGAGTATGCATGATTTTCCGGTAGTATTCATAGATATAAAAACCCTGAAAAAACGATCACTCTTTAGCAGCAGGTCAAGTTGTAACGTATCCCCACACCATTGTGACGGGACAGTGAAAGTATATTGAAAGGTATGTTAAATTTATGTTTAGTATTATTTTTGTATGAACATGCTTGTAGGTTTTGGAGGGGTTTACTTCTAGTATACCCCAACTTTCTGAAGCCTATTCTGAATTCACTGTTGAAGCCTGTAGTGATTAGGCTACTGGCTTTGCCAGCTAGAGGTCGTAGGATCGATCCCAGGCTTCTCCAGAAGTAGAATGAGTCTTTCTAAGTGAGGTCCTGTCTCATTCTGACCCTAGATGTTGGTGAGACGTAAAGTTTGGACACCTGCTCATTCTAGATTCAGTTAGGCTTTTAGACCCCTTTTGTAGAATGTAATTAATAAACGCCGGGTAACTTGTTTGATCCATGACTTTTGACTAGCTGTGGTTAGAAAACCGTGGTCCCGTCTCTATATGATATTAGGTGTAGAGGGGACGTAAACTTAAGACGGGTTTAACCATATCTTCATCATCAGGGCAAACTCTTACAAGAGCCTGTCGGGTTATCCGTGATGATGAACCATGATGAATCTGATTTTACAAGCGTGTTCATGTTGAGTAGAAATAATTTGGTTCAAGAAGAATTATAAGTTCATTTTGTAATGATGCCGTTTTTGTCTGATAACTCAGTTTGTGCATATATTTACATATAAAGAACGTAATGATGATAAGTGGGATTATTTGGTCGCCACACGTCATAACGGCCTGAGCGGCGGGGATGGCGTCAGCTGCATCATCAGCGTGGCAAGGGCGGTTATGACGGGGTGCCTACCAAATACAGAGAGAATTTACGGCAAACAGTGTTGGCCCTTATGAGACACTAACAAATGTTGTGGATTATAGATGAAAATCTTTCTGTTTGTAGTTTCTATCTGTTATTAATGTAATGAATTTGTGAATAGCTATATTTGTGAGCCGTGTCGCGGAGAAGGATATGAAATAGAGTTTGTTATGTTTTCTGTAATTGGCGGCTGACCAGGTTGCGCAAAGGCGTGGTCTGTTCAATTGCCTCTTACTTGTGATAATGTAGTGAGCACAAATTTGATGAGTATTATGCTCAGTAGTAGTGAGCATTAATTGATTTCTGTAGTGCTCAGTAAGGAAACATGAACTTTGAGTATTATTGTGTCAAGCGCTGGGTGCTGATAATTTGAGGCACAGTCAAGTTGAGTTCTGCTGTGCAGTTATTTGCCGCATGCACTAATCAGCCTGTATGTCTGGTTGGCGCATGCGCAATAACGGTATATGCATGAACATATTCTTACTTCTCCGGGAGGGGATCATGATATAGCATGTATGTTTTGTGAACTGTATCTTGGACCAATTATCGTAATTTGCAGGCACAACAATGTGTGGTGACCTGCTGCTCCCTGCAATATAGCAGCAGGTACTGGTACGACGCTGTGGGTTAGGGTCCAGCAAGGGCGGACGAACCAACATAAACAGCTTGTAGCAATGTGAAGCGAATGTGAGACCATTCAAATAGAAGAGGTCCAATAAATAACCTGCAGGCGATTCAGGCGAATCAAGCTAGTGCGCGATCGCTAAATAGTACATATCAACCTGTGGTCGGCAACAATGTCGACAAACTAGTTTACACTAGTGCACGAGAGGGAGATTCACGCGAGTGGGGGATTCACCCTAAGTTATAAACTGTTCAGTCGCGTCTTGTGTTGTTTCTTTTTTTAGCTCACCGTCACATAGTGACGAGGTGAGCTTTTGGGATCACTTTTTGTCCGTCGTCCGTCGTGCGTCCGTGCGTCCGTCCGTGCGTAAACAATTTCTTCAAACGACATCTCCTCCTAAACCACTGATCGGATTTTGACCAAACTTTACAGGAATGATCCTTAGGTGGTCCCCTTTCAAAGTTGTTCAAATGGTTCCGGTCCGTTGCACATCTAGGTCACAGGACCCAAAAATAGATTTTTTTCACCAAAAACTTAAAAAATCTTCTTCTCTGAAACCACAAGGCCCAGGTCTTTGATATTTGGTATGAAGCTTCATCTAGTGGACCCCTACCAAGATTGTTCAAATTATAGTGCTGGGGCACAAAATGCCCCCGCCCCGGGGCCCTTTGGTTTTACATAGGCTTATATATGGAAAATCTTTAAAAATCTTCTTCTCTGAAACCACAAGGCCCAGGACTTTGATATTTAGTATGAAGCTTCATCTACTGGACCTCTACCAAGATTGTTCAAATTATAGTAATGGGGCCAAAAATACCCCCGCTCCATGGCCCTTTGGTTTTACATAGACTTATATAGGGAAAATCTTTAAAAATCTTCTTCTCTGAAACCACAAGGCCCAGGTCTTTGATATTTAATATGAAGCTTCATCTAGTGAACCCCTACCAAGATTGTTCAAATTATAGTGCTGGGGCACAAAAATGCCCCCGCCCCAGGGCCCTTTGGTTTTACATAGGCTTATATATGGAAAATCTTTAAAAATCTTCTTCTCTGAAACCACAAGGCCCAGGACTTTGATATTTAGTATGAAGTTTCATCTACTGGACCCCTACCAAGATTGTTCAAATTATAGTGCTGGGGCACAAAATGCCCCCGCTCCGGGGCCCTTTGGTTTTACATAGACTTATATAGGGAAAATCTTTGAAAATCTTCTTCTCTGAAACCACATGGCCTAGGTCTTCGATATTTGGTATGAAGCTTCATCTAATGGACCTCTACCAAGATCGTTCAAATTATAGCCCTTGGGCCAAAAATGCCCCTGCTCCAGGACCCTTTGGTTTTACATAGACTTATATAGGGAAAATCTTTGTAAATCTTCTTCTCTGAAACCACGAGACCTAGGTCTTTGATATTTGGTATGAAGCTTCATCTATAGGACCCCTACCAAGATTGTTCAAATTATAGTGCTGGGGCCAAAAATGCCCCCCGCCCCGGGGCCCTTTGGTTTTACATAGGCTTATACAGGGATAATCTTTAAAAATCTTCTTCTCTGAAACCGCAAAGCCCAGGACTTTGATATTTGGTATGAAGCTTCATCTAATGGACCTCTACCAAGAATGTTCAAATTATAGCCCTGGGGCCAAAACTGTCCCCGCTCTGGGGCCCGTTGGTTTTACATAGACTTATATAGGGAAAATCTTTAAAAATCTTCTTCTCTGAAACCACATGGCCTAGTCCTTTGATATTTTGTGTGAAGCTTCATCTAGTGGACCTATATCAAGATTGTTCAAATTATAGCCCTGGGACCAAAAATGTCCCCGCTCTTGGGCCCTTTCGTTTTACATAGACTTATATAAGGAAAATCTTAAAAAATCTTCTTCTCTGAAACTGCATGGCCAAGGACTTTGATATTTGGTATGAAGTTTCATCTAATGGGCCCCTACTAAGATTGTTCAAATTATAGCCCTTTGGTAAAAAATGCCCCCACTGCGAGGCCCTTTGGTTTTACATGGACTTATATAGCGAAAATCTTTAGAAATCTTCTTCTCTGAAACCACAAGGCCTAGGTCTTTGATATTTGGTGTGAAATTTCATCTAGTGGACCTCTATCAAGATTGTTCAAATTATAGCCCTGGGGCCAAAAATGTCACTGCCCTGAGACCCTTTGGTTTAACATAGTCTTATAAAGGGAAATATTTAAAAATCTTCTTCTCTGAAACTGCAAGGCCCATGTCTTTGATATGAAGCATCATCTAGTGGACCTCCACCAAGATCGTTCCAAATTATAACCCTGGGGCCACAAATGTCCCCAGCCTGGGACCCTTTGGTTTTACATAGACTTATAGAGCCCAGATGCAAATTTGGTTTTACATAGGCTTATGTATGGAATATCTTTAAAAAGATCTTCTCTGAAACCGCAAGGATCAGTTCCTTGATATTTGGTGTGTAGCTTTATCTCGACGACCTTTGCCAAGATTGTTCATATTATAACCTTTATTGATGTTTGGTATGAAGCTTCACCTTTAAGACCTCCCTCAACATTATGCACATTAAAGCCCTGGGGCCAATAATGACCCTCCCTGGGGCCCACTTGTTACACTATGGATTAGGTGAGCGATCCAGGGCCATCATGGCCCTCTTGTGTTTTATATTAGGATCACTTTTTGTCTGTCATCCGTGCGTAAACAATTTCTTCAAACGACATCTCCTCCTAAACCACTGATCGGATTTTGACCAAACTTCACAGGAATGATCCTTAGTTGGTCCCCTTTCAAAGTTGTTCAAATGGTTCCGGTCCGTTGCACATATAGGTCACAGGAGCCAAAAATAGATTTTTTTTCACCGAAAACTTAAAAAATCTTCTTCTCTGAAACCCCAAGGCCCAGGTGTTTGATATTTGGTATGAAGCTTCATCTAGTGGACCCCTACCAAGATTGTTTAAATTATAGTGCTGGGGCCAAACATGCCTCCGCCCCGGGGCCCTTTGGTTTTACATGGGCTTATAATGGGAAAATCTTTAAAAATCTTCTTCTCTGAAACTGCAAGGCCCAGGTCTTTGATATTTGGTATGAAGCTTCGTCTAGTGGACCTCTACCAAGATTGTTCAAATTATAGTGCTGGGGCCAAACATGCCTCCGCCCCGGGGCCCTTTGGTTTTACATGGGCTTATATAGGGAAAATCTTTAAAAATCTTCTTCTCTGAAACCACAAGGCCCAGGTCTTTGATATTTGGTATGAAGCTTCATCTAGTGGACCCCTATCAAGATTGTTCAAATTATAGTGTTGGGGCCAAAAATGCCCCCACCCCCAGGGCCCTTTGGTTTTACATAGGCTTATATAGGGAAAATCTTCAAAAATCTCTGAAACTCAAGGTCCAAATTCTTTGATATTTGGTATGAAGCTTTAGCTTTTGGACCTCTACCAAGATTGTTCAAATTATAGCCCTGGAGCCACAAATGCCCCTGCCCCAGGGCCCTTTGGTTTTACATAGACTTATAATAGAGATAATCTTTGAAAATCTTCTTCTGTGAAACAACAAGGCCCAGGTCTTTGATATTTGGTATGAAGCTTCAGCTAGTGGACCTCTACCAAGATTGGTTCAAATTATAGCCCTGAGACCAAAAATGCCCCCGCCTGGTGGCCCTTTGGTTTTGCATAGACTCATATAGGGAATATCTTTAAGAATCTTCTATGAAACCACAAGGTCTAGGTCTTTGATATTTGGTGTGAAATTTCATCTAGTGGACCTCTTTCAAGATTGTTCAAATTATAGCCCTGGGGCCAATGGTATGGAACTTCATCTAGTGGACCTCTACCAAGATTGAACAAGTTATAGCCCTCAGGCCACGAATGCCCCCGCCCGGGGCCCTTTGGTTTTACATAGACTTATACAGAGATAATCTTTGAAAATCTTCTTCTCTGAAACAGCAAGGCCCAGGTCTTTGATATTTGGTGTGAAGCTTCATCTAGTGGACCTTTATCAAGATTGTTTAAATTATAGCCCGGAGGCCAAAGAGGCCACCGCCTGGGGCCATTTGGTTTTACATAGGCTTATGTAGGGAATATCTTTAAAAAAATATTCTTCTCTCAAACCGCAAGGCTCAGGTCTTTGATATTTGGTGTGTAGCTTCATCTAGTGGACCTTTGCCAAGATTGTTCAAATTATTGCCTTTGTTGATATTTGGTTTGAAGCTTCACCTTTTTAGACCTCCCTCAACATTATGCACATTATAACCCTAGGGTCAATAATGGCCCTCCCCGGGGCCCACTTGTTACTCTATGGATCAGGTGAGCGATCCAGGGCCATCATGGCCCTCTTGTGTTTTATATTAGGATCACTTTTTGTCTGTCATCCGTGCGTAAACAATTTCTTCAAACGACATCTCCTCCTAAACCACTGATCTGATTTTGACCAAACTTCACAGGAATGATCCTTAGGTGGACCCCTTGCAAAGTTGTTCAAATGGTTCCAGTCCGTTGCACATCTGGGTCACAGGAGCCAAAAATAGATTTTTTTCACCGAAAATTTTAAAAATCTTCTTCTCTGAAACCGCAAACCCCGGGTCTTTGATATTTGGTATGAAGCTTCATCTAGTGGACCCCTACCAAGATTGTTCAAATTATAGTGCTGGGGCCAAAAATGCCCCCGCTCGGGGGCCCTTTGGTTTTACATGGGCTTATATAGGGAAAATCTTTAAAAATCTTCTTCTATGAAACCACAAGGCCCAGGTCTTTGATATTTGGTATGAAGCTTTATCTAGTGGACCCCTACCAAGATTGTTCAAATTATAGTGCTGGGGCCAAAAATGCCCCTGCCCCGGGTCCCCTTTGAATTTACATAGGATTATATAGGAGAAATCTTTAAAAATCTTCTTCTCTGAAACCGCAAGGCCCAGGTCTTTGATATTTGGTATGAAGCTTCATCTAGTGGACCTCTTCCAAGATTGTTCAAATTATAGTGCTGGGGCAAAAAATGCCCCCGCCCTCGGGCCGTTTGGTTTTACATAGGATTATATAGGGAAAATCTTTAAAAATCTTCTACTCTGAAACCGCAAGGCCCAGGTCTTTGATATTTGGTATGAAACTTCATCTAGTGGACCCCTACCAAGATTGTTCAAATTATAGTGATGGGGCCAAAAATGCCCCCGCTCCGGGGCCCTTTGGTTTTACATGGGCTTATATAGGGAAAATCGTTAAAAATCTTCTTCTCTGAAACCGCAAGGCCCAGGTCTTTGATATTTGGTATGAAGCTTCATCTTGTGGACCTCTACCAAGATTGTTCAAATTATAGTCCTGGGGCCAAAAATGCCCCTTTCCCGAGACCCTTTGGTTTTACATAGACTTAAATAGAGATAATCTTTGAAAATCTGCTTCTCTGAAACTGCAAGGCCCATGTCTTTGATATTTGGTATGGAGCTTCATCTAGTGGACCTCTACTAAGATTGTTCAAATTATAGCCCTCGGGCCACAAATGCCCCAGCCTCGGGGCATTTGGTTTTACATAGGCTTATAATATATAGAGATAATCTTTGAAAATCTTCTTCTCTGATACAGCAAGACCAAGGTCTATTTTGTATGAAGCTTCATCTAGTGGACCTCGCCCCGGGGCCATTTGGTTTAACATAGGCTTATGCTGGGAATATCTTTCAAAAAAATCTTCTTCTCTGAAACCGCAAGGCCCAGGTCATAGATATAACTGGATCTTTGCCAAGATTGTTCAAATTATAGCCTTTGTTGATATTTGGTTTGAAGCTTCACCTTTTTAGACCTCCCTCAACATTATGCACATTATAGCCCTGGGGTCAATAATGGCCCTCCCCGGGGCCTACTTGTTACTCTATGGATCAGGTGAGCGATCCAGGGCCACCATGGCCCTTAAACCACTGATCCGATTATGACCAAACTTCACAGGAATGATCCTTAGGTGGTCCCCTTTCAAAGTTGTTCAAATGGTTCCGGTCCGTTGCATATATAGGTCACAGGAGCCAAAAATAGATTTTTTTCACCAAAAACTTAAAAAATCTTCTTCTCTGAAACCGCAAGGCCCAGATCTTTGATATTTGTTATGAAGCTTCATCTAGAGGACCCCTACCAAGATTGTTCAAATTATAGTGCTGGGGCCACAAATGCCCCTGCCCCGGGCCTTTTGGTTTTACACAGGCTTATATAGGGAAAATCTTTAAAAATCTTCTTCTCTGGAACCCCAAGGCCCAAGGTCTTTGATATTTGGTATGAAGCTTCATCTTGTGGACCTCTACCAAGATTGTTCAAATTGTAGTACTGGGGCCAAAGATGCCCCCACCCCGGGGCCCTTTGGTTTTACATGGGCTTATATAGGGAAAATCTTCAAAAATCTTCTTCTCTGGAACCCCAAGGCCCAAGTCTTTGATATTTGGTATGAAGCTTCATCTAGTGGACCCCTACCAAGATTGTTCAAATTATAGTGCTGGGGCCAAAAATGCCCCCGCCCCAGGCCCTTTGGTTTTACATGGGCTTATATATGGAAAATCTTTAAAAATCTTCTTCTCTGAAACTGCAAGGCCCAGGTCTTTGCTATTTGGTATGAAGCTTCATCTAGTGGACCCCTACCAAGATTGTTCAATTTATAGTGCTGGGGCCAATAACGCCCCCCGCCCCGGGCCCTTTGGTTTTACACAGGCTTATATCTTTAAAAACGTCTTCTCTGAAACTGCAAGGCTGAGGTCTTTGATATTTGATATGAAGCTTTAGCTAGTGGACCTCTACCAAGGTTGTTCAAATCATAGCCATGGGGCCAAAGATGCCCCCGCTCCGGGGCCCTTTGGTTTTACATAGACTTATATACGGAAAATCTTTAAAAATCTTCTTCTGTGAAACCACAAGGTCTTTGATATTTGTTGTGAAATTTCATCTAGTGGGCCTCTATCAAGATTGTTTAAAATATAGCCCTGAGACCAAAAATGCCCCCACCCCGGGGCCATTTGGTTTTACATAGGCTTATGTAGTGAATATCTTCTTCTCTGGAACCGCAAAGCCCAGGTCTTTAATATTTGGTGTGTAGCTTCATCTAGTGGACCTTTGCCAAGATTGTTCAAATTATAGTCTTTGTTGATATTTGGTATGAAGCTTCACCTTTTAAGACCTCCCTCAACATTATGCACATTATAGCCCTGGGGTCAATAATGGCCCTCTCCGGGGCCCACTTGTTACTCATGGATCAGGTGAGCGATCCAGGGCCATCATGGCCCTCTTGTTTATTTTTGTTGTTGTTTTGTTGTTTGCTTCTGTAGGCATTCACGTCACCCGTTCCGAACACAGAACATTGTTTTGCTTTTGGGGCGGACGTCTTGAGTGGGCTGCAGAAGCAACTAAATGTGATGTTTTGTGTTTGTATTGTTGTATATAAATGCTGTAAATAATTCATGTCATTCATTTGATATCTTTCTTGTGCCTTACCCCACAGCTGCCCATACACCTGTCAGAGATCACGCTCGGTTGTCTTGTCAGCATGGGGGTTTGCGGGACGCCGTAAACCCACATGTAACAACAATCTACTCTCTGCCATATGAATTTAGGGCTGCTGCTCATTTGAATTGGTTGCCATTGAAACCAAAATGAAAAAAAATAGAAAAAAATACTTTAAAAATCATCTCCTCTGAAACCGTATGCTCTTTGAGGCTGAGAGTTTATGGAAATATTCACCATATTTGCCTTTACAGGTTTTGTGTTTATCATGAAATTCGGGCTCTTTAGTTTGGTTGCTATGGCAACTTAGATTTTCCATAGACTTATAATGGGGAAAATTGAAAAATGGCATTAACTACCAAACCTTTGCAGATATTTTGACAAAATTTTCATAGAAACGTTCCTTGAGTAAACTTCTCTCAGCCATATGCTTTTATGTCAACCTTTGGGTCCCGTAGGTTGTGCCAGGGCCATGCCCCGCCCCCTCCACTTCATTAAATGCCTTATATCTCAGAAACCTTACAGATCCCCACCCCTAAACCATATTTATTCTTGTTCCTTATGATAAGACACATTAAGTGACACCAACCTGGGGGTTCCCCCAGATGTGCCGGGGACATGCCCCACCCCCTCCACTTCATTAAATGCCATTTATCTCAGAAACAATTCGGATCCCCACCCCTAAACCGTATATATTCTTGTTTCTTATGATAAGACGCACTCAATGACAGCAACCTGGGGGTCCCTCGGGTTGTGCCTGGGCCATGCCCCATCCCCTCCATTTCATAAATGGCCCAATATCCCAGAAACCATACAGATCCCCACCCCTAAACCATATATATTCTCGTTCCTTATGATAATTCGCATTCAGTGACACCAACCTGGGGGACACCCAGGATGTGCCGGGGCCATGCCCAAACCCCTCCACTTCATAAAAAGCCAAATATTCCAGAAACCTTACATATCCCCACCCATAAACCATATATATACTTGTTCCTTATCATAAGATGCATTAAGTGACACCAACTTGGGGGTTCCCCCAGATGTGCCGGGGACATATATATTCTTGTTCCTTATGATAAGACACATTCAGTGACACCAAATTTATGAAGCTCATAAATATTGTTTCCTCCTCAGATCAGCACAGACTGTTATTTGTCCTGCTTATACACTTTAAAATATCAACATTTTTTTAAGTTTATGAGCGTGACAAATTTCGTGCTCAGATGAATTGTGCGTGTGTGTGTGTGTTGGGATGGGGGGGGGGGGGGGCGGGTCACAACGGACTCTAATCTTGGTCTTGGCATGCCGCATGTACATGTATGCGTGTTGTGTGAATTGCTGTGCTCCGGGTTGCCGCTAATTTTTGTGTAACGTAGCTGGCATGGCGCATTGCGTCACGTTACGTTTTTGTGTGCGACGTCATCTATGTCTAATTGTTTATAACAACCTGTGGAACCGATGATGGCGATACGTTGTTAATACATGAACATGACAAAGATTATTTCGTGTTGGTGTTGATTTACTTTTTTGAGGATCTTACATGACTTCTCATGTATTATCGAATTTATTAAACGAGTTGAGGAAAAGGGATAAAATGCGAGGCTGTGCTGAGCATTTTATCCATTTTCCTCATCGAGTTTAATAAATTCAATAATACATGAACACGAATGTACAATTCTATTTATCATATGACTTTTAAAAAGCGTTTTATTCACGATTTGTGAACAAAATGGCAATATTCCGCCATTAGTAAACGCGACCTCGTTAAGGACGTCGTACATGTAATGTTACGGGGAGTATCTAACTCATTTGCATATTTAATCCAGCAGTGGAGTTTTTAATTTATTATATGGCGTTATTACACTCTCAGACGCGACGTCATATGATAAACAAAATTACTCCATTCAGTTTAACGGAAAATCTATCAAAGGGTTCAGGCCCGCCCATGGGTTCTTGAAGAAATAGATGGGCTGCATGATGCTTCCACGCAGAGCTGTAACCGACCGCACACGAGTACTATTTAACCGCTTAGAGCACTAAAAATTAATGGAGACATTACACCAAAACTTGTGGCAGCTGGACTGCCACCAGTTTTGGTGTAAGTTATCTCCATTGTACGTTCGGTAACTTTTCACCGAATAGCCGGCTATTAACCTAGATAAATGGTGTAATTACGAACCTGAAAATCGTAGGAAAGTTTAAACCATAGTGTAACTGATCTTCATAACCAGTGTAAATGTACCATCATTTTTTTAAGGAAACGTTTTCGGGTGTAATGTTTCCTTCATTCACTCGCTATATTATTACACCAATAAGTCTGCTGACAAGTTATTTGAGGGTCCTTTGGTGAAGTCATTAAATTTAAAAAAAGCTACAAAGAACAAAAACATAAAACAATATGTATTGTTTGGATATTATCGTATATTTTCAGAAATTGCTAGGAAACTGACAAACTTTCTAGACAGCACCACGGAAAAATACTTGGGACAGAGAGAAACACTTTGGAGTATTGAGCTGGCCCATCATCTTTTGAAAGAGTTAGCAGTGAACCAGTCATATGTCGTTGATCACTATTCCAAGGAGAAAGTAGAGCAATGTTTTTGTGGTGAAACTGTAACTGGAAAATTCGAAGATTGCAGCATAGGTAGGTAGTATATACGGGGCTTGTTAGGAAATTATTGAGCCATTTGGACTTTATTCAGAACAGTTTGGCATAGGCAAACAAAATTCGACAAATAAATCTGAAAGTGCTTTTTTTAAAATGCTCAAGTAGAAAATTGTATCGAAATAAATACTGACAGTCACAATAACCGTCTAGGAATTGATAGCAAGTTTTTCAATTTTCGTTGCAAATTCACTTATTTACAATAAGTTTAATATTGGGTTATATGATTTATTGAGGTCCTGATAGACCTAATTTTGTAAAGCATATATTTGACACAAAATTGAATTTTGGATATGTAAATCCGGTCAGAGTTAACACTGGGTAGTGGAATAACATTTTAGTGTGCTTAAATTATATAAATTATGCATAGTAGAGAAAAAAGCTTTTGGTTTTGAGGAAAGAATTAGCTAAAATCACACCTGTTTTGAAACAGGTTTTTAGCTTAACTGGACTTTGTCCCGTAGAGCTTGTGCATTAGGGGGAATAGTCCGGCATCCGTCCGTCCATCCGTAAAGAAATCTTATTGTTGCATCTTATCCGAGACCACTTGGTGGATTGTTTTCAAAACTTGGCCACAATGTCCCCGAAAATGTCAAGTTGTGCTTTTTAGAATGTTCAAGTTAAAGATTATATCGAAATAAATACTGACAGTCACAAATACTTTCTAGGAATTGATAGCAAATTTTTCAATTTTCATTGCAAATTCACTTATTTACAATAAGTTTACTCTTGGGTCATATGATTTATTGAGGTCCCTATAGACCTAATTTTGTAAAGCATATTTTTTACACAAAATTGAATTTTGGATATTTAAAGCCGGTCATATTTAACACTGGGTAGTGGAATAACATTTTCATGTGCTTTTATTATATAAATTATGCACAGTAGAGAAAAAAAGCTTTTTGTTTTAAGGAAAAACTTAGCTAAAATCACACTTGTTTTGAAACAGGTTTTTAGCTTAACTGGACTTTGTCCAGTAGAGTGTGTGCATTAGGTGGAATAGTCTGGCATCCGTCCGCCCATCCGTAAAGAATTCTTGTTATTGCATCTTCCGAGACCACTTGGCGGATTTTTTTTTCGAAACTTCACCACAATGTCCCCCAAAGGTCTAGTTGTGCTTTTTAGAATGCTCAAGTTGAAAATTATATCAAAATAAATATTGACAGTCACAAATACTTTCTAGGAATTGACAGCAAGTTTTTCAATTTTCATTGCAAATTCACTTATTTGTAATAAGTTTACTCTTGGGTCATACGATTTTTTGAGGTCCCGATAGTCCTAATTTTGTAAAGCAAATATTTTACACAAAATTGAATTTTGGATATGTAAAGCATCACCGGCAAGTACTACAAAGACTTAGTGCTGAAGAAACTGATAAAGTATTATCAGAACTGACGCCCTGCCACTGATTTTAAACATGGCCGTCTTCTACATGACAATGCCCCAGCTCATACCTCCGGAATAGTTATGGCATTTTCGAAGAAAAAAATAACTGTTTTGCCTCAACCCCCGTATTCCCCAGACCTTGCCCCATGTGATTTCATTTTGGTTCCGAAATTGAAAGCATTCCTTGCTGGGCGGAAATACCAGTCCCGACAGGCACTTTGATCTGCTATTCATCAGTACCTTATCACTGAAGCCCCCGCCCATAGGGGCTTGAAGAAATATATGGGCTGCATGATGCTTCCACGCAGAGCTGAATCCGGCCCGCACACTAGTACTGGTAAACCGCTTAGAGGATCTAAGCCTGTCCAGGAACCGTGGTGCGAGGCGGACCGTCCATGCTAATAAACCCTATTGGTTTCATTGGGCGACATGGCTTGAGATGTCATTTCATCTCAATGTCGGGTAAAAGTCACACAAAATTGGATGCAACGTCTCCAAAATGACCTTTACAGTGTTGACGGGGACGTTAAACCTCAAATCAAACAAACAAAACCTTATTACTGAGCCCAAATCAGCGACCCGTCACACCCTCTAGAAGTGGAAACATCGGCTGAAACTTTGCATTTCTAGCCACGTGGAGTACTTCAAGGGCATGGAATGAGCACTTTTGGGCTAACTTGAAATTTGAAGTCTCCAGATAGAAATAAGCAATACATTTCGAACATCCCTCGTATTTCAATGTTTACCCTAAAGTGCAACATAGTGGTGCAAAATGTAGTGAAAATAGAATTTGTGTAATCAACTCCTTCCACAGTTTGAAAGCAATCAAATTAAAATCATGCCTATATGTTACAGTGCATGAAGAAGAGAAATACAGATTTTTTTTTTTTTTTACAAAATCACAGCATTTCAAACTTAGGCATTTTCTGCAGCTGTATACAGTTTGAGACTGACTAAAGTGCATACTTTGTGTAATCAACTCCCACAGTTTCCAACGAATCTAACTGAAACCTTGCATATATATTACAGATATACTGAACATGCGCATGAAAGTAGAAGTAAAACAAAGCTCAGGAATCAATACAATTAACTTGCTCCACCCATCAAAGACACCAAAGGGAAAGAAACACAAACATGAAGCGACCAGACCGTAATGGAAATCTAAACAAAGGAAGGCCAAAAGGACAGTTACTTTCCCACAAAATGGTCAAATGGCCATCCAAAACAAAAAGACACAAGTGATACACACAGTTAGTAACAAACAACAACATAAATAAACCGCCACAGAAGAACCGCCTTGGAACGGTCAGTGGAAAGAATTCCACTGGGGGGGGGGGGGGGGGGGCTTAAATCGATTTTACATGGCCATAATCCTCGCCCTTACCTCTGTCGCGGTATATACTTATTTTGTTTAGTCCGCATGAAAGCTTCCTAACTCATCAGTGTAACATTTCCGAGAACATACAATTCTAACATGACGTTAACATTTTTCCTATTGAACCCAGTGGAAACGTCAGCGTTTGCAAATATGCGATAATTCATGTCGTCAATGTGGTGCGTGCAATTTGGCGTCATCGTGACGTTGCATGTAAACATTTCCTTCTGTCGACATCCGCTGCAAAATAGTCCCCAAGATAACGCTTTGTTACTACTGTATTTCAGTTTAGCATCATGTTAGAATCGAAATAATTTCCACGCACCCGGTGTGTTATCGCGATTAACACACGGTGTTGTCGGGCAGATGCGAATATTAATTCACTCCGGCTTCGCCGTCGTGAATTAATATTTCGCAATCTGCCCTCCAACACCGTGTGTTAATCACGATAACACACGGTACGTGGAGATTATTTCTTAAATAAAAAAACTACAGAGATGTAACAAGGTTGAGAGACAGCATACAACAACAGAATTGCTGGAGCAAAAGAAAACCAACAGTAAAACTCCGAGGGGCCCGACCAAAGACGGAGCATCAGGCGCCAACATCACGTGAACCAGTCCGTGAAATGAAGACCCCCCTATACCCCACTTTATATAGAGAAAACTGGGGTTTAAGGGGGTGAACGTTATTTTTCTTATTTCTGCTCCAAGACATAGGTTGTCGGTACTCGTTAGAACCGCCTCAATGAGGCGGTTCTAACGAGCACCCACGACCTATGTTTGCAGTATTTACAAGAAAAATATCACGGATTTTCATCAGAAAAATGGCCATTTTGGAGATGTGAAAAAATGCACTATGTCGTACGGGTGTGTTATCGTAATGAACCAACATAAAGAATACTAAAATAAAATAAAATTCCGTTTATGTGGAATGCTGAAAATATTTTTTTACAGAATTACAGCTTTTCGAGCCATTTATTTGAAGATTTCCGCAGATAGGAACTGACTACACCTCATACTTGTGTAATCAACTCCTTCTACAGTTGGAATGCAATCAAATTGAATCAAGCCTATATGTTACAGACATATTGAACATGTGCATTAAGAAGTGAAATGCTGATATTTTTTTTTTACAAAATTACAACATTTCAAACTTAGACATTTTCTGCAACTGAAAATTTTATTTTTGACAAAACAACAACCTTTCAAACTGCCATTTTCAGCAGCTTTCTGACATTAAGAAGTGGCTATAGTGCATACTGTATGTAACCAACTCCTCTCATCATGGTAAAGGAAATGAAATGAAACTTAGCACAGATATTACAGGCGTAGTGAACATGTGTATGGAGAAGTTTGGTGCTGAAAATTTTTATTCTTTACAAAATTTCAGCCTTTCACACTTAGCTATTTCCGCAGCTTTCTCAAATTAAGAAGTGTCTATAGTGCATACTTTATGTAATCAACTCCTCTCACCATGGTAAAGGAAAACAAATGAAACTTAGCACAGATATTACAGACATAGTGATAGCCCCGCCCATCGGGGCTTTAAGAAATAGATGGGCTGCATGATGCTTTCACGTAGAGCTGAAACCGACCCGCACACAAGCACTGGTAAACTGCTTAGAGGGTTTAAGCCTGCCCAGGCAAAGCAGTGCGAGTCGGCCCATCCATGTTTATAAACCCTATTGGTTTCATTGGGCGACAGGGTTTGAGATGTCATTTCATCTCAATGTCAGGAAAGAGTCCCACAAAATTGGAAGCAACGTCTCCAAAATGACCTATACAGTGTTGAAGGGGACGTTGAACCTCAAATCAAACAAACAAACAAACAGACGTAGTGAACATGTGTATGAAGAAGTGTGGTGCTGAAAATTTTATTTTTATATCTTTTTACAAAATTTCAGCCTTTCAAACTTAGCTATTTTCCGCAGCTTTCTCAAATTAAGAAGTGTCTATAGTGCATACATTGTGTAATCAACTCCTCTCACCATGGTGAAGGACCCAAACTTTCTTTGAGGGAAGGGGTATACTGTTTTCACCCTGTTCGTGGTTCTGTGAGTCCGTGACTCGGTGACTCTCTCATTCCTTCATCAATTATAACTTTAGAATCCATGATCAGAATTTGATGAAATTTTCAGCAACACTGCATTGTGACCTAATACTTATATCCTGAGAGAAAAAGTGCCGTAGGCTCAGTGCTATGAGAGTGATTCACCGTTGTAATTCAGAATTTCAGGTAGCAATAGTACTTTGTGTAATCAACACCCCGCAAGATATAAATATGTAACTTGGCACATGTTTTCACTTTTGCAGACATATTGAAACTGTGCATGAAGAACTTGAATTCTGAAAAAACAATTTTTTTTTTATATAAAAATACAGCGTTTTGAACTTAGGCATTTTCTGCAGACGTCCAAATTCAGGAGGTAGCAATAGCACACACTATGTATAATCAATAGTTTTTAAGGTATAAATATGAAACTTAGCATATGTTCTGCAGTGATACTGAACATGTGTATGAAGATGTTTAATGCTGCAAAAATTATTTTTGATAAAATTATATCTTTTTTTAAACCCCGCCACTGGATAGTAGCGGGGTATTATGTTATACCCTCCGGTTTTACCATTCTGTATCTGTCTGTCCATCTGTCCGTCCATCCGTCAGTCCATCCTTCTGCACCATTTCCAATCGATAACTTGAGTATTTATTCACGGAATTTCTTCAAATTTTGCATACATATTATTATCAGGAATGAGTGGTATGGGATTGTTAATGGGCAAAATCGGTTAATTTATGACAGAGTTATGGCCCTTGTCAGTGTTGGAAATATGATTTTTGGCCTCTGTTTCCTTTACTATGTGGAATATCTGGGTGAAACTTCAATAATATTTTGAGGACTAAAGACTACATATTGTGGCTATTAGAGGTTACTCTGGCTGTCCTGGTTCTTGAGTTATCTGCCCTTGATATGTCCGAAAAATGGACTTTGATTCCATTGTGGAATTTTGAAAATATCTGAGGGTCACTGATGAGGCCTAATTGGCCGAAACTAGCTAGTCTGGCCCAGAAAACATATACACTCCATATTTTTCAGTTCTGTTGTGTATTCCTTGCTTCCAAAGGATAACCCCTTTTATAGAACATATTTGTCCTCTAGCGCCTTTACTATATGGAATAGCTGGACAAGACTTAAGATACTTGTAGCAGACCTAAGACTACATATTGTAGTCAGGCAGTTCTGGTTTTTTAGTCATTTGCCCTTGAAATATTTGAAAAACAGACTTTGTTCTCTAGTGCCTTTACTATATGTAATATCTGGATGAAACATCATAGATATATAGAGGGCCTAAGGCTACTTATTGTGTCCCAGGAAGGCTACTTTAACTGTTCTGATTCTTGAGTTATCTGCTCTTCTCCAGTTCCTTTACTACATAGAATATCTGGATGAAACTCCACAGACATATAGAAGGATGAAGGCTACACATTGTGGCCAATGATGGTTACTCTGGCTTTATCAGTTCCTGAGTTATCTACCGCTGGTGTGTTTGAAAAACAGACTTTGGACTGTAGTTCTTTTACTATATGGAATATCTGGATGAAACTTCACAGATATATAGAGTATCAAAGGCTATTTTTGTGGGGAACAATTACTCCAGTTCCTAAGTTATATGCCTTTAATATATCTGAAAAACTGGCTGCCCCAGTTTTAATGACAAGTGCTCTTTAAAGTCAGAAAAACGCACCTAGTGCCCTGCAGTGGAGGAGTATCATGCAGTGTGTGACATTCTTTTATTTAACTTAGTCATTTTTTGCAGCTGTCCGTTTCAGGAAGTAGCAGTAGTACACACTTTTTGTAATCAGCTCCTCTCACAGTATTCAAGGTATAAATGTGGAACTTGGCACATGTTTTGCAGACATGCTGAACATGTGCATTCAGAATTTCAATCCTGTAAAAAAGAAAATTTGGGTGAAATTATGGTGTTTTGAACTTTTTTATAGCTGTCAGTTTCAGGTAGCAATTTCGACAGTCTGTGACCTTGACCTACCTTTTACGCTTCATTTAACAGTGTCAGTGCTGCACGGTTAGCTCCATTTCATGAATACTTAAGCCTAATAGACCATTGACACTTCATGTGGCATGTTAGAAACCACTGAGTGGCATTGACCAGTTTTGACCATGACCTACTTTTCAAGCTTCGTTGAACAATGGTGACTGCATGTTTAGCTCTGCTTCTCGAACCTAAAGCCTCTAAACTACTGAAAATTCATAGACATAATTATATGCACCATGTCATGTTCTACTGAGTAGCATTGACCATTTTTAGCTCGCCTTACGAAAGTAAGGGGGAGCTATTGCCATACCCCCGGGCGTCCGTCGTCAGCGTCGGCGTCAGCGTCAGCGTCGGCGTCAGCGTCGGCGTCGGCGTCCGCATTTGGTTAAAGTTTACCTGCAAGCTCTTATATGTGATGTTTTACAAGTTTATTTTGAATATATAATTAACAATTGGTAAAAAACAATATTTAACATTATCATTTTACTTCATTTTACAGGTTTTTTGGCTTAAATTGGTCTTTTTGAGAAGTTCATATTTTCCTCTGTATTACCTCCCTTGAAATCCTGTGTTAAAGTTTACCTGCAAGCTGCGTGAGTTCAAATCCCGGGGGAGGCATGTTTTTTTTTTTTTTTTTCTTTTCCTTTTCTTTTTTTTTTTTCTTTTTAGAAACATAGCGGGTCTGGGGCTCAAGGTGAAGGTCACTGGCTATTTTTAGAAAAACATTGTAATCACTCTAGCGCCTTCATTTATTGGTGGATTTTAATATAACTTGGGTATAATGATATCTCGAGTGACTTTGACTTTCAGGGTCTGGCGCTTAAGGTCAAGGTCACTACTTTCAGGGTCACTGGGTCAAGGTCACTGTGTCTATTTTTAGAAAAACATTGTCATCGGGTTTGCACCTTAATTTATTGATGGATTTTAATATAACTTCACACAAATGTTGGGTATGATGATATCTCTAGCAAGTTCAACTTTCAGGGTCTGGGGCTGAAGGTCAAGGTCACTGTGGCTATTATTCGAAAAAACTTTGTGATCGCCGCCTACATTTATAAATGGATTTTAATATAACTGTACACAACCGTTGGGTTTGATGATATCTCTAGCTCGTTCGACTTTCACGGTCTGGGGCAGAAGGTCAAGGTCTCTGTGGCTATTTTTAGAAAATCTTTTTCATCGCTCTTGCGCCTTTATTTATGGATGGATTTTTATATAATTTCACACAAATATTGGGTATGATGATATCTCGAGTGACTTTGACTTTCAGGTTCCGGGGCTGAAGGTCAAGGTAACTGTGGCTATTTTTAGAAAACTTTGTGATCGCTCTAGTGCCTACATTTATGAATGGAATTTAATATAACTTTACACAAATGTTGGGTATGATGATATCTCGAGCGAGTTTGACTTTCAGGGTCTGGGGCTGAAGGTCAAGGTCACTGTGGCTCTTTTTTGATAACTTGCCCACATCCATCTTAGGCCCCCAAAGGCGAGCTATGTTGTCTTCTGACAACTCTTGTTGATCTTGACATACTTTTCACACTTCACTGAACAATGTCAACCCTACACGTTTAGCTCTGCTTCTTCAACACAAGTCTCTAGGTAATTGAAACTTCATACACATAACACACAAGTAACTCACTTGAGCCAGGCTACAGTAAAACCTACATAACAGCATGTGGAAACATTGAAGACAGATCAGCCTGTGCTTCCACTCAGTCTGATCAGAGTATTCACTGGGCATGCTATGGGTAGCCAAGGAATCAAACCTTTAGGCAGACAGCACTGACTCTGATCAATCTGCACAGATGCCCAGGCTGATCTGAGTCATTGCTAGGCACACATCCACTCTTGATGGTTTTGCTGTGCACATTCATAGTCAGATATAAACTCTCAGACAAGGTCAAAGTTTCAAGTTAGTGGCCACAGTTATGCCCATCTAATTATGCAAACTTATTTCAGGTGAGTGGCTCATGGCTTCATTGCCCTCTTGTTGACATAGCGAAATACATGCAACAGTTCTTATTTGACATGCTCATTATGTGTTTATTTGCAGGCAGTGCAGATGTTTGGCATGGGAGATTGGACATTTTACTGGGAAATTCGCAAGATGTTGCTGTAACAGTTGTCACTGATGAAGATGAAGACGAAGATTCTACAAAAAGTGGCAGGTCTTCATTTGAAATAAAATATGAAGATAGCTTAAAAAGTAACTATACTCGGATTTTAGCGGAGACCACAGTGTTTGCACTTGTTCAGAAAAGGTTTAATCCCCAATTTGAGAATTACCTGATACCTACAATCGGTATCTCTAACTCGCATGTGCTAATTTTTTTGTATGACGCTGAGCATGACATACTTCTTGAAAGTTCAGTTTTCACTTTGATGAATTATTTCGGAGAGCAACAGATGATACCCTATAAAACTATTTTGGCTTTGTGGCTGACCATCAATTACAGATACTTTTGTACAGGAATCACAGAGAGAATGAAAACAAGGGGCTTCACAGCTGATTTCTTTAAGAATGTAGCTGAAGATAAAAAGCGTGTATATCTTGAAGATGTAAAATTTGGTTGCCGGATACAAAGAAAAATGTACCCTAGTGATTACCTTCGGAATCAGGCTGATGGTCCTATGTTTGCAATTACGTCCAAACCTTATAAACCTTGCAAAAATATTGCACCTGAGGCTGTCACAACCAGTTAAAATCTAAAGATAAACTCACTTGAACATTTACAGAAAGTAGGTCCCGGATGTCAAATTATTGAAATAATGTTAATGCTAAATTATTCTCAACAAATAGAAGTAGTTGACACCTGTCAGTGTTTATTAGCTCCCATGGGCCAGGGGCTGCAGGGGAGCATATAGAATGGCAGCCTCCGTCGTCTGTTGTCGTCGTCATCCGTCAACATTTTCAAACGACTTCCTTTTTGAAACCACTGGCCCGATTTGAACCAAATTTTATATGCAGCCTCCAGACACAGGGGGAATGAGAGTTTGTAAAATTGGTCATGGTCCGTAATCCAACATGGTAGCCAGGGTAGATAACTCTAAGCAAAAATATCCTTGAGCTGAAATTTTGCTCAAATCTTATCCATCAGACTGCTTACGCCCACCAGCTGGGGTCGCAAACTTTGTAAAACTCTCGTAATGCCATATATGGCAATTTTACATGCAAAACGTTTATGCGTAAACACTTCTTTAAACATCTCCCAAGGATCACTGTAGACATGGTTCTCAAATTTTGTATGCAGTATTGGTATATGTCCGGCTTTCAGATTTGTTCATGTCACTTGTGTCCGGCCATCCAAGATGGCCACTGTTACTAAAAATAACAAAACAACTAAATTGAATTCTTCTCCGAAACCACTTAGTTCAATTGGTTCAAAATTGGTATGAGGCATCCTTGGGACCTTGGTTCACAAGATTGTTCAAATCGTCCAAATCTGTAGTGAAATTAGGTCACAGTGACCTAGTTGGTATTGACGAAGTGTATTTTGTTCAAACATATTTTTCTCCAAACCACTGTAGCCAAGGGTCTCAAATTTTATATGCAGTATTGTTAGATGTCTGACTCCCAGATTTGTTAATGTGACCTAGGTCGGTCAAGCCCCCGCCCATAGGGGCTTGAAGAAATATATGGGCTGCATGATGCTTCCACGCAGAGCTGAATCCGGCCCGCACACTAGTACTGGTAAACCGCTTAGAGGATGTAAGCCTGTCCAGGAACCACGGTGCGAGGCGGACCGTCCATGCTAATAAACCCTATTGGTTTCATTGGGCGACAGGGCTTGAGATGTCATTTCATCTCAATGTTGGGTAAAAGTCCCACAAAATTGGAAGCAACGTCTCCAAAATGACCTTTACAGTGTTGACGGGGACGTTAAACCTCAAATCAAACAAACAAAAAAGACCTAGGTCGGTCATCCAAGATGACCTCTGTTACTATTTGTTCATGTGACCTAGGTCGGCCATCCAAGATGGCTGCTGTTACTAAAAATAGCAAAACAACTAAATTGCCTTAGTCTCCAAAACCGCCGGGTACAATTGACTCAAAATTGATATGTGTCATACTTTGGACCTTGGTTCTCGAGATTGTTCATATCGTCCAAATATATAGTGAAATTAGGTCATAGTGACCTAGTTTGTATTTGCTAAGTGTATTTTGTTCAAATATTTTCTCCAAAACCACTGTAGCCATGGATCTAAAATTTTATATGCAGTATTGTTAGATGTCTGACAGTCTGACTTTCAGATTTGTTCATGTGACCAAGGTAGTAGGTCAGCCAAGATGGCAACTGTTACTAAAAATAGCAAAACAACTAAATTGACTTCTTCTCCGAAATTACTTAGTACTTTTGACTCAAAATTGGTATGATGGTTCTAATGATAATTCAGATCATCCAAAAGAAAAATAGCAGAACAACTAAATTGACTTCACTGAAACCGCTCAAAATTGGTATGAGGCATCCTTGGGACCTTGGTCCTCAAGATTGTTCAAATCGTCCAAATCTGTAGTGAAATTAGGTCACAGTTACCTAGGTTTTTATGAAGTGTATTTTGTTCTTGAAAACATCTTCTCCAAAACCACTGTAGCCATAGGTCTCAAATTTTATATGTAGCACCGTTAGATATCTGGCTTTCAGATTTATTCATATGACCTAGGTCTGTCATCCAAGGTGGCCACTTACTAAAAATAGCAAAACGACTAAGTTGACCTAGTTTCTGAAACTGCTGAGTACAGTTGACTCAAAATTGGTATGAGGCATCGTTGGGACCTTGGTTCTCAAGGTTATTCAGATCGACCAATTCTATTGTGAAATTAGGTCACAGTGACATAGTTTGTATTTAAGAAGTTATTTTGTTCCAACCACAGCTTTTCAAAAACTGATGCCCGGATTTAGACCAAACTTGACCTGAAGAAGCCTGGCATCAGCCTTTCTCAGATTTCTTCAAATGGTCTCATTCCGATGCATAAGAGTAGGCCATTATGGCCGCCATCCTGAAATAACTTCATATAGCTTTTTCTCATGAACAGATGAATGGAATTTGATCAAACTTGGTCAGAAGCATTCTTATTATAGCCCCGCTTGAAAAGTGGGGCTATATTGGATTTGCCCTGTCATTCCGTAATTCTGTAATTCTGTAATTCCGTAATTCCGTTATTCCGTTATTTTTTCGTCACAGTTTTCCCCGAAACTAAGAGAGCTAGAAAACTAAAACTTTGTATACACGTGGACAATGGGTGCCTCCACGGACCTTACCGAAATTATGACCAAGGGCCCATAACTCTTGGAGTTATCTCCCCTGATAGGTTTTTTTAAATGAAAATGTTTGGTCACAGTTTTCTCAGGAACGAAAGAAGCTAGAAAGCTCAAACTTTGCATAAATGTGGACAATGGGTGGATATAGGGAGCTTACCAAAATAATGGCCAAGGGCCCATAACTGTTGGAGTTATCTCTCCTGATAGGTTTTTTAAATAAATGAAAATATAGTTTTTTTTTAAATGAAAATGTTTGGTCACAGTTTTCTCAGGAACTAAAGAAGCTAGTTCATAACTGTTTTCTCTGCAGCTTAAATAACTTTCTTCTCTGACAGCGCTGAAGCGGGGCTATAGTCAGATCCTCTGACAGCTCTAGTTTTGACCAGTCTCAAATTTATGCGAATGGCTTCTTTCCAATGCATAAGTAGGTCAAAATGGCTGCCAACTTGAAAAACTTAAAATGGAAACTTGAAATTTCTTAGTACCATTCTGTTCTAATATCCCAGATGGATGACATGTTGGCCATCTTGAAAATCTTCAAACCACATCTGCTACAGATTGGTCTGTTGCATTGAGTTGAAATGATGGGAGGCGTTTTGGTGACATGGAGATTCAGAATTGCTAACAATGTTGCATTCTGATATGATCCCAGATGGCAGCCATCCTGATATGCTAAGTCACCATTAAATTTGGGTTCCGAACTGTTCCGTTCCGAAATCCAAGATGGCCACCATGGCAGCCATCTTGAAATTTTTCAAAAGACATCTCCTGAAACAAACTTGATTTGAGCCACCGGGGTGACATGGAGATTCAGATTTGTTAAAATCTTTCTGTTCCGATGACGTGGAGATTCAGATTTGCTCAAATTGTTCTATTCAGATATCCAAGATGGCCACCATCTTGAATTTCTTCAAATTACATCTCCTCCCAAACCGAAGGTCGAATTTGGCTGAAACTTGATGGGAGGCATCAGGGTGACATGGTGATTCCGATTTGCTAAAACTGTTCCTTTCCGATTGCAGCCATTTTGAAATTCTTCCTAAATCCGACTAAGCATCAAGATAACATGCAGATTCAGAATTGCTAACAGCAATGTGCTCTGATAGACAAAATGGCCACCAAGGTACACTATAATATGGGCCCCGCCAAGCGATTTTGGTACTTATCGCCTATGCGAGCAGCGAAGGTTCAGGCGAGCCTGCACATCCGCGCAGTCTCGCCAGAACCTTCGCTGCTCACTCACACAAGCAGTGAATCAAGTGGAACCTTCAGACAGAAAACCATATCCCTGGCCCCTCTGAATGGCTGGGCATGCGCAGTTAAAATTTGTCATGACGGAATGCTCGAAGACCCAAATTCTCTTGGCGGGGCTCATATATGCTCAACCTCGTGCAGGTGAGCGCTTCTGGCCCAAGTTGAAAAACATGTGTTATATGGATTGGGGTATTGAGAAATAGAGGATCTTACATGAGTGTTCATGTATTATTGAATTTATTAAACGAGTTGAGGAAAAGGGATAAAATGCGAGGCTTTGCCTAAAATGCGAGGCTTTGCCGAGCATTTTATTCCTTTTCCTCAACGAGTTTAATAAATTCAATAATACATGAGCACGAATGCAAGATTCTATTTATCATATGACATTTTAAACGCATTTTATTCACGATTGTTTACAAAAATGTCAATATTCTGCCGTTTGTAAACGCGACGTCGTTAAGGACGTCGTACATGTAACGTTACGGGACGTATCTAGCTAGTTTGCATATTTAATCCACTAGTGGATTATCGAAAATATTACATGGAGTTATTACACCCTCAGACGCGACGTCATATGATAAATTTTGTTATACCCCTATGTTGTGAATTCAATCTTGACTGGAATCATGGCCCCCGTTTAGAATACTTGGCATCAACTAATGTTAATGATGTTTGGGACTTGAATCACTACGAAGTTCTGAATAAAGCTGAGGTATTTGCAAACAATGGGCAAAAAGAAAGTTGACATTAATATGTCGTATTGCTATTATAAAATCTCTAGCCTTGGCTAAATTCACCCATTTATTTTATACATTGCAGCGAAATCAATGCATATATGAAACAAAGAAAAGTGATATTTTCACAGTGTGGAAATATAAATAATATTTTCACAGTGTGAAAAATAACATGACCGTGTTATTTCACAGGAAAAGCTCGGACTACTTTTCTCTCAAAAATTCATAAATGTTACAGTGCTCCAGCTAGCCCTATACAGAGGGGCGGGCCGCCCCTCTTGCCCTCTACTGCTGCCCCCTCTGCCTCTCCCCTCTACTGCTGCCCCTCTGCCATTCTGCCTCTCCCATGTGCTTATTCCCATTCCTTACATAAAAACCTACATTTTGGTGACAATAACATTAAAAACAGACAAAAAATTAAGAAGTTATTCATGTTTGCATGTTTATTATATGTGCCTTCCAATTATGGACAATAATGTGACATGTCTTATCATTTGTAACATCTCTTTGTTACTTAATGCATGAAATAATGCCCTCATTCTTGCCCAGCCATGCAAAAAGTGCCCTACCCAGCGCCCCTCTGCCCTCAAATCCTACCTGGAGCACTGTGTTATCTATAAAATAATTCTGTAAAATACCTTGAAAAGCACTTTTTGTTGCGCCTGCTATTAGCATGGCACGATATAGGCGCCCGGTTTTCCGTCCGTTCGTTCGTCTGTCCGTTTGTCAAGACGTCAACATTTGCGACCACCCTAACATTCACCCTAATGGTCAAGTTTATTTCTCAAGAACTATAAGAGCATCATTAATGATACTTGGTACAAACTTGTATCTGGGGATTACAACTTACATGCAAGCATCCATATTTGACCTTGACCTACATTTCATGGTTCACTGACTTTGTAAAATATTGCGACCACCCTAGCGTTCACCCTAATGGTCAAGTTTATTTCTCAAGAACTATAAGAGCTTTATTAATGATACTTGGTACAAACTTGTATCTGGGGATGGTAACTTAAATGCAAGCATCCATATTTAATCTTGACCTATATTTCATGGTTCACTGACTTTGTAAAATATTGCGACCACCCTAGCGTTCACCCTAATGGTCAAGTTTATTTCTCAAGAACTATAAGAGCTTCATTAATGATATGTGGTACAAACTTGAATCTGTGGATGGCAACTTGAATGCAAGCATCCATATTTGACCTTGACCTACATTTCATGGTTCACTGACTTTGTAAAATATTGTGACCACCCTAGCGTTCACCCTAATGGTTAAGTTCATTTCTCAAGAATTATTAGAGCTTCATTTATGATACTTAGTACAAGCTTGCATTTGAGAATGGAATCTTTTGTGCAAGCATCTATGTTTGACCTTGACCTACATATCATTGTTTGATGACTTAGCGCCCACACAGGCACGACATAGCCTTCGGCAGAATTCTTGTTGTACTGTAAAAATGCTGTTATCAAAATGGCGATCTGTTTTTGTTTTGAAACTGACAGTTTCGACGTCATACCCAATTCAAAAATTGTGATGTAACATCCGATTGATCAATTACAGCAAGTGTCTTAAAATATTATAAAATAAAAAGAAAAATTACATTATTTCGATAAATATCAAAAATATTCCATCTCGTGTGTTGAAAACTTCAGAATTTTTTCTTTGTGCTTTGCACTCGTGAAAATTCTGATATTTTCCACACTTTCGATGAAATATTTTTGATATTCATCTCAAAAAAGTAAATATCCTCACTTCCCAATCCTACCGAAGATCTTATCAAGCAGATAAAGCGAGTGTTTTTTTTATGCAATAATGGGCCAGACAGAATAAAACGTGATATCATCATGTGAACAACTCCGTGAAATGAAGACCCCCTTAACCCCACTTTATATAGAGAAAACTGGGTATACATTATTTTTCTTATTTTTGCTCCAAGACATAGGTTGTGGGTACTCGTTAGAACAGCCTCAATGAGGCGGTTCTAACGAGCACCCACAGCCTATGTTTACAGTATTTATAAGAAAAACATCACAGATTTTCATCAGAAAAAAGGAAATATTTCATCAGACGATTTAATATGTTAACTCAGTGGTAAAATATTTAAAAGAACTGGCGTTGAAAGACTTCCAGTGTTTAACTTATAAATAAAAGTTTAGTTACTAAAATCCTTTTTGCACAGAATAAAGAAAATAGATGAAAATCAATTTCTTGCACACCAGACAAGGAAATTCGTGATTTTACCCTGGGATAGAAATATATGTTCTGACCCTGGTGTTCCGACTCAGGCAACTAACATAAGTGCGCTTCAATTCTATTCAACTGCCGGAACTACTTCCGCAGTACTTTTATTTTTTAAACAATATACATGTGCGAGCTGTCAAAACTAACCGGCAAAAAAAACAAATAAAAAAATTAATAAGAACGATAATTATTTGACTCATTTATTGTTAAAGGACACTGAATACAGGACTTTAGTATGAAATCTGAACAAGAAGAAAGGAAATACTCTTTGTAGTTCTGCTATTTGTTACAAAATAAAAGGTAGTGTTTGGGAGTTGTTGTGCAAGAAAAAGAATCCAATATGGGGTTCTTTTGTAGATGGGCGTTTCCAACTCTCGAGATGACCTTGCTGAGCGGAACCCCGGCATAGCCTACGTTCCGCTCAGCACGGTCTTCCCTTGGGTTGGAAACGCCCATCTACAACAGAACCCCATATCAGATTTTTATAGTCAATACGGTGCAAATCAGGCAGAAAATATCTGACATTCTAATGCACTTACGTATGTAACGCGACGTCTGATTGGACAGACTTTCGGATGATTCTTTAAACCGAGGTCCCGTCTCCGTATGACCTTAGCTGTTGGTGGGACGTAAAACTAAAACTCACTCACTCACTCACGTCTGATTGGATAACGTCAAAAATTTGCGACAGTATATTCCACGATATACTGTCGGAAATCAGACGTCACCACGTAACGTCATTTTTCATTGGCTGACATTTGGTTTTACGCAGCTCACAACGCCTGCCGCTTTGTACAAAATAGTACAATCTTTAACAAAACAACCGAATAAGTGCATTAGAATGGGGATAACTGTATTGAAAATTGTCATTTGGGGAGGTAAATCGGTGGTTTTACGGTTGCAAATTCCGTTTTATGGCTCCGCTGACGTGTCGCCGTAAAACGAAATTTCCGACCGTAAAACCACCGATTTACCTCCCCAAATGACAATTTTGAATACAGTTATCCCCTAATTTATTTTATCATATGACGTCGCGTCTGAGTGTAATAACGCCATGTATTATTTTCGATAATCCACCAGTGGATTAAATATGCAAATTAGCTAGATACGTCCCATAACGTTACATGTACGACGTCCTTAACGACGTCGGGTTTACTAATGTCGGAATATTAACATTTTTGTAAATAATCGTGAATAAAATGAGTTTTAAATGTCATAAGATAAATAGAATCTTGCATTCGTGCTCATGTATTATTGAATTTATTAAACTCGTTGAAGAAAAGGGATTAAAATGCTCGGCAAAGCCTCGCATTTTATCCCTTTTCCTCAACTCGTTTAATAAATTCAATAATACATGACCACTCATGTAAGACCCTCTATTACAGAATATGAAAAAGAGAATAGATACTGGCAGCTTTTGATAGCATGCATTAGGAAAACATGTCCGTTAGAAAAACTGGCATCCAAGATGGTGTCTTTGTTTTTGTTTGTATTGGAGTTTAACGGCCCAGTCAATACTATTTAGGTTATTTTTGAGCCGGTCAGTTTACCTATCCACACTTTTCCAGGGCAAGCTTATGCGTAAGCGGTTAACCAGTACAGTGCACATTCTTTTGCCAGAAACTGACAACTGCCCTTTTTGAATCAGCGGAAGGGAGAGAATGACCGTAGAAATGATTTCATGATCAATCTCCACAAAAGAATGTTGCCGACCCTGGCAGGTATCGAACCCGCATCCTCCTGATCACCAGTCAGACGCTCATCCGACTGAGCTGCCCAGGCCGGCGTCCAACATGGTGTCAGAAAATGATAAATATTAGATAAAAATGATAACATCTTTATTAGGGCCCCGCACTGAAAGTGTGGGTGCCCTATAGTAATCACTCTGTCTGTCTGTCTGTCCGTCCGTCTGTCCGTCCACAAATTTCTGATAGCGCTGCCGGGGCCCTAGTCAGTTTCACTGACAGCTCTAGTTTATTCTGCTTTCAACATAGATTGTGGGTTCTCAATTAGGCAGTTCTGACGATTACCAACAATCTAGGTTTTTGAGCAAAAATAAGACAGACAATGTTAACCCCCGTAAACCCCACTTTTTGCTGTATAAAGTATGGTTTAGGGGGTCTTCATTTCACGGACTTGTTATCGTGATGGATACGTGCGTGCACAAATCTGAACTTTGATTCAAGTAGTAAAGCCATCATTTTTTAAACCAAACTAAAAATAAACTATATTTGTTTATTTCGGTTTTAGCAAAGCAATTTATTTACAAAATAAATTTGTAAATGATGAACTTAACCTGGATGTATTCATTTCACTACTTAAAAGAACATTTCAGTGCGAAAAAAATTAGTTTTTAAAAATAATAATATAGGTAACTTTTTCTCTAAATGGGGCCCATTATACAACTATTTTTGAGTGGAAGCACAACTGAACTGTCTTGATGAGTTCTTCGATAGTACTATCTATCTATCTTCGTATACTGCTTACGCCCTCACGAGCATTTTTAGCAGGTCTGCGTGTCATGTTATGAAAAAGAAAAAGTAAAAGCATGATAGTGATTCTGTGTCAAGATGATAGGTTAAAATTTAAATCGACAAGAGGGTTGAGACATAAAAACAAATCACTTGCACGAATCAACCATAGAGGGGTGGGATATGGGGTTAGGGATAAAACAGTAAAATCAGGTTAAAAGCAAGCATATGTATGTTAAGGGTTTGGGGAACTGCAACATTCCAATTTCTGCCTTGAATGAATCAAGACTTGGAGAAGTTACAGCTGCCTCTGGGTAGGGCATTCCACTGAACAATGGCCTTTGGAAAGAAGGAGTACTTATTGGATCTGACGAAATGTCATGGAATGGCAATATTTGGATATCCTATGAGTACGGGACTGAATGTAGTCAGGAAGGGGCACGGCCACGAGGCCATTGACTACTTTATAAAAGAGGCAGAGACGAGCCACTGATCATCTCTCTACAAGGGTCTGCCAGTCCAGCTCATGCAACAATGAAGAGACACTTGTTGTTCCGGCATAATCATTCATAGTCCAACGGGCTGCACGTCTTTGGACCATTTCAACCTTATAGGTATTACGTTTGGTGTGGGGATCCCATATAGCTGAAGCGTACTCCAGCTGGGGACGCACAAGGGTCTGATAGGCCATTTCTCGGACTTTAGGGGACTGAGCCTTTACATTTGTTTAGCTCACTTGTCACGTAGTGACAAGGTGAGCTTTTGGGATCACTTTTTGTCCATCGTGCGTCCGTGCGTGCGTGCGTGCGTGCGTCCGTAAATTTTTCTTCAAACGACATCTCCTCCTAAACCACTGATCGGATTTTGACCAAACTTCACAGGAATGATCCTTAGGTGGTCCCCTTTCAAAGTTGTTCAAATGGTTCTGGTCCGTTGCACATATAGGTCACAGTAGCCAAAAATAGATTTTTTTCACCGAAAACTTAAAAAATCTTCTTCTCTGAAACCGCAAGGCCCAGGTCTTTGATATTTGGTATGAAGCTTCATCTAGTGGACCCCTACCAAGATTGTTCAAATTATAGTGCTGGGGCCAAAAATGCCCCCCGCACGGGGGCCCTTTGGTTTTACATGGGCTTATATAGGGAAAATCTGTAAAAATCTTCTTCTCTGAAACTGCAAGGCCCAGATCTTTGATATTTGGTATGAAGCTTCATTTAGTGGACCCCTACCAAGATTGTTCAAATTATAGTGCTGGAGCTAAAAATGCCCCCGCACGGGGGCTCTTTGGTTTTACATGGGCTTATATAGGGAAAATCTTGAAAAATCTTCTTCTCTGAAACCGCAAGGCCCAGGTCTTTGATATTTGGTATGAAGCTTCATTTAGTGGACCCCTACCAAGATTGTTCAAATTATAGTGCTGGGGCCAAAAATGCCCCCGCACGGGGGCCCTTTGGTTTTACAATGGCTTATATAGGGAAAATCTTGAAAAATCTTCTTCTCTGAAACCGCAAGGCCCTTATCTTTGATATTAGGTATGAAGCTTTATCTAGTGGACCCCTACCAAGATTGTTCAAATTATAATGCTGAAGCTAAAAATGCCCCCGCACGGGGGCCCTTTGGTTTTACATGGGCTTATATAGGGAAAAACTTGAAAAATCTTCTTCTCTGAAACCGCTAAGCCCAGGTCTTTGATATTTGGTATGAAGCTTCATCTAGTGGACCCCTACCGGGATTGTTCAAATTATAGTGCTCGGGCCAAAAATGCCCCCGCACCAGGGCCTTTTGTTTTACATAGGCTTATATAGGGAAAATCTTTAAAAATCTTCTTCTCTGAAACTGCAAGGCCCAGGTCTTTGATATTTGGTATGAAGCTTCATCTAGTGGACCCCTACCAAGATTGTTCAAATTATAGTGCTGGAGCTAAAAATGCCCCCCGCATGGGGGCCCTTTGGTTTTACATGGGCTTATATAGGGAAAATCTTGAAAACTCTTCTTCTCTGAAACCTCAAGGCCCAGGTCTTTGATATTTGGTATGAAGCTTCATCTAGTAGACCCCTACCAAGATTGTTCAAATTATAGTGCTGGGGCCAAAAATGCCCCCGCACCAGGGCCCTTTTGTTTTACATAGGCTTATATAGGGAAAATCTTTAAAAATTTTCTTCTCTGAAACTGCAAGGCCCAGGTCTTCGATATTTGGTATGAAGCTTCATCTTTCGGACCTCTACCAAGATTGTTCAAATTATAGCCCTGGGGCCAAAAATGCCCCCGCTCCGGGGCCCTTTGGTTTTACATAGACTTATATAGGGAAAATCTTGAAAAATCTTCTTCTCTGAAACCACAAGGCTTAGGTCTTCGATATTTGTTATGACGCTTCAGCTAGTGGACCTCTATAAAGATTGTTCAAATAATAGCCCTGAGACCAAAAATGCCACCGCCATGTGCCCCTTTGGTTTTACATAGACTTATATAGGGAAAATCTTTAGAAATCATCTTCTCTGAAACACAAGGCTTAGGTCTTTGATATTTGTTATGAAGCTTCAGCTAGTGGATTCTACCAAGATTGTTCAAATTATAGCACTGGGGCCAAAAATGCCCCTGCTCCGGGGCCCTTTCGTTTAACATAGACTTATATAGGGAAAATCTTGTTTTACATAGACTTCTATATGCAGGGTAAACCTTTAAAATCTTTTTCTCTGAAACCAGAAAGCCCAGGTCTTTCATATTCGATATGAAGCTTCATCTTGTGGACCTCTACCAAGATTGTTCAAATTTTAGCCCTGGGGCAAAAATTGACCCTGCCCGGGGCCCACTTGTTATGCTTTGGATCTGGGCCCTCTTGTTTTATAAATCCGAGAGACCGGTTGGTATTAGTAGTAACTCTGTCCGCGTGAGTGTTCCAGCTAAGGTTACTGGATATGTCCACCCCCAAGTACCTGGCACTGGTGACCACCTCCAGAACCTGGCCGTGCAGTATATACTCTGTTTTGAAGGGGGTCCTAGAAGTAGTCACCCATATAACCTGGCACTTGGATGGGTTAAATTCCATATCCCACTTAGATTCCCAAGCCTGAAGTAGATCAAAGTCACGCTGTAAGCAGTCACTGTCATGCGGAGACTCAGTTGTCAATTAAATGGCAGTGTCGTCAGCGAAGAGATGCACCTGTGAGACTGTATCCTGGGGAAGGTCATTGGTGTAGGCCAGGAATAGAACCGGACTCAGGACAGAGCCCTGAGGGACCCCTGATGTCACTGTGACAGAGTCTGAACCCTCGCCGTCAACAGCAACCCTCTGCTGACGATTGCTTAGGAATGCCTGAATCCAAAGTAAGGTAGGGCCTCATACACCGTATGCATGCAGTTTCTGGATCAGCTTTGAATGGTTTACCTTGTCAAACGCCTTGAAGAAGTCAAGCAGGATCAGATCAGTCTGTTTATCAGGAGTAAAGTTGAGGATAATTTTGTTTGGTGAATGGTGAATATATATCCGGGCATTTTATAGACACAAACACTTGGAAGTTTATCTACTAACTTTTTTTTATTATGCAAAGAGAAGTAGGGGAGGTAGGCAAGATAAATGGTAACGGGAACCGATTCCAATCGTACTTGTAGCAATAGTAAATAGTTTGAAGGGAAGATAATGTAATCGTCTTTTAAGCTCACCTGTCACATAGTGACGAGGTGAGCTTTTGGGATCACTTTTTGTCCGTCATGCGTGCATGCGTCCGTCCGTGTGTCCATAAACAATTTCAAATAAGTATATCTCCAATACCCCATGGCCAATCTTCATCAAATTTCATGTGAATCATCATCAGGTAGGGGGAAAGGCTGCATAAGGTTTTTGGGCTGATCAAATTGGAATTCTGGTTGCCATGGCAACATATAGCTCCCATAGACTTATAAAGGGAAAATTTTAAAAATCTTCTTCTCTGAAACCACAGGGCCCAGAGCTTAGATATTAAGCAGGTAGCAAGGGCAAGTGGTCAACTACATAATTCCTGCCAATCATGCCCCTGGGTGCCACGCCCTGGGGCCCCTTCGCTCCCATAGACTCATAATGGAAAAAAAAAACTTCAAAAATCTTCTTCTCTGAAACCACAGGGCCCAGAGCTTAGATATTTAGCATGTAGCAATGGCAAGTGGTCACCTACATAATTCCTGCCAATCATGCCCCTGGGTTCAAAAAGGGCTTTGCCCGGGGCCCCTTAGCTCCCATAGACTCATAATGGAAACAAGAGGGCCATGATGGCCCTGGATCGCTCACCTGATCCATAGAGTAACAAGTGGGCCCCAGGGAGGGCCATTATTGACCCCAGGGCTATAATGTGCATAATGTTGAAGGAGGTCTAAAAAGGTGAAGCTTCATACCAAATATCAACAAAGGCTATAATTTGAACAATCTTGGCAAAGGTTCAATAGATGAAGCTACAACCAAATATCAAGACCTGGGCCTTACGGTTTCAGAGAAGAAGATTTTTTTAAAAGATATTCTCTATATAAGTCTATGTAAAACCAAAGGGCCCGGGGGGGGGGCATTTGTGGCCCGAGGGCTATAATTTGAACAATCTTGGTAGAGTTCCACTAGATGAAGTGCCATACCAAATATCAAAGACCTGGGCCTTGCAGTTGCAGAGAAGAAGATTTTTTTAAAGATTTCCCTATATAAGACTATGTAAAACCAAAGGGTCTTGGGGTGGGGGCATTTTTGGCCCCAGGGCTATAATTTGAACAATCTTGATAGAGGTCCACTAGATGAAATTTCACACCAAATATAAAAGACCTAGGCCTTGTGGTTTCACAAAAGAAGATTTTTTTATAAAGATTTTCCATATATTAGTCTATGTAAAACCAAAGGGCCCCCGAGGCGGGGGCATTTTTGGTCTCGGGGCTATAATTTGAACAATCTTGACAGACGTCCACTAGATGAAGCTTCATACCAAATATCAAAGACCTAGGCCTTGTGGTTTCAGAGAAGAAGATTTTTAAAGGTTTTCCCTATATTTAAATAAAGCCTATGTAATACCAAAGGGCCCCGGGGCGGGGGCATTTTTGATACCAAATATCAAAGACCTGGGCCTTGCAGTTTCAGAGAAGAAGATTTTTAAAGATTTTCCCTATATAAGCCCATGTAAAACCAAAGGGCCCCGGGACGGGGGCATTTTTGGCCCCAGCACTATAATTTGAACAATCTTGGTAGGGGTCCACTAGATGAAGCTTCATACCAAATATCAAAGACCTAGGCCTTGTGGTTTCAGTAAAGATTTTTCAAGATTTTCCCTATATAAGTCTATGTAAAACCAAAGGGTCAAATAGCGGGGGCATATTTGGCCCAAGGGCTCTAATTTGAAAAATCTTGGTAGAGGTCCACAAGATGAAGCTTCATACCAAATATCAAAGACCTAGGCCTTGTGGTTTCAGAGAAGAAGATTTTTAAAGATTTTCCATATATGAGTCTATGTAAAACCATAGGGCCCCGGGGCTGGGGCATTTTTGGTCTCATGGCTATAATTTGAACAATCTTGGTAGAGGTCCACTAGATGAAGCTTCACACTTAATATCAAAGACCTAGGCCTTGTGGTTTCAGAGAAGAAGATTTTTCAAGATTTTCCCTATATAAGTCTATGTAAAACCAAAGGGCCCCTAAGCGGGGGCATTTTTGACCCCAGCGCTATAATTTGAACAATCTTGGTAGAGGTCCACTAGATGAAGCTTCATACCAAATAGCAAAGACCTGGGCCTTGCAGTTTCCGAGAAGAAGATTTTTAAAAATTTTCCCTATATAAGCCTATGTAAAACCAAAGGGCCCCGGGGCGGGGGCATTTTTGGGCCCAGCACTATAATTTGAACAATCTTGGTAGGGGTCCACTAGATGAAGCTTCATACCAAATATCAAAGACCTGGGCCTTGTGGTTTCAGAGAAGAAGATTTTTTAAGTTTTCGGTGAAAAAAATCTATTTTTGGCTCCTGTGACCTAGATGTGCAATGGACCGGAACCATTTGAACAACTTTGAAAGTGGTACACCTAAGGATCATTCCTGTGTAGTTTGGTCAAAATCCGATCAGTGGTTTAGGAGGAGATGTCGTTTGAAGAAATTGTTTACGCACGGGTGACAGACAAAAAGTGATCCTAATATTAAACACAAGAGGGCCCAATGGCCCTATATCGCTCACCTGTGTACCAGAAAATCATTAGTGTAGCAGACCACTTGACATTGCTACATACTAAATATCTTAGCTCAGGCAAAGTGGTGTCCATGCTTATAAACCCTACTGGTTTCATTGGGCGACAGGGCTTGAGATGTAATTTCATCCCAATGTCGGGTAAAAGTCCCACAAAATTGGAAGAGACATCTCCAAAATGACCTATACAGTGTTGACGGGGATGTAAAACCTCAAATCAAACAAAATCTGTGCCTTATGGTTTTGGACAAAAAGATTTTTTTAAGTTTTTTCCAGTATAAGTCTATAGGAGCTAATGAGCCCTGGGGCTTGGCCAATTTTGACCCAAAGGGCACGGTTGGCAAGCTTTATGTAGGCGACCATTTTGTGTTGCTATATACTAAATATCTAAGGTCTGCACTTCATGGTTTCAAAGAAGATGTTTGAAGCTTTTTTCCATTATAAGTTTGTTGGAGTTAAGGGGCCACAGGATTTGGACCCCAGGGGCATGATTGGCAGGATTTATGTAGGCAACCACTCGACATTGCTACATGCTAAATACCTAAGCTCTGGGACTTATGGTTTCAGAGAAGAAGATTTTTGAAGACTTTTTTCCCCATTTTAAGTTTTTTTTTTTTTTTTTTTTTTTTTTTTTCATTATAAGGGCCCTGTGGTTTCAGAGAAGAAGATTTTTGAAGTTTCTCCAATTGTAAGTCTATGGAAGCTAAAGAGCCCTGGGGTGTGGCCAATTTGGATCCCAGGGGCATAACTGGCAGGATTTATGTAGGTGGCCACTTGACATTGCTACATACTAAAAATCTAAGCTCTGGGCCTTATGGTTTCATAGAAGAAGATTTTGTAAGTTTTTTCCATTATAAGTCTATTGGAGGTGATGAGCTCTGGCGTGGCAAATTTTGACCCCAGGGGCAGGGTTAGCAGGATTTATGTAGCTGCCTATTTTATGTTGCTATACACTAATGACTATGTTCTGTGCTTCACAGTTTCTGTGAAGAAGATTTTTTAAGCTTTTTCCATTATGAGTCTATGGGAGCTAAGGGGCCCCAGGGTGTGGCCCATTTGGAACCCATGGGGCATGATAAGCAGGAAATATGTAGGTGACCACTTGCTGTTACTACATGCAAAATATCTAAGCTCTGGGCCCTGTGGTTTCAGGGAAGAAGATTTTTGAAGTTTTTTTCCATTATGAGTCTATGGGAGCTAAGGGGGTCCCAGGGTGTGGCCCATTTGGACCCCAGGGGCATGATTGGCAGGATTTATGTAGGTGACAACTTGTCATTGCTACATGCTAAATATCTAAGCACTGTGCCCTGTGGTTTCAGAGAAGATTTTTGAAGCTTTTTTCCATTATGTGTCTATGGGAACTAAGGGGCCCCGGGGCGTGGCCCATTTGGACCCAACGGGCATGATTGGCAGGATTTATGTTGGTGACCTTTTGCCATTGCTACATGCTAAATATCTAAGCTCTGGGCCCTGTGTTTCAGAGAAGAGTTTTGAAGCTTATTTTTCCATTATGAGTCTATAGGAGCTAAGGGGCCCCGGCGTGTGGCCCTTTTGGACCCCAGGGGCATGATTGGCAGGAATTATGTAGGTTACCACTTGCCGTTGCTACATGCTAAATATCTAAACTCTGGGTCCTGTGGTTTCAAAGAAGAAGATTTTTGAAGCTTTTTTTCCATTTTGAGTCTATGGGAGCAAAGGGGCCCCAGGACGTGGCCCATTTGGACCATAGGGGCATGATTGGCAGGATTTATGTAGGTGACCACTTGCCGTTGCTACATGCCAAATATCTCAGCTCTTGGCCCAGTGGTTTCAGAGAAGATTTTTTAAGCTTTTTTCCATTATGAGTCTATAGAAGCTAAAGGGCCCCGGGGCATGACCCGTTTGGTACCCAGGGGCATGATTGGCAGGAATTATGTAGGTGACCACTTGCCGTTGCTACATGCTAAATATCTAAGCTCTGGGCCCTGTGGTTTCCGAGAAGAAGATTTTTGAAGCTTTTTGTTCCATTATGAGTCTATGGGAGCGAAGGGGCCCCGGGCGTCGCCCATTTGGAACCCAGGGGCATGATTGGCAGGAATTATGTAGGTGACCACTGGTCGTTGCTACATGCTAAATATCTAAGCCCTGGGCTCTGTGGTTTCAGAGAAGAAGATTTTTGAAGCTTTTTTCCATTAAATGTCCATGGGAGCTAAGGGGCCCCGGGGTGTGGCCAATTTGGACCCCAGGGGCATGATTGGCAGGAATTGAGTAGGTGACCACTTGCCGTTGCTACATGCTAAATATCTAAGCTCTGGGCCCAGTGGTTTCAGAGAAGAAGATTTTTTAAGCTTTTTTCCATTATGAGTCTATAGAAGCTAAAGGGCCCCGGGGCATGGCCCGTTTGGAAACCAGGGGCATGATTGGCAGGAATTATGTAGGTGACCACTTGCCGTTGCTACATGCTAAATATCTAAGCTCTGGGCCCTGTGGTTTCCGAGAAGAAGATTTTTGAAGCTTTTTGTTCCATTATGAGTCTATGGGAGCTAAGGGGCCCTGGGGTGTGGCCAATTTTGACCCCAGGGGCATGATTGGCAGGAATTATGTAGGTGACCACTTGCCGTTGCTACATGCCAAATATCTCAGCTCTTGGCCCTGTGGTTTCAGAGGAGAAGATTTTTGAAGCTTTTTTTCCACTATGAGTCTATAGGAGCTAAAGGGCCCCGGGGCATGGCCCATTTGGACCCCAGGGGCATGATTGTCAGGAATTATGTAGGTGACCACTTGCCATTGCTACATGCTTAATATCTAAGCTCTGGGCCCTGTGGTTTCCGAGAAGAAGATTTTTGAAGCTTTTTGTTCCATTATGAGTCTATGGGAGCGAAGGGGCCCCGGAGCGTCGCCCATTTGGAACCCAGGTGCATGATTGGCAGGAATTATGTAGGTGACCACTGGCCTTTGCTACATGCTAAAAATCTAAGCTCTGGGCCTTGTGGTTTCAGAGAAGAAGATTTTAGAATGTTTTTTTTCCATTATGAGTCTATGGGAGCTAAGGGGCCCCAGGGTGTTGCCAATTTTGACCCCAGGGGCATGATTGGCAGGAATTATGTAGGTTACCACTTGCCGTTGCTACATACCAAATATCTCAGCTCTGGGCCCTGTGGTTTCAGAGAAGAATATTTTTAAAGCTTTTTTTCCATTATGAGTCTATAGGAGCTAAAGGGCCCCGGGGCGTGGCCGATTTGGACCCCAGGGGCATGATTGGCAGGAATTATGTAGGTGACCACTTGCCATTGCTACATGCTAAATATCTAAGCTCTGGGCCCTGTGGTTTCCGAGAAGAAGATTTTTGAAGCTTTTTGTTCCATTATGAGTCTATGGGAGTGAAGGGGCCCCGGAGCGTCGCCCATTTGGACCCCAGGGGCATGATTGGCAGGAATTATGTAGGTGACCACTGGCCTTTGCTACATGCTAAATATCTAAGCTCTGGGCCCTGTGGTTTCAGAGAAGAAGATTTTTCAAGCTTTTTTTCCATTATGAGTCTATGGGAGCAAATGGGCCCGGGGTGTGGCCAATTTTGACCCCAGGGGCATGATTGGCAGGAATTATCTAGGTTACCACTTGCCGTTGCTACATGCCAAATATCTCAGCTCTGGGCCCTGTGGTTTCAGAGAAGAAGATTTTTGAAGCTTTTTGTTCCATTATGAGTCTATGGGAGCGAAGGGGCCCCGGGGCGTGGTCAATTTGGACCCCAGGGGCATGATTGGCAGGAATTTTGTAGGTGACCACTGTCCGTTGCTACATGCTTAATATCTAAGCTCTCGGCCCTGTTGTTTCAGAGAAGAAGATATTTTAAAATTTTTATCCCATTGTAAGTCTATGGGAGCTATATGTTGCCATAGCAACCAGAATTCCAATCTGATCAGCCCAAAAACCTTATGCAGCCTTTCCCCCTACCTGATGATGCTGCTTATGAAATTTGATCAAGATTGACCATGGGGTATTAGAGATATACTTATTTGAAAATGTTTACGGACGCACGGACGGACGGACGCACGACGGACGACGGACAAAATGTGATCACAAAAGCTCACCTTGTCACTACGTGACAGGTGAGCTAAAAAAGCTTCAAAAATCTTCTTCTCTGAAACCACAGGGCCCAGAGCTTATATATTTAGCATGTAGCAATGGCAGGTGGTCTTGGGTTCCAAATGGGCCACGCCCTGGGGCCCCTTCGCTCCCATAGACTCATAATGGAAAAAAAAGCTTCAAAATTCTTCTTCTCTGAAACCACAGGGCCCAGAGCTTATATATTTAGCATGTAGTAACAGCAAGTGGTCACCTACATAATTCCTGCCAATCATGCCCCTGGTGTCCAAACAGACCACGCCCCGGGGCCCATTAGCTCCTATAGACTCATACTGGAAAAAAGCTTCAAAATTCTTCTTCTCTGAAACCACAGTGCCCAGAGCTTAGATATTTAGCATGTAGGAAGGACAAGTGGTCAACTACATAATTCATGCCAATCATGCCCCTGGGTTCCAAATGGGCCACGCCCCGGGGCCCCTTCGCTCCCATAGACTCATAAAGCTTCAAAAATCTTCTTCTCTGAAACCACAGGGCCCAGAGCTTAGATATTTAGCATTTACTACGAAACTACGTAGTATGACCCATCTTCTTTCTTATGAATGTTTTCATTGCTCTTAAAGGAACTCATTTTTATGCCCCCGCATCATATGATGCCGGGGGCATATAGTTTTTGGGTTTTCCGTACGTGCGTACGTGCGTACATGTGTACGTCCGTCTGTACGTGTGTGTGTACGTACGTACGTACGTACGTGATCCTGTAACCTCAGGTTAAAGTTTTTGTAACAGGTAGAGCCTGAACTTTTAGAACTCATATTTTCCTAACCATTTGATGGAACTGGTTCATCTTTGGTATGATGATAGATATAGGTCCAAAGTTTTATTAAGCAATACCCCCACCCATGCCTGTGACCTCAAGGTCAAGGTCACAGACTTAGAAATTTTCAATGTTAAAGACTCAGGTTAAGGTTTTTGTAACAGGTAGACTTGAACATTTTAGAACTCATATTTTCCAAACCATTTGATGGAATTGGTTCATATTTGGTACGATTATAGATATAGGTCCAAAGTTTTATTCAGCGATACCCCCACCCATGCCCATGGCCTCAAGGTCAAGGTCATGGACTTAGGAATTTTCCATGTTAAAGACACCAGTTAAGGTATTTATACCTGGTAGAACCTGAACTTTTATGATGGCTTTGGTTCATATGATGATAGATACAGGTACAATGTTTTATTCAGCAATACCCCCACCCATGCCTATGACCTCGAGGTCAAGGTCACAGACTTAGACAATTTTAATGTGAAAATTTTAAAGAGCTCAAATTTTCCAAACTACATTATGGATTTGGCTTATGTATGCTATGATGATAGATACAGGTCCAAATGTTTATTTGGCAATACCCCCACTCATGCCTATGGCTTCAAGGTCAATGTCACAGACTTAGAAATTTTTAATTAGATATTTTAAGAGTTGATATTTTCCAAATCATGCGATGGATTGAGTTGATATTTGGTATGATGTTAGATACCTGTCCATTTTATTCAGCGATACCCCCACCCATGGCCATAACCTCAAGGTCAAGGTCATAGACTTAAAATTTTTTTAATTATCCCCTCGCACAACATCGCTCTAGCGCTTACATTTCTTCACCGATTTCAATATAACTTCACACAAATGTTCCTTATGACAATATCTCTAGCGAGTTAGACTTTCAAGGTCAAGGTCACTGTGGCCATTTTTAGAAAAACTTTGTCACAGCTCTAGCGCTTCCATTTCTTCACCAATTTCATTATAACTTTACACAAATGTTCCTTATGACAATATCTCTAGCAAGTTCCACTTTCAAGGTCAAGGTCACTGTGGCTATTTTTAGAAAAACTTTGTCATCGCTCTAGCCCTTACATTTCTTCACCGATTTCGATATAACTTCACACAAATGTTCCTTATGACAATATCATTGAGCGATTTTGACTTTCAAGGTCAAGGTCACTGTGGCTATTTTTATAAAAACTTTGTCATCGCTCTAGCGACTACATTTCTTCACTGATTTCAATATAACTTCACACAAATGTTCCTTATGACAATACCTCGAGCGAGATTGACTTTCAAGGTCAAGGTCACTGTGGCTATTTTTAGAAAAACTTTGTCATTGCTCTAGCGCTTACATTTTTTCACCAATTTCAATATTACTTCTCACAAATGTTCCTAATGACAAGATCACACACTTAGAAAATTTTGTTGCAACATGGATTTTCGGGGTGAGGCGGGGCCCTTGGCGGGGGCATCTGTGTCGTCTGGACACATTTCTAGTTTATTTTTATTTGCCTTCACTGCAGCTGGTGTTGTGCCGTGTGGCGGCCGTAAAACGTCTCCCCGTACATCAACCATAGTGCAGTTTATATTTTACTTTTGGTCCTTTGAGATCAGCGTGAATATTCTGAGAAATCAGAAATAAATTATTGGTTTAGACTCATTGTCTGGCCAGGTTTTTAATTATTTGGACCCCATTTTGATTTATATCAGTCTGAAACGACTGCCAGTTCGAAATTTGGAAATTTGCAGTATGTTTCCTCTGGCTTTCGTTGCCGGATCATTACAGGGTCACTGATGAGGCTTTATTAGCCGAAACTACGTAGTATGACCCATCTTCTTTCTTATGAATGTTTTCATTGCTCTTAAAGGAACTCATTTTTGATTTTTATTTGCAATGGCAAGTGGTCACCTATATAATTCCTGCCAATCATGCCCCTGGGGTCCAAATTGGCCACACCCCTGGGCTCCTTAGCTCCTATATACTCATAATGGAAAAAAGGTTTAAAAATCTTCTTCTCTGAAACAACATAATTCCTGCCAATCATGCCCCTGGGTTCCAAATGGGCCACGCCCCGGGGCCCCTTAGCTCCCATAGACTCATAATGAAAAAAAAGCTTCACAAATCTTCTTCTCTGAAACCACAGAGCCCAGAGCTTAGAAATTTAGCATGTAGCTATTAAGCAGGTAGCAAGGGCAAGTGGTCAACTACATAATTCCTGCCAATCATGCCCCTGGGTGCCACGCCCTGGGGCCCCTTCGCTCCCATAGACTCATAATGGAAAAAAAAACTTAAAAAATCTTCTTCTCTGAAACCACAGGGCCCAGAGCTTAGATATTTAGCATGTAGCAACGGCAAGTGGTCACCTACATAATTCCTGCCAATCATGCTCCTGGGGTCCAAACAGGCCACGCCCTGGGGCCCCTTAGCTCCTATAGACTCATAATGGAAAAAAGCTTCAAAAATCTTCTTCTCTGAAACCACAGGGCACAGGGCTTAGATATTTAGCATGTAGCAACGGCAAGTGGTCACCTACATAATTCCTGCCAATCATGCCCCATGGGTTCCAAATGGGCCACGCCCCGGGGCCCCTTCGCTCCCATAGACTCAAAATGGAAAAATGCTTCAAAAAACTTCTCCTCTGAAACCGCAGTGCCCAGAGCTTAGGTAATTAGCATGTAGCAACGGCAAGTGGTCACCTACATAATTCCTGCCAAACATGCTCCAGGGGTCCAAATTGGCCACGCCCGCGGGCCCCTTAGCTCCCATTGACTTATATTAGAAAAAAGCTTCAAAAATCTTCTTCTCTGAAACCACAGGGCCCAGAGCTTAGATATTTAGCATGTAGCAACAGCAAGTGGTCACCTACATAATTCCTGCCAATCATGCCCATGTGGTCAAAACGAGCCACGCCCCGGGGCCCCTTAGCTCCTATAGACTCATAATGGAAAAAAAAGCTTCAAAAATCTTTTTCTCTGAAACCACAGGGCCCAGAGCTTAGATAATTAGCATGTAGCAATGGCAAGTGGTCGCCTACATAAATCTTGCCAATCATGCCCCTGTGGTCCAAATGGGCCACACCCTGGGACCCCCTTAGCTCCCCTAGACTCATAATGGAAAAAAGCTTCAAAAATCTTCTTCTCTGAAACCACAGGGCCCGGAGCGTAGATATTTAGCATGTGGCAATGACAAGTGGTCACCTACATAAATCCTGCCAATCATGCCCCTCGGGTCCAAATGGGCCACACCCTGGGACCCCCTTAGCTCCTATAGACTCAAAATGGAGAAAAGCCTCAAAAATCTTCTTCTCTGAAACCATAGGGCCAAGAGCTTAGATATTTAGCATGTAGCAACGGCAAGTGATCACCTACTTATCTCCTACTAATCATGCCCCTGGGGCCAAATGGGCCACGCCCCGGTGCCCCTTAGCTTCCATAGACTCTAAATGGAAGAAAGCTTAAAAATCTTCTCAGAAACTGTGAAGCACAGAACTTAGATATTTAGTCCAAATTGGCCAAATCCTGTGGCCCCTTAACTCCAACAAACTTATAATGGAAAAAAGCTTTAAACATCTTCTTTGAAACCATGAAATACAGACCTTAGATATTTAGTATATAGCTACACAAAATGGTCACCTACATAAATCCTGCCAACCATGCCCTTTGGGTCAAAATTGGCCAAGCCCCAGGGCTCATTAGCTTCTATAGACTTATACTGGAAAAAAACTAAAAAAAATCTTCTTTTCCAAAACCATAAGGCACAGATTTTGTTTGATTTAAGGTTTTACATCCCTGTCAACACTGTATAGGTCATTTTGGAGATGTCTCTTCCAATTTTGTGGGACTTTTACCCGACATTGAGATGAAATTACATCTCAAGCCCTGTCGCCCAATGAAACCAATAGGGTTTATAAGCATGGACACCGCTTTGCCTGAGCTTAGATATTTAGTATGTAGCAATGTCAAGTGGTCTCCTACACTAATGATTTTCTGGTACACAGGTGAGCGATATAGGGCCATTGGGCCCTCTTGTTTATTGTATTGATATTATTATTTAAGTATTTCCGTAACAAGTCTGAAACCCTCACATGGATTATAATATCATTTATTATATACCCAAAATAGATTTTTTTTTCACCGAAAACTTAAAAAATCTTCTTCTCTGAAACCGCAAGGCCCAGGTCTTTGATATTTGGTATGAAGCTTCATCTAGTGGACCCCTACCAAGATTGTTCAAATTATAGTGCTGGGGCCAAAAATGCCCCCGCACGGGGGCCCTTTGGTTTTACATGGGCTTATATAGGGAAAATCTTTAAAAATCTTCTTCTCTGAAACTGCAAGGCCCAGATCTTTGATATTTGGTATGAAGCTTCATCTAGTGGACCCCTACCAAGATTGTTCAAATTATAGTGCTGGAGCTAAAAATGCCCCCGCACGGGGGCCCTTTGGTTTTACATGGGCTTATATAGGGAAAATCTTGAAAAATCTTCTTCTCTGAAACCGCAAGGCCCAGGTCTTTGATATTTGGTATGAAGCTTCATTTAGTGGACCCCTACCAAGATTGTTCAAATTATAGTGCTGGGGCCAAAAATGCCCCCGCACGGGGGCCCTTTGGTTTTACAATGGCTTATATAGGGAAAATCTTGAAAAATCTTCTTCTCTGAAACCGCAAGGCCCTAATCTTTGATATTAGGTATGAAGCTTTATCTAGTGGACCCCTACCAAGATTGTTCAAATTATAGTGCTGAAGCTAAAAATGCCCCCGCACGGGGGCCCTTTGGTTTTACATGGGCTTATATAGGGAAAATCTTGAAAAATCTTCTTCTCTGAAACCGCTAAGCCCAGGTCTTTGATATTTGGTATGAAGCTTCATCTAGTGGACCCCTACCAAGATTGTTCAAATTATAGTGCTCGGGCCAAAAATGCCCCCGCAGCAGGGCCCTTTTGTTTTACATAGGCTTATATAGGGAAAATCTTTAAAAATCTTCTTCTCTGAAACTGCAAGGCCCAGGTCTTTGATATTTGGTATGAAGCTTCATCTAGTGGACCCCTACCAAGATTGTTCAAATTATAGTGCTGGAGCTAAAAATGCCCCCCGCATGGGGGCCCTTTGGTTTTACATGGGCTTATATAGGGAAAATCTTGAAAACTCTTCTTCTCTGAAACCTCAAGGCCCTGGTCTTTGATATTTGGTATGAAGCTTCATCTAGTAGACCCCTACCAAAATTGTTCAAATTATAGTGCTGGGGCCAAAAATGCCCCCGCACCAGGGCCCTTTTGTTTTACATAGGCTTATATAGGGAAAATCTTTAAAAATCTTCTTCCATGAAACTGCAAGGCCCAGGTCTTTGATATTTGGTATGAAGCTTCATCTTTCGGACCTCTACCAAGATTGTTCAAATTATAGCCCTAGGGCCAAACATGCCCCCGCTCCGGGGCCCTTTGGTTTTACATAGACTTATATAGGGAAAATCTTGAAAAATCTTCTTCTCTGAAACCACAAGGCTTAGGTCTTCGATATTTGTTATGACGCTTCAGCTAGTGGACCTCTATAAAGGTTGTTCAAATAATAGCCCTTAGACCAAAAATGCCACCGCCATGTGCCCCTTTGGTTTTACATAGACTTATATAGGGAAAATCTTTAGAAATCATCTTCTCTGAAACACAAGGCTTAGGTCTTTGATATTTGTTATGAAGCTTCAGCTAGTGGATTCTACCAAGATTGTTCAAATTATAGCACTGGGGCCAAAAATGCCCCTGCTCCGGGGCCCTTTCGTTTAACATAGACTTATATAGGGAAAATCTTGTTTTACATAGACTTTTATATGCAGGGTAAACCTTTAAAATCTTTTTCTCTGAAACCAGAAAGCCCAGGTCTTTCATATTCGATATGAAGCTTCATCTTGTGGACCTCTACCAAGATTGTTCAAATTTTAGCCCTGGGGCAAAAATTGACCCTGCCCGGGGCCCACTTTTTATGCTTTGGATCAGGTGAGCGAACCAGGGCCCTCTGGGCCCTCTTGTTTTATAAATCCGAGAGACTGGTTGGTATTAGTAGTAACTCTGTTCGCGTGAGTGTTCCAGCTAAGGTTACTGGATATGTCCACCTCCAAGTACCTGGCACTGGTGACCACCTCCAGAACCTGGCCGTGAAGTATATACTCTGTTTTGAAGCGGGTCCTAGAAGTAGTCACCCATATAACCTGGCACTTGGATGGGTTAAATTCCATATCCCACTTAGATTCCCAAGCCTGAAGTAGATCAAAGTCACGCTGTAAGCAGTCACTGTCATGCGGAGACTCAGTTGTCAATTAAATGGCAGTGTCGTCAGCGAAGAGATGCACCTGTGAGACTGTATCCTGGGGAAGGTCATTGGTGTAGGCCAGGAATAGAACCGGACCCAGGACAGAGCCCTGAGGGACCCCTGATGTCACTGGGACAGAGTCTGAACCCTCGCCGTCAACAGCAACCCTCTGCTGACGATTGCTTAGGAATGCCTGAATCCAACGTAAGGTAGGGCCTCTTACACCGTATGCATGCAGTTTCTGGATCAGCTTTGAATGGTTTACCTTGTCAAACGTCTGAAGAAGTCAAGCAGGATCAGATCAGTCTGTTTATCAGGAGTAAAGTTGAGGATAATTTTGTTTGGTGAATGGTGAATATATATCCGGGCATTTTATAGACACAAACACTTGGAAGTTTATCTACTAACTTTTTTTATTATGCAAAGAGAAGTAGGGGAGGTAGGCAAGATAAATGGTAACGGGAACCGATTCCAATCGTACTTGTAGCAATAGTAAATAGTTTGAAGGGAAGATAATGTAATCGTCTTTTAAGCTCACCTGTCACGTAGTGACGAGGTGAGCTTTTGGGATCACTTTTTGTCCGTCATGCGTGCGTGCGTCCGTCCGTGTGTCCGTAAACAATTTCAAATAAGTATATCTCCAATACCCCATGGCCAATCTTGATCAAATTTCATGTGAATCATCATCAGGTAGGGGGAAAGGCTGCATAAGGTTTTTGGGCTGATCAAATTGGAATTCTGGTTGCCATGGCAACATATAGCTCCCATAGACTTATAAAGGGAAAAATTTTAAAAATCTTCTTCTCTGAAACCACAGGGCCCAGAGCTTAGATATTAAGCAGGTAGCAAGGGCAAGTGGTCAACTACATAATTCCTGCCAATCATGCCCCTGGGTGCCACGCCCTGGGGCCCCTTCGCTCCCATAGACTCATAATGGAAAAAAAAAACTTCAAAAAGCTTCTTCTCTGAAACCACAGGGCCCAGAGCTTAGATATTTAGCATGTAGCAATGGCAAGTGGTCACCTACATAATTCCTGCCAATCATGCCCCTGGGTTCAAAAAGGGCCTTGCCCGGGGCCCCTTCGCTCCCATAGACTCATAATGGAAACAAGAGGGCCATGATGGCCCTGGATCGCTCACCTGATCCATAGAGTAACAAGTGGGCCCCAGGGAGGGCCATTATTGACCCCAGGGCTATAATGTGCATAATGTTGAAGGAGGTCTAAAAAGGTGAAGCTTCATACCAAATATCAACAAAGGCTATAATTTGAACAATCTTGGCAAAGGTTCAATAGATGAAGCTACAACCAAATATCAAGACCTGGGCCTTACGGTTTCAGAGAAGAAGATTTTTTTAAAAGATATTCTCTATATAAGTCTATGTAAAACCAAAGGGCCCGGGGGGGGGGGGGGGGGGGCATTTGTGGCCCGAGGGCTATAATTTGAACATTCTTGGTAGAGTTCCACTAGATGAAGTGCCATACCAAATATCAAAGACCTGGGCCTTGCAGTTGCAGAGAAGAAGATTTTTTTAAAGATTTCCCTATATAAGACTATGTAAAACCAAAGGGTCTTGGGGTGGGGGCATTTTTGGCCCCAGGGCTATAATTTGAACAATCTTGATAGAGGTCCACTAGATGAAATTTCACACCAAATATAAAAGACCTAGGCCTTGTGGTTTCACAAAAGAAGATTTTTTTATAAAGATTTTCCATATATTAGTCTATGTAAAACCAAAGGGCCCCCGAGGCGGGGGCATTTTTGGTCTCGGGGCTATAATTTGAACAATCTTGATAGACGTCCACTAGATGAAGCTTCATACCAAATATCAAAGACCTAGGCCTTGTGGTTTCAGTAAAGATTTTTCAAGATTTTCCCTATATAAGTCTATGTAAAACCAAAGGGTCAAATAGCGGGGGCATATTTGGCCCAAGGGCTCTAATTTGAAAAATCTTGGTTGAGGTCCACAAGATGAAGCTTCATACCAAATATCAAAGACCTAGGCCTTGTGGTTTCAGAGAAGAAGATTTTTAAAGATTTTCCATATATGAGTCTATGTAAAACCATAGGGCCCCGGGGCTGGGGCATTTTTGGTCTCATGGCTATAATTTGAACAATCTTGGTAGAGGTCCACTAGATGAAGCTTCACACTTAATATCAAAGACCTAGGCCTTGTGGTTTCAGAGAAGAAGATTTTTCAAGATTTTTCCTATATAAGTCTATGTAAAACCAAAGGGCCCCTAAGCGGGGGCATTTTTGACCCCAGCGCTATAATTTGAACAATCTTGGTAGAGGTCCACTAGATGAAGCTTCATACCAAATAGCAAAGACCTGGGCCTTGCAGTTTCCGAGAAGAAGATTTTTAAAAATTTTCCCTATATAAGCCTATGTAAAACCAAAGGGCCCCGGGGCGGGGGCATTTTTGGGCCCAGCACTATAATTTGAACAATCTTGGTAGGGGTCCACTAGATGAAGCTTCATACCAAATATCAAAGACCTGGGCCTTGAGGTTTCAGAGAAGAAGAGTTTTCAAGATTTTCCCTATATAAGCCCATGTAAAACCAAAGGGCCCCCATGCGGGGGGGGGGGGCATTTTTAGCTCCAGCACATAATTTGAACAATCTTGGTAGGGGTCCACTAGATGAAGCTTCATACCAAATATCAAAGACCTGGGCCTTGTGGTTTCAGAGAAGAAGATTTTTTAAGTTTTCGGTGAAAAAAAATCTATTTTTGGCTCCTGTGACCTAGATGTGCAATGGACCGGAACCATTTGAACAACTTTGAAAGTGGTACACCTAAGGATCATTCCTGTGCAGTTTGGTCAAAATCCGATCAGTGGTTTAGGAGGAGATGTCGTTTAAAGAAATTGTTTACGCACGGACGCACGCACGCACGCACGACGGACGACGGACAAAAAGTGATCCCAAAAGCTCGTTTGAAGAAATTGTTTACGCACGGGTGACAGACAAAAAGTGATCCTAATATAAAACACAAGAGGGCCATGATGGCCCTGGATCGCTCACCTGATCCATAGTGTAACAAGTGTGCCCCAGAGAGGGCCATTATTTGCCTCAGGTCTTTAATGTGCATAATGTTGAGGGAGGTCTTAAAGGTGAAGCTTCATACCAAACATCAACAAAGGCTATAATTTGAACAATCTTGGCAAAGGTCCACTAGATGAAGCTATACATCAAATATCAAAGACCTGGGCCTAGCGGTTTCAGAGAAGAAGATTTTTAAAGATTTTGCCTTTATAAGCCTATGTAAAACCAAAGGGCCCCGTGACGGGGGCATTTTTTGCCCCAGCACTATAATTTGAACAATCTTGGTAGGGGTCCACTAGATGAAGCTTCATACCAAATATCCAAGTCCTGGGCCTTGTGGTTTCAGAGAAGAAGATTTTTAAAGATTTTCCCTATATAAGCCTATGTAAAACCAAAGGGCCCCGGGGCGGGGGCATTTTTGGCCCCAGCACTATAATTTGAACAATCTTGGTAGGGGTCCACTAGATGAAGCTTCATACCAAATATAAAAGACCTGGGCCTTGTGGTTTCAGCGAAGAAGATTTTTAAAGATTTTCCCTATATAAGCCAATGTAAAACCAAAGGGCCCCGTGGCGGGGGCATTTTTTGTCCCAGCACTAAAATTTGAAGAGGTCCACTAGATGAAGCTTCATACCAAATATCAAAGTCCTGGGTCTCATGGTTTCAGAGAAGAAGATTTTTAAAGAATTTCCCTATATAAGCCTATGTAAAACCAAAGGGCCCCGGGGCGGGGGCATTTTTGGCCCCAGCACTATAATTTGAACAATCTTGGTAAGGGTCCACTAGATGAAGCTTCACACCAAATACCAAAGACCTGGGCCTTGTGGTTTTAGAGAAGAAGATTTTTGAAGATTTTCCCTATATAAGCCCATGTAAAACCAAAGGGCCCCGGGGCGTGGGCATTTTTGGCCCCAGCACTATAATTTGAACAATCTTGGTAGGGGTCCACTAGATGAAGCTTCATACCAAATATAAAAGACCTGGGCCTTGTGGTTTCAGAATAGAAGATTTTTAAAGATTTTCCCTATATAAGCCAATGTAAAACCAAAGGGCCCCGTGGCAGGGGCATTTTTTGTCCCAGCACTTAAATTTTAACAATCTTGGTAGGGGTCCACTAGATGAAGCTGCATACAAAATATCAAAGTCCTGGCCCTTGTGGTTTCAGAGAAGAAATTTTTTAAAGATTTTCCCTATATAAGCCAATGTAAAACCAAAGGGCCCCGGGGCGGGGGCATTTTTGGCCCCAGCACTATAATTTGAACAATCTTGGTAGTGGTCCACTAGATGAAGATTCATACCAAATATCAAAGACCCGGGCCTTGTGGTTTCAGAGAAGAAGATTTTTAAAGATTTTCCCTATATAAGCCTATGTAAAACCAAAGGGCCCCGTGGCGGGGGCATTTTTTGTCCCAGCACTATAATTTGAACAATCTTGGTAGGGGTCCACTAGATGAAGCTTCATACCAAATATCAAAGTCCTGGGCCTTGTGGTTTCAGAGAAGACGATTTTTAAAGATTTTCCCTATATAAGCCTATGTAAAACCAAAGGGCCCCGGGGCGGGGGCATTTTTGGCCCCAGCACTATAATTTGAACAATCTTGGTAGGGGTCCACTAGATGAAGCTTCATACCAAATATCAAAGTCCTGGGCCTTGTGGTTTCAGAGAAGAAGATTTTTAAAGATTTTCCCTATATAAGCCTATGTAAAACCAAAGGGCCCCGGGGCGGGGGCATTTTTGGCCCCAGCACTATAATTTGAACAATCTTGGTAGGGGTCCACTAGATGAAGCTTCATACCAAATATAAAAGAACTGGGCCTTGTGGTTTCAGAGAATAAGATTTTTAAAGATTTTCCCTATATAAGCCTATGTAAAACCAAAGGGCCCCAGGGCGGGGGCATTTTTTGCCGCAGCACTATAATTTGAACAATCTTGGTAGGGGTCCACTAGATGATGCTTCATACCAAATATCAAAGACCTGGGCCTTGTGGTTTCAGAGTAGAAGATTTTTTAAGTTTTTGGTGAAAAAAAATCTATTTTTGGCTCCTGTGACCTAGATGTGCAACGGACCGGAACCATTTGAACAACTTTGAAAGGGGACCACCTAAGGATCATTCCTGTGAAGTTTGGTCAAAATCCGATCAGTGGTTTAGGAGGAGATGTCGTTTAAAGAAATTGTTTACGCACGCACGACGGACGACGGACAAAAAGTGATCCCAAAAGCTCACCTCGTCACTACGTGATGGTGAGCTAACAAGAGGACCATGATGGCCCTGGATCGCTCACCTAACAAGTGGGCCCCAAAGGGCCCTGGGGCGGGGGCATTTGTGGCCCCAGGGCTATAATTTGAACAATCTTGGTAGAGGTCCACTAGCTGAAGCTTCATACCAAATGTCAAAGACCTAGGCCTTGTGGTTTCAGAATAGAAGATTTTTCAAGATTTTCCCTATATAAGTCTATGAAAAACCAAAGGGCCCAGGAGCGGGGGCATTTTTGGCCCCAGGGCTATAATTTGAACAATCTTGATAGAGGTCCACAAGATGAAGCTTCATACCAAATATCAAAGACCTGGGCCTTGCAGTTTCAGAGAAGAAGATTTTTAAAGATTTTCCCTATATAAGCCTATGTAAAACCAAAAGGCCCCGGGGCGGGGGCATTTTTGGCCCCAGCACTATAATTTGAACAATCTTGGTAGGGGTCCACTAGATGAAGCTTCATACTAAATAGCAAAGACCTGGGCCCTGCAATTTCAGAGAAAAAGATTTTTTAAAGATTTTCCCAAAATAAGCCCATGTAAAACCAAAGGGCCCTGAGGCGGGAGCATTTTTTGCCCCAGCACTATAATTTGAACAATCTTGGTAGGGGTCCACTAGATGAAGCTTCATACCAAATATCAAAGACCTGGGCCTTGCGGTTTCAGAGAAGAAGATTTTTAAAGGTTTTCCCTATATAAGCCTATGTAATACCAAAGGGCCCCGGGGCGGGGTCATTTTTGGCCCCAGCACTATAATTTGAACAATCTTGGTAGGGGTCCATAAGATTAAGATTCATACCAAATATCAAAGACCTGGGCCTTGCAGTTTCAGAGAAGAAGATTTTTAAAGATTTTCCCTATATAAGCCCATGTAAAACCAAAGGGCCCCGGGACGGGGGCATTTTTGGCCCCAGCACTATAATTTGAACAATCTTGGTAGGGGTCCACTAGATGAAGCTTCATACCAAATATCAAAGACCTGGGCCTTGCGGTTTCAGAGGAGAAGATTTTTAAAGATTTTCCCTATATAAGCCTATGTAAAACCAAAGGGCCCCGGGGCGGGGGCATCTTTGGCCCCAGCACTATAATTTGAACAATCTTGGTAGGGGTCCACCAGATGAAGATACATACCAAATATCAAAGACCTGGGCCTTGCAGTTACAGAGAAGAAGATTTTTAAAGATTTTCCCTATATAAGCCCATGTAAAACCAAAGGGCCCTGGGACGGGGGCATTTTTGGTCCCAGCACTATAATTTGAACAATCTTGGTAGTGGTCCACTAGATGAAGCTTCATACCAAATATCAAAGACCTGGGCCTTGCGGTTTCAGAGGAGAAGATTTGTAAAGATTTTCCCTATATAAGCCCATGTAAAACCAAAGGGCCCCCATGCGGGGGGCATTTTTAGCTCTAGCACTATTATTTGAACAATCTTGGTAGGGGGCCCTTTTGTTTTACATAGGCTCATATAGGGAAAATCTTGAAAAATCTTCTTCTCTGAAACCTCAAGGCCCAGGTCTTTGATATTTGGTATGAAGCTTCATCTAGTATACCCCTACCAAGATTGTTCAAATTATAGTGCTGGGGCACAAGGCCCAGGTCTTTGATATTTGGTATGAATATTCAACTAGTGGACCCCTCACAAAATTGTTCAAATTATAGTGCCCCTACCAAGTTTGTTCAAATTATAGTGCTGGGGCCAAAAATGCCCCTGCACCAGGGCCCTTTGGTTTTACATGGGCTTATATAGGGAAAAGCTTTAAAAATCTTCTTCTCTGAAACCGCAAGGCCCAGGTCTTTGATATTTGGTATGAAGCTTCATCTAGTGGACCTCTACCAAGATTGTTCAAATTATAGCCCTGGGGCAAAAATGCCCCCGCTCTGGCCCTTTGGTTTTACAAAGGCTTATATAGGGAAAATCTTTAAAAATCTTCTTCTCTGAAACCTCAAAGCCCAGGTCTTTGATATTTGGCATGAAGCGTCATCTAGTGGACCTCTACCAAGATTGTTCAAATTATAGCCCTGTAGCAAAAATGCCCCCGGGTCGGGACCCTTTGGTTTTACATATAGGGAAAAAAATTTAAAAATCTTATTCTCTGAACCCGCAAGGCCCAGGTCTTTGATATTTGGTATGAAGCTTCATCTAGTGGACCTCTACCAAGATTGTTCAAATTTTAGCCCTGGGGCAAAAATGCCCCCGCTCCTGGGACCTTTGGTTTTACATAGACTTATATAGGGAAAATCTTTACAAATGATTAGTAGAATAAATGTAATCCTGGGGTCAGAATGGGGCCCTGGGACAGCCAAACTCTAGGTCCACTTCGGGGAGCCAAACTCTAGGACCGTATCTCCAAGGTCAATGTCATACTTAGAGGTCAAAGGTCAAGAAAAGGAATCCGAAACTTAAACACGATCAATAACTTTCTTATTTCTGGATGGATTTTGAAATTACTTGGCAGAAATGTTCACCATCATGAGATGTGTCGTGCCAAAATCCCAGGTCTGTACCTCCAAGGTCAAGGTCATATTTAGAGGTCAAAGGTCAAACAAAGGGGTTTGAAACTTAAACACAATCTTATTTCTGGATGGATTTTGAGGCGGGGCATCTGTGTCCTTTGGACTCATTTCTGTTTTTTTTTTTTTGGTTCTGGTTTTACGGCCCTTTCAAGATTATTTCACTCATATCAAGCCAATTGTTTATCAGAGTTGGGCAAAAACCTGAGTACGTGGAGAAAATGCACCTCACCTTCCGTTGCAGGATTAAACCTACAGGGGTAAGAGACCCAATGATTAAGAGTCAGCGTTCTTATCTATTAGGCCACGGAGGTCTGTCTATGCATGGTAAAATCAAGATATTACATCATTGTACTTGTTATCCTCTGGCCAAATAGATTCATGGGATACCTTGTCTGTCAGTCCCTTCGGCCGTCAATAGATACAACCTTGTCATCTCCACAACTTCACTGCCCTTTGAGATATATTGTATGTACTTGGTATAGTTATACATGAGGTCAAGAATTCATGTCATGAACAAGAACCACAACTCTGTATGCCATGATATATTTAGTTACCTCCTCTGACAATATAATCTTGTGATCACGACAACTCCAATACCCTTTGAGATATATTGATGGTAATTAGTATAGTATTATATGAGATCATCATGAGCAAGAACCACAATTCTGGATACTATGTTAATTTTAATTACCACCCCCACCACCCCCTTGTAAAACCTGAGTCCATAATTCCAAAAGTATTTAACCATATAATTAATGCAATATTTTACAGATGTCTTGCTGATGCAGCAGTAAAGTTGTAACTGTGTGTTTTATTTCTAGTGCACTTTCTGCATGTGTAAATTTTCTGAATGCCATATTGGCTTTTGGTCGGTCAGGGGGATTTGCTATCTCTTCTGATGGCTGTTTTGTAGTTATGAAAAACAAAACAGAAGGTAATGATTTTTTTTGTTTTGGTTTTACGGCCCTTTCAAGATTATTGCACTCATATTGAGCCAATTGTTAATCAGAGGTGGGCAAACACGGGAGTACCAGGAGAAAAACCACCTAACCTTCCGTTGCAGAACTTGGCATCTCACATGTGACCCTAGCCAGGCTCCAACCTATAGCGGTGAGAGATCTATTGATTAAGAAAAGTAGAAGTAAAACAAAGATCAGGAATCGATACAATTAACTTACTCCACCCATTAAAGACACCAAAGGGAAAGAAACACAAACATTAAGCGACCAGACCATAATGGAAACCTAAACAAAGAAAGGCCATAAGGACAGTTACTTTCCCACAAAATGGCCATATGGCCATCCAAAATAAAAAGACACAAGTGATACACAAAGTAAGTAACAAACAACAACATAAATAAACCGCCACAGAAGAACCGCCTTGGAACGTTCAGTAGAAAGATTTCCACTGGGGGGCTTAAATCGATTTTACGTGGCCACAATCCTCGCCCTTACTTCTGTCGCGATTTAGACAAATAATTTGTTCAGTCTGCATGAAGGCCTCCTAACTCATCAGTGCAACATCTCTGTGAACACAAATAATCAAAGAACCACAGAGGTGAGACAACGGTGAGGACTCGACAGCAAGAAACCACTGAAATGCTGGAGCAAAAGAAAACCAACAGTTAGACTCCGATGGGCCCGACCAGAGACAGAGCATCAGGCACCAACCAACATTACATTAAGAGTCAGCGCTCGTATACACTAGGCCACGGAGGCTAATGCAGAAGGTATTTATAATAACTAACTTTGACTCTTTTTTTTTCAGATTCAAGGCACCATTTCAAATCCTCAAAGATCTGTAGTTCCAAGCTTGATGAAGAGTAGTATTGGTGTCATTTATAGTCGTACCCGGCACATTGTTGATATCTTATGATATGAGTTCACCTAAGCTGGCCTTGGTAGCTCTGTTGGATGCACTATTGACCAGTGATCAAAAGGTCAATGGTTTGATGCCTGCTATCATTTCTATGGCCATTCTCTCCCTTCCACAGATTCAAGAAGGACAGTTGTCAACTTCTGGCAAAAGAATGCACAGTGTACTGGTTAACCACTTATGCATAGGCCTGTCTGGGAGTGTGGTTAGTTAAAAATGACCTGAATGTAGTTTGCTGGACTCTAAAAAAAAAGCAAACAAACCTTGTGCATCTAAAATGAACATTAACATTATATTATAAACAATGAATATCTTCAAAAGGGGTAATCGCAGACATACATGTACCAGGTAATAAAGATGAAGCGTATCTCCTGTACCATCTGAAGATTAATAATTTTCGTGAAAGTTGTATCAGATGTTCACCTTTTGTGCTCAATCTGCTGGGTGCAACGCTAAGGCCACTAGTCTACCATCCTGCAACACTGCAATGTGTGGTTATTAATAGTGATAGATCTACTTGGTTTAAAGATACAATAGATAAACCTGCCCTTTTGCCTTTTGTAATACCTTCATCTTTGCATAGACGGTCTCTTTCTGGAGTGAAACTGCCTTGCTGATCATGTTTTTATGCTCCCGGTGGGGAGGCATATTATAATACCTTTTTCACTGTTTAATGAATAGAATTTTAATCAAATTTATAAGCCATAGTCAAATCAAATCCACATTTTAGCTAAATATAATGACAATTATTTATGAATTTCATTTTAAATACCTTTATAGATTTGAGTTCAAAGCAACTGCAATATTTGAAATGGTGCGTAGCTAATTGGTAATTTAAACAACTTCATATTTTCCGGTTCTGTGGTGTATTCCTTGCTGCCAAAGGATAACCCTTTTAAACAACATACATGTATTAATTTTTTTTTAATTTATTGAAAGTAATTTTTAAATTGGTTTGTTAAGGTCAGGTGGTTTTTCTCCGGGTACTCCGGTTTTCGCCCACCTATGATTAACGATCGGCTCGATATGAGTGAAATAATCTTGAAAGGGCCGTAAAACCCAAACCAAAAAAAAAAAAAAAAAAAAAAAAAAAAATGGTTTGTTTATATTAGTAGAACAAAATGTCTAATAAAGTTTTCTTTTTCTTCTAGTATCAACAAGATTCTTTATAAGAGAATATTGACATTGTATTTGGATATATGATAGAATTGACAAAGTGATTTATCTTTATTCTTCATTTACTACATATATGAACTGTTGTGAAATAGTGTGAGGAGTCTAGTTTTTTCTATATTAAGAGAGTACAGGACTTCCCTTGAAACATCTCATCACTGTGTTCCAAGGTAAATGAATGTTTAGTTAATGACGAGTAAGTAACAGTTAGATAATTTTGAAAGAATCAGTTTTTGTTTGATGGAACAATAGCTTGTGTGATACAGTCCCCAAAAGAATGGAGACAGTAGTTGCATTAGCAATAAGTACAGTTATTAACATGAAAATCCATGTTATTGCATGTTGATAATTTGATTAAAGTTGTCAGTAATATTTAATGCTATTGTGCGTGAGACCAGAGGTGAGTGCCACTTTTCCTTCAGTAAAAAAAACGATAGAGGGTCCCCACCAACCGGGGATTGAAGAAATAGATCCGCTGAACAATGCTTCTACTCAGAGCTGAAACTGACCAGACATCGGTACTGATAAACTGCTTGGAGGATCTAAGCCTGCCAAGGCTAAGTGCTGCCCATGCATATTAACCCTATTGGTATCATTAGGCGCCAGGTTAAGATATCATTTCATCTCAGTGTTGGGTAAAAGTCCCACAAAATTGGAAGCAACATCTCCAAACTGACCTATATAGTGTTGATGGGGATGTTAAAGTACAAATCAAGCAAAACATGAAAGACAGTTGAGGGTAATTTTGTATCAAAGAATTGCAATTATCTTTTTTAGACTTGTCCCTCTATGTATCAAATAAATGTTGTTCAAGAGCACTTCTAGAAAAGAATTCAAATTAATTTGTAAAGGGGCTACATGAACTGATAAAAACAGAATCCAGTGTCTATCGAAAACATCAAAGGGAAAGACTAATAGACCCTTCTTTACAAACAGTAAAATCACATGCACCAAGCTCTTTCCTTGCTATCCTCGGTAGCTCAGATGCCTGTCTGACTGGTAACCAGGAGGTCGCGGGTTGAACATCTGCAATTATTGGCAACATTCAGTTGTGAAGATTGATCTTGAAATCTTTTCTGAGGTCATTGATTCCCTTCCTCTAATTCAAGAAGAGCATTTGTAAAATAGAAGAGAAGCAATGATCAGGAATCAACACAATAAACTTTCGCCTCCCTTCAGAGACATCAAATAGAAAGAAACACAAACATGAAATATCTAGACCCTAGTGCAAACAACAATAGAGGAAAACCAAAAGGACGGTTATTTTTCAGCAGAATGGCCAATTGGCTGTCTGAAATAAAAAGATATAAGTGATACATACATTCATTGACAAACAGTAACAAAACTCAGTGAAAATAATTCCACAGGGGGATGGGTGGGGGTATTTATTTTATGCAGTTGCAATCCTAGCCCTTTTGTTGTGGTTTACACAGTTAATTTATTCAGTCCGCATGAAGGCTTCCTAACTCATCAGTGCAACATCTTGGAGACCATACAAGTCAAACAATTGCAGAGATGAAACAATGGTGAGGACTGAACAGCATGAAATAACTGAAATGCTGAAACAAAAAAACAACCAACAGTTAAGACTCTGAGGGGCCCAACCAAAGCTAGAGCATTAGGTATAAACCAACATAACATAAATTCAATAATAAAATTCATTGTTAGCCTTTACACAGGAACCAAGAATCTGAGGCTTGAGACCTGAAGTTTAAAGTAGAAGTAAAACAAAGATCAGGAATCGATACAATTAACTTACTCCACCCATCAAAGACACCAAAGGGAAAGAATCACAAACATTAAGCGACCAGACCATAATGGAAACCTAAACAAAGGAAGGCCATAAGGACAGTTACTTTCCCACAAAATGACCATATGGCCATCCAAAATAAAAAGACACAAGTGATACACACAGTAAGTAACAAACAACAACATAAATAAACCGCCACAGAAGAACCGCCTTGGAACGGTCAGTGGAATGATTTCCACTGGGGGGCTTAAATGGATTTTACGTGGCCACAATCCTCGAATGCACAGAATAATATAATTGAATGGAAGCCTTGAGGACAGTCATTTGGTTTTACCGATTTTGATGTCAAATAACTTTGCTCAAGGGCGAAAAATGTATATTTCTGTTAAAAAATCCATCTATAATTAACACAATTTTGAATGGTTTTAAGGTACACCATTTCCTAATAGTTTCTATATATTTCCTCTTAAAACAGATATGTTTTTTCTGTATCAAGGCAGATATGTTTTTTTCTGTATATTTCAGGTTGAGGCATGCCACGTAAGAAGAATTGGAAGAAGTCGTTGGCAAAGACAGTTGTGAGGGCTGATGGTGGCAGCCCTGGGTCGCATATTTCAGATGTGGGCATTACCCACCTCTTAGATCATGGAGGATCTAAGCCTCAATCGCTTGGTGCGATGGGGACATCTGAACCAGGGTCGCATATTTTGTCAGATGTGGGTATGACCTGCCCCAGTGTATCATCTGACCCAGGGTCGACAAATATATCAGATGTGGGTATGACCTGCCTCATTGTAACATCTGATGCTATGAAAACACATGTTGCTTCGGCGCAAAGTACAAATGATATTGAAACACATGTTGCTTCGGCGCAAAGTACAAATAATATTAAAACACATGTTGCTTCGGCGCAAAGTACAAGTGATAAATATGTTCACAGAAAACAACCAGTACAAACTGCCAAAGTTTTGAAAAGTACAAATGACAAAAATATGAAAACACATATTGCCACAGTTTTGCAAACTACAAATGACAAAGATGGTAACAGAAAAGAACCAGTACAACATATCAAAGTTTTGCAAAGTTCAAATGACAAAAATGTTAACAGAAAGCAAGTTGTACAAGATATCAATATCAATTCACCTATAGAGGTTACAGACACTGTATTTTCAAGCTCCACACAAGTTGCTGAAAAAGCTATGTGCACTGCCTTTCCTTCTACGCAACATACTGAAACAATGCTATGGAAACCTTCTGATGGTCCATTTAACTCTGTCAAATTTGAACAGGGATCTTTTCACCAAGGGTCAGAAATATTTAGCAATGAGTCCAGAGGATGTCAGTGCACTGCAAATGCACTTTGTTCATTAATTTATGCAGCATACTCAGACATTTGTTGTGGTACAGATCTAGACAACATTCTTTTAGCTGGAGATGGCCTGTATAATAAAGTTATATATGATCTTAAGGCAAAAGGTAAATTCAGAAGTAAATTGCTTAGCTTTGACGAACTTCCAAGATTAGTTTCAATTTTAAACAAACAAGTTGTTGTGAAAAAATCTGCTGTTTTGACAGGCCTTTGCACAGAACAGTTTGTCAATACCAGTTTACCTATACTTCATCAAGCATTGTATACTGCTCTACAATATTCTCCAGGTGTTTTACTAATGATTGGTTCAATTTGTTCTTCTGTGTTCAAGAGAGAATGCAAATATTTTATATTTGATTCACATTCACATGGTTTCAATTGATTATCGGCTCCAGATGGTAAATCATTACTTGCTGGTTTCAATTGTTTAGATGATCTAGTTTCATTTTTGTATGCGTTGTTTGAAAGTATGATGATTTCAATTTCAACACAGTTTGAAATTCTTCCTGTAGATTTTGACTTATCTAATCTTGAACATAATTCAGTATTTGATATTGAAAATCCTACAAAGTGTCACACTGATACTCCATGTTAGTATGCTTGGAAAACTGTAACTTACAAGAGAAATTTGTCCGAAAGCCATATGAGGAATGCACATGCAACAGAAGAATTTTTTGCTCATTCAAACAGTGAAAATAATGCAACACTTATTGGCAAATACTTCAAGGATCAAAAGCATAGACTTGAAAGGAAGGCATGTAATAGTACAAAGGTTACAAAAAATCAAAGAAATAGGAACAAAGAAATAAAAATGAATCAGAAAAAAGTTACGGAAAGAAAAAAATACATGAAATATTATATGCAGAAACGAAGGCAAGACACTAACTTCAAAGTAAAAGACAAAAACTACACTCTTAAATCTAAGCAGAGTGCTAGACAATCTGAAGAGTACCGTAAAAAAGATAGAGAATATACACAGAAATCTATGCAGAGTGCTAGACAATCTGAAGTGTACCGTAAAAAAGATAGAGAATGTACACAGAAACTTATGCAGAGTGCTAGACAATCTGAAGAGTACCGTAAAAAAGATAGAGAATATACACAGAAATCTATGCAGAGTGCTAGACAGAAGAATATCGAAAAAAGGATAGAGAATATACTCTCAAATCTATGTAGCATGCTAGACAAGATGAAGGGTACCGTATAAAAGATAGAGAATATACGCTGAAATCTATGCAGAGTGCTAGACAATCTGAAGAAAATCGAAAAAAGGATAGAGAATATACTCTCAAATGTAAGCAGAGTGCTAGACAATCTGAAGACTGTCGGAGAAAAGATAAAGATATGACAAAGGCATGCATGAGAAGAGCCAGATTGATAGAGGAATACAAAAATTGGGAAAGTAAAAAGAAACAAGAATCTCGAAAATGCCATGAATTCAAGCAAAAAGATATTGCAATACAAAATCGGTCAAAGAGGAAGGCAAGATCAGATCCATACATATTAGAAAAAGAAAGGGTTGCAAAACAACAATGGAGATTAAATGAAAGAAACAAGAAAATTGAAAACATTATAGACTGTAGAAGAAAGGCTACTAAGCGTAAAGAGCCATCCTTTTTACAAATTGAAAAGTTAACTGCAAAGCGCAGAAAATGTGGCAGTGATATTGATGTTTGTATTGAAAGGTTTCACAAGAATATATCAGTTGGACCTCTCTATGTGTGTAGTTGTTGTCACCAGACATGGTTTGAAGAGACTGTATCAAAAGCTGGAACATTTGTTTGTAAAGACAAGGAAAAATACTTAACAGGTGTGAAATCAGTCAATGAAGAAGAATGGATATGTTGCACATGCAAAGACAATATTAAATATGGTAAAGTCCCAAAATTGTCTGTTTTAAATGGAATGAAGTGGCCACCAAAACCCAAAGAACTGGAGCTGTTTCCCCTTGAAGAACGCCTTATTGCTTTACGTATACCGTTCATGCAGATGCGAGAACTACCCAGAGGTCGCCAGTTATCAGTAAAAGAAAATGTTGTTAATGTACCTGTTGATATTCAACCAGTTGTAAATGCTTTGCCAAGACCGTTTGACGAAAATGTTACAGTTGCAGTGAAATTGAAGAAGAAGATGTCATTTAAGTCATATGTTTTCTCAGAAAATGTCCGACCATTCCATGTACTGTGTGCTTTGCACTGGCTATTGAGTGGTAGTGAATTGTACAAACATGCAAATGTTGAAATTGATCAGCAGTGGATAAAGAAAATCACAGAAGAAAGCAATGAAACCCTTCATGCATTTTTGGAGTCACACAAAACAGCTTGTTCAGAAACAAATGATGTTGGTTTTGATGATATTACTCATGATGAGAACCAAGCTGAGATTATACATAATTTTTTCGAGTGGTGTACAGAGGAATGTTCAAAACATGATATCGTTGATTTTGATGATGTTGTTAGTGAAATGTGTTACAGTTGTTCAAATGATCAGATTGATACTACATGTATTTCAAATGATAATACTTCACATGTGGAAGAACTTTATGATTCAGATGCAGAAGAAATCACACAGGAAAATGTGGGAAATATTGACACTCTGTTGGATGATGCAGATCTTGAAAACAGAAACTCTACTTTCACATTTGCTCCTGGAGAAGGCCAGCGACCACTCAGTATATTTCAAGATAAAGATTCAGAATATCTTTGTTTTCCAACCATATTTTGTGGGCAGAGGCGAATAGCTAATGATGACAGACAAGTGCCTGTACATTATAGTGATATTGCAAAGTGGGAATTGAGAAGTCAGGATAGGCGGGCTGCTAACAGTGTACCCAATATATTTTTTAAACTGAAAAAAAAATACAAATGAAGCAATTGAATGATAAAGCAAACCTTGCTGTTAGAAGGTGTCAGACTGGAACAAATAAGATTACTGCTGTACAAGCAAGAAACTCGGAATGCATTGACAGTATTGTAAAAAATGATGAAGGTTACTATTTGTTTAAGCAACTAAGAAATTCTCCTGCATATTTAGAATCTAGAAAAAAAGATGTTTATGCTATGATTCGACAGTTAGGTTTGCCAACTTGGTTTATGTCATTGTCCTCGGCTGATACAAGATGGACTGACCTTTTGAAAATGTTAGCTATTTTAAATAAAAATTTGAAATACACTGATGATCAAATTGAAAACTTGGCTTGGGAACAAAAGATAAAACTCATTCAATCAGATCCAGTCACTTGTTCCAGATATTTCGAGCACAGAGTTAAAGAATTCATCAACACAGTTCTAAAGAGTGAACACGAACCTCTTGGAAAAGTTGTTGATTACTTTTTTAGAGTGGAATTTCAGCAACGTGGATCGCCACACATTCACATGATTGTATGGGTACAAAATGCACCAAAATTCAATGTGGATTCGGATGCAGAGTTGGCTGCTTATGTGGATCAGTATCTAAAATGTTCTGTAGACAATCCAAACATTGGTCGTTTAATAGAACTTCAAATTCACAAACATTCTAGAACGTGTAGAAAACGAGAAGATAAAATATGTCGATTTGGTTATCCTTTACCACCTCTTTCCAAAACTATGGTCTTGCAGCCTCTGGAAACCGAAAAAGACAAGTATTATAAACTGTACCAAAACATACAGAAAACAATGAACAATAAGAAAGATGGATATGATATGTCTTATGAAGAATTTCTGAAAGATGTTGTCCAAATGAGTGAGAAAGAATATATTAAATGCATTAGAAGTTCCTTAAACTCTTCAAAAGTGTTTTTGAAAAGAAATCCGAGTGAGATCCGTGTAAATTTGTACAATGATGGTGTGTTAAAAGCATGGAAGGCAAACACTGACATTCAATTTGTGTTAGATCCATATGCTTGTGCTATGTATATAGTTTCATATATTAGTAAATCTCAAAGAGGGATGAGTAATTTGTTGCATGCAGCTGCAAAAGAAGCTAGGAATGGCAACATGGATCTCAAAAGACAAGTTAGACATATTGGAAATGTATTTTCAAACAGTGTTGAAGTAAGTGCACAAGAGGCAGTTTATCTGGTACTGCAAATGCCATTGACTAAAAGTTCAAGGAGTGTTGTGTTTATAAATACTTCACTTCCAAACCAGAGAGTACAGTTATTGAAACCAAAATCAGTGCTTGATGAATTGCCTGCAGACTCAACAGGTGTAATGTCAGACAATAAAATTAAAAGATACTCAAAGCGCCCCAAACCTTTGGAAACTTATTGTTTAGCCGATTATGTGTCAGAGTTGGAAGTAATTTACCCGAATGGCCAGAATGACAATACAGATGAGGAAGAGCAAGATTATGAGAAAGATGCAGAAATTTCAGATGAAGAAAGCTTTGGTGATGGTGAAACTATTTTAACTTTAAAGAATGGCATAAAAATCAAACGATGTCGTAATTCTAAAATAATTAGGTATGTGAGATTCAATCGCAAAACAGATGAAGAGAACTACTATAGAGAGAAACTTTTACTTTTTCACCCATGGAGAAACGAAGATACTGACTTACTTGGAACTTATAAAACATATAAAGAACACTATGAGTCTATCAAGCATGTGATAGATCATAAATGCTCAACTTATGAACATCATGCTGAAGAGTTGGAATTAGCAAGAGACTTGGCAGAACTGGAATATGATGCATTTGATGAAATTGCACCAAGTACACAACAAGTTGAAGGTGATGATACTGAAATGGAACCAATTCAGTCAGAAGAGTTTATATATTTTAATCCTGATAGACCTGAACATAGAGATTATGATATAGGGACTGAAATTGGATGTTATGTTTCTGCACCTCAAATTGATGTAAATGAAAATATCCTGTCAGATATTGATTATAGAATGCTCCTGCAGTGTTTAAATTGTAAACAAAAGCAGTTTTATTATCATGTGATTCACTGGATTAAAACAAAGGATGCCCCTTTATATGCATTTCTTTCTGGTGGAGCTGGTGTTGGGAAAAGTCTAGTTATTCGAGCATTGTATCAGACTTTGTTTAGAATATTAAATTTGAAAGAAGGAGAAGATGCGGATCATACAAGGGTTCTTCTATGTGCATTTACAGGAAAAGCAGCATTTAATATTAATGGTTCTACCATCTCATCTGCATTTAAACAAAAGTATAAGCAGTCAGATCAAACATTAACCTGTGACAGTCTGAATACCTTTAGATCAAAGTACCGTGATTTGTCAGTTGTGATTATTGATGAAATTTCAATGGTTAGTAATTCTATGTTGAATTTCATTGATCAGAGACTTCAAGCATTGAAAGGAACAAGAACACCTTTTGGTGGTGTTAGCATTATTGCTGTTGGTGATCTTTACCAGTTAAAACCTGTGAGTGGTGATTGGATATTTAATGACATGAAACATGATGCAGCTGCTTTGTCACAAAATCTATGGAAAGACTTATTTACTATGTTTGAATTAACAGAAATTATGAGACAGAAAGATGACCTTCAATTTGCAGAATTGTTAAATAGATTAAGGACCAATTCCTTGACTGCTGAAGACAAGACTAGATTTAAGCAGTGTGAAATTACTACAAATGATGTTGAGTATCAGAAAAATGCACCTCACCTCTTTGCAGAAAACTATTTCATGCATGTTTTTAATAATGAAATTATAAGAAGTATGATAACAGAAAAGGTTGAAATACTATGCATGGATACATACATTTCACCTAAGCTATCAAAAGAAAAGATAGACTGTGCCCTTAAGAGCCTTAAGAATGTAACAGATTCAAACCAAACAGCAAATTTACATTGCTCTTTAACAGTTGTTGTTGACATGCTTTATGATTTAACAATAAACATAAAAACAGAAAATGGACTAGCTAACGGAGCTTCATGTGTAGTTAAGTTTATTGAGTATAAACTACAAACCACACGACGCCCAAGCATAATTTGGGTTCAGTTTGATGACAAGAAAGCAGGAATGGAAACAAGAATCAAATACAGGAACAGGGGACTTTATCATAGCGGTATCGATGATAATTGGACACCAATTTTTGATGTCAACAGGTCATTTACATACAACAGAAAGACATTTCAGAGAATTCAGTTCCCTTTGCAACCTTCTGCAGGGCGTTCTGTACATAGAGCCCAGGGGAGTACCCTTGAAAGAGTTGTCATTGACTTATCGCAACGTAAAATCCGTAAAGTTCCACATTTACACTATGTTGCACTTAGCAGAGTAAGGTCGATAGAAAAGCTTCAGATCCTTAACTTTAATGAAAAAGCATTACAAGTTGATGATCAAGTTAAGGCCGAAATGCAGCGACTGCACGAAACAGCAATGCTTAAAGTCTGCGATACTTCTTTAGAATTGATAGATCCAGTTTCACATTTCAAAGTTGCTTTCAATAATTGTAGGTCCTTGAATCTGCATTTTGATGATATTAGACATGACAAAAATCTGTTGTCAACCCACGTATTTGGATTAGCAGAAACACGACTACACCAGCCTGATAATGATAGTGATTATGCAATAGAAGGCTATTGTTTGATAAGAAATGACCAAATTGGATACAATTCTTCCAAAAGACCTCCTCATGGATTAGCAGTTTATGCTAAAGATGATACCATTATAACACAGGATAGAAAGTATAGTTCAGATACATTGGAATTCATTATGATAACTGCCAGGCATGTCTCAATTGAAAGTCAGATTGTATTTTTGTATAAGTCACCTCAAATGTCTGACAGTAATCTTCTTTCTTGTCTGAACAAGGAACTCATTCCATATTTTACCCCATCAAAGCCATTGGTGATAATTGGAGATTTCAATATTGACATTTTGCTAAAGCCTAACATCGTTAAGAAATTAAGTGAAAAGTTTTCAAGCAAAATGCTAATAAATGAATGTACCACAGATCATATGACAATGCTTGATTTGATATTTTCGAATTTTGATTTATCAGATGTTGATGGTGCAGTTGGGACATGTGAGACATACTGGTCAGATCACAAAATAGTTTTTCTACACTTAAAATCCACATAATTCAACACGTCACCCGCTCAGTTTTGAATGTATAATACCAGCTTTTCGAATTAAGGTTGTTGTTTTTTACTCATTGTCTTGGTGAAATTGAAATGGAGGAATCTATTGGGCAGATCATAGTGTACTTCATGTCTCGCTTTACATCTTGGAAATTGTATCATGTGATTGTCTATGCTACTTTAAAGTGCACTCACCCACAACATACAATGCAGTACCTACCCCTTAAAGGTAGGTATTGCTGGTGGTTTGTACAAGATAAGGGTGGCCACCACTAAAAGATTTCATGATCAATCTCCACGAAAGAATGCAGCTGACGTCAGCAGGTATTGAACTCCCATCCTCCTGATTACCAGTCAGACACACATCAGACTGAGCTACTGAGGCTGGCATATTGTTGATGCATGTTTTGGCTTGGTTATATTAACCCATATACACCTAGCCATCCTTTTATGGGACATGGGTAAATAGTGACTACCCAGATCAGCGCCACAGAGTGCGGCATCTGATCTGGGTGTACAGTTTTTGCTCAAAGTACATGCATTGTTGACAACTTGCCCCCAAACGAACCTTACACCCCTATAATTGGAAATGGACCACTCCAAACTTATTTGGTGGGGGATTCCATTGTTGTATATGGGTTAATCGTAAATACTACTGGATTCAGTTAGGTGTATTGCAAAATAATTGTAAAGAGTATTAACCCTTATACGCTGTTCACAAAAATCCCTAGCTTTGCAAACAACATAGATCTAGATGAAAAAGCCATCTGATCTGGATCTACACAGTTTGTCATTAAGTTTCGTAATTTGAATGAAAACATTGTATCATGTAATCTGATTGGTTGATAGTAAGAACTGGGCATGACTAATTCAAATATTCAGCAGGATGAGGGTTAATTTCTTTCCTTATACACAAGATTTTGTTGCCCTCATATTAAACCTCTCACAAGACACTTTTTAAGGGAATATAGACTTGTAATGTACGTTCTATAGATTTGTCACAATATTTTTAATTCTGTCAAAAACATACTGTATTGTATTCTTATTTACGACAATGTTTTGTCATGTGAATCTGTTGTTTCTTATATGGAGAATAGTTTACCCCAGTATTTTGAATTCTGTCAAATAATATATTTTATTGTTTTCTTAATTGCAACAATATTTTGAAATGGAAATCCATTGTTACATATAAAGACTGAAATTAGATTTTTCTCAAAATATTTTCAAGTTACTATTTTCTAGATTATTGCAAGATCAGGAAAAGCTTTGTTGAAATTCAAGAGAATAAGTTGATGCATCTGTATTCTGTGGAAAGACTCAGATTATTTTTTACCTGTTCTTTATATCAGATTTTGTGCTCCTTAAGTTTTTATTTGGCATATATCACCTCAGAGGTTCCACACATCTTAATCTGTCTAATTTTAGTCCTTATTCTCATATTTATGCCAACTGTATCAGAATTAATTCTTTGTGGCTTTTAGATAGATGTAAGAACCAAAATGTTTATGGCCGAAAGGTAACCTAATCTATATAAGCCTTATAGATCAGTGTCAAAGATACAGGTCGGACAAAACTTAGGAAACATCAATGTGTCACTTTTGATATGTAAACAGCTATATTTCAGGTCAGCTGTGTTTCTTATGTAAATTTTGTCATACCTTGCAATACTGTTGTTAACCACTGTGTCATAAGGAAATCATAGCTACAGATATTGATTTCTTTGTCAAATTATGACTTCATCATGAACATGAACATAGAATTACAGCATAGATTCAAGAAGTCTTGTGCACCACCATGCCCTTCAAGATTCCATCCTGAAGAGTTCATTTGGTTCAATGGATGTACAACTATACTGACAACCCTGGATCTATGAAGATATTTATATCACTCAGGTAAACAATTATGTCTTGGTTTTCATCACAGTTTGCCTTTCTTCATTTTTTTAATTTTTTTTTTCTAAACATAAATAATGATTTTCTGGTACACAGATGAGCGACACAGGGCCATCTTCACAGGAATATTACGTAGTTGACTCCCTACCAAAATAGCTAAAATCGTTCTGCTCTGACGAACAAGATGGCTGCCATAACTAAAAAATAGAAAAACATCTTCAAATGACAACTCCTCCTGTACCCTTGGGCTAATTTCATTCAAACTTCATAGGAGTTTTGCTTAGATGACTGTCTACCAAAATAGCTAAACCGATCCTGCTCTGGTGAGCAAAATGGACACCATAGGTAAAAATAGAAAAATATTGTAAATTTATTTCAAACACAGACTCCTCCTAAACCCTTGGGCCAGTTTTATTCAAACTTCACAGGAATGTTACGTAGGTGACTCTATACCAAAATAGCTATAATCATTCCATTCTGATGAACAAGATGGCCCCCAGAGCTAAAATTAGAAAAAATATTCAAGCGACAACTCCTGTACCCTTGGGACAATTTCATTGAAACATCATAGGAGTGAGTGTTTGATTTTAAGTCTTACCAACAGCTAAGGTCATACTGTGACAGGACCTCGGTTTAAAGACTCATCTGAAAGTCTGGAGAAGCCCGGGATCGATTCTGCTACCCCTGGTTTACAAGGCAAGTAGCATGACCACTTCACTATGGAATGTTGTGGAGATGACCCTCTAGGAAAATAGCATAAACAGTTAACAAATGGCCATAAGAGCTAAAAATAGAAAAACATTGTAAATTTGCTTCAAATGCGAACTCCTTCTAAACCCTTGGGGCAATTGGATGCAAATTTCACAGGAATGTTGCCTAGGTGACTCCATACCAAAATAGTTAAAACTCATTCTACTCTGATGAACAAAATGGCAGCAACGACAATTCCTCCAGTACCCTTGGACCAGTTTCATTCAAACTTCGAAGTAATGTTGCTTATATGACCCTCTACCAAAGAAGGTAAAACAATCCTGCTCAGATGAACAAAATGGCCACAGGAGCTAAAATTAGAAAAACATTGTAAATTTGATTCAAACATGAACTTCTAAAACCTGAAGCAAATTTTATTCAAACTTCACAGGAATGTTGCCTAGGTTACTCCCTACCAAATAAGCTAAAATCACTCTGCTGATGAACAAGATGGCCACCAGAGCTAAAAGTAGTTTGTACTCGTGGCAGTGACACTCAGGTGAGCGAACCAGGGCCCTCAGGGCCCTCTTGTTTTTTCATTATAAGGGCCCTGTGGTTTCAGAGAAGAAGATTTTTGAAGTTTCTCCAATTGTAAGTCTATGGAAGCTAAAGAGCCCTGGGGTGTAGCCAATTTGGATCCCAGGGGCATAACTGGCAGGATTTATGTAGGTGGCCATTTGACATTGCTACATACTAAAAATCTAAGCTCTGGGCCTTATGGTTTCATAGAAGAAGATTTTGTAAGTTTTTTCCATTATAAGTCTATTGGAGGTGATGAGCTCTGGCGTGGCAAATTTTGACCCCAGGGGCAGGGTTAGCAGGATTTATGTAGCTGCCTATTTTATGTTACTATACACTAATGACTATGTTCTGTGCTTCACAGTTTCTGTGAAGAAGATTTTTTAAGCTTTTTCCATTATGAGTCTATGGAAGCTAAGGGGCCCCAGGGTGTGGCCCATTTGGAACCCAAGGGGCATGATAAGCAGGAAATATGTAGGTGACCACTTGCTGTTACTACATGCTAAATATCTAAGCTCTGGGCCCTGTGGTTTCAGGGAAGAAGATTTTTGAAGTTTTTTTCCATTATGAGTCTATGGGAGCTAAGGGGGTCCCAGGGTGTGGCCCATTTGGACCCCAGGGGCATGATTGGCAGGATTTATGTAGGTGACAACTTGTCATTGCTACATGCTAAATATCTAAGCACTGGGCCCTGTGGTTTCAGAGAAGAAGATTTTTGAAGCTTTTTTCCATTATGTGTCTATGGGAACTAAGGGGCCCCGGGGCGTGGCCCATTTGGACCCCACGGGCATGATTGGCAGGATTTATGTTGGTGACCTTTTGCCATTGCTACATGCTAAATATCTAAGCTCTGGGCCCTGTGTTTCAGAGAAGATTTTTGAAGCTTTTTTTCCATTATGAGTCTATAGGAGCTAAGGGGCCCCGGCGTGTGGCCCTTTTGGACCCCAGGGGCATGATTGGCAGGAATTATGTAGGTTACCACTTGCCGTTGCTACATGCTAAATATCTAAACTCTGGGTCCTGTGGTTTCAAAGAAGAAGATTTTTGAAGCTTTTTTTTCCATTTTGAGTCTATGGGAGCAAAGGGGCCCCAGGACGTGGCCCATTTGGACCATAGGGGCATGATTGGCAGGATTTATGTAGGTGACCACTTGCCGTTGCTACATGCCAAATATCTCAGCTCTTGGCCCAGTGGTTTCAGAGAAGAAGATTTTTTAAGCTTTTTTCCATTATGAGTCTATAGAAGCTAAAGGGCCCCGGGGCATGACCCGTTTGGTACCCAGGGGCATGATTGGCAGGAATTATGTAGGTGACCACTTGCCGTTGCTACATGCTAAATATCTAAGCTCTGGGCCCTGTGGTTTCAGAGAAGAAGATTTTTGAAGCTTTTTGTTCCATTATGAGTCTATGGGAGCGAAGGGGCCCCGGGCGTCGCCCATTTGGAACCCAGGGGCATGATTGGCAGGAATTATGTAGGTGACCACTGGCCGTTGCTACATGCTAAATATCTAAGCTCTGGGCTCTGTGGTTTCAGAGAAGAAGATTTTTGAAGCTTTTTTCCATTAAATGTCCATGGGAGCTAAGGGGCCCCTGGGTCGTGGCCAATTTGGACCCCAGGGGCATGATTGGCAGGAATTGAGTAGGTGACCACTTGCCGTTGCTACATGCTAAATATCTAAGCTCTGGGCCCAGTGGTTTCAGAGAAGAAGATTTTTTAAGCTTTTTTCCATTATGAGTCTATAGAAGCTAAAGGGCCCCGGGGCATGGCCCGTTTGGTACCCAGGGGCATGATTGGCAGGAATTATGTAGGTGACCACTTGCCGTTGCTACATGCTAAATATCTAAGCTCTGGGCCCTGTGGTTTCCGAGAAGAAGATTTTTGAAGCTTTTTGTTCCATTATGAGTCTATGGGAGCGAAGGGGCCCCGGGCGTCGCCCATTTGGAACCCAGGGGCATGATTGGCAGGAATTATGTAGGTGACCACTGGCCGTTGCTACATGCTAAATATCTAAGCTCTGGGCTCTGTGGTTTCAGAGAAGAAGATTTTTGAAGCTTTTTTCCATTAAATGTCCATGGGAGCTAAGGGGCCCCTGGGTCGTGGCCAATTTGGACCCCAGGGGCATGATTGGCAGGAATTGAGTAGGTGACCACTTGCCGTTGCTACATGCTAAATATCTAAGCTCTGGGCCCAGTGGTTTCAGAGAAGAAGATTTTTTAAGCTTTTTTCCATTATGAGTCTATAGAAGCTAAAGGGCCCCGGGGCATGGCCCGTTTGGTACCCAGGGGCATGATTGGCAGGAATTATGTAGGTGACCACTTGCCGTTGCTACATGCTAAATATCTAAGCTCTGGGCCCTGTGGTTTCCGAGAAGAAGATTTTTGAAGCTTTTTGTTCCATTATGAGTCTATGGGAGCGAAGGGGCCCCGGGCGTCGCCCATTTGGAACCCAGGGGCATGATTGGCAGGGATTATGTAGGTGACCACTGGCCGTTGCTACATGCTAAATATCTAAGCTCTGGGCCCTGTGGTTTCAGAGAAGAAGATTTTTGAAGCTTTTTTTCCATTATAAGTCTATGGGAGCTAAGGGGCCCTGGGGTGTGGCCAATTTTGACCCCAGGGGCATGATTGGCAGGAATTATGTAGGTGACCACTTGCCGTTGCTACATGCCAAATATCTCAGCTCTTGGCCCTGTGGTTTCAGAGGAGAAGATTTTTGAAGCTTTTTTTCCACTATGAGTCTATAGGAGCTAAAGGGCCCCGGGGCATGGCCCATTTGGACCCCAGGGGCATGATTGTCAGGAATTATGTAGGTGACCACTTGCCATTGCTACATGCTTAATATCTAAGCTCTGGGCCCTGTGGTTTCCGAGAAGAAGATTTTTGAAGCTTTTTGTTCCATTATGAGTCTATGGGAGCGAAGGGGCCCCGGAGCGTCGCCCATTTGGAACCCAGGTGCATGATTGGCAGGAATTATGTAGGTGACCACTGGCCTTTGCTACATGCTAAAAATCTAAGCTCTGGGCCTTGTAGTTTCAGAGAAGATTTTAGAATGTTTTTTTTTTTCCATTATGAGTCTATGGGAGCTAAGGGGCCCCAGGGTGTGGCCAATTTTGACCCCAGGGGCATGATTGGCAGGAATTATGTAGGTTACCACTTGCCGTTGCTACATACCAAATATCTCAGCTCTGGGCCCTGTGGTTTCAGAGAAGAATATTTTTAAAGCTTTTTTTCCATTATGAGTCTATAGGAGCTAAAGGGCCCCGGGGCGTGGCCGATTTGGACCCCAGGGGCATGATTGGCAGGAATTATGTAGGTGACCACTTGCCATTGCTACATGCTAAATATCTAAGCTCTGGGCCCTGTGGTTTCCGAGAAGAAGATTTTTGAAGCTTTTTGTTCCATTATGAGTCTATGGGAGTGAAGGGGCCCCGGAGCGTCGCCCATTTGGACCCCAGGGGCATGATTGGCAGGAATTATGTAGGTGACCACTGGCCTTTGCTACATGCTAAATATCTAAGCTCTGGGCCCTGTGGTTTCAGAGAAGAAGATTTTTGAAGCTTTTTTTCGATTATGAGTCTATGGGAGCAAAGGGGCCCGGGGTGTGGCCAATTTTGACCCCAGGGGCATGATTGGCAGGAATTATGTAGGTTACCACTTGCCGTTGCTACATACCAAATATCTCAGCTCTGGGCCCTGTGGTTTCAGAGAAGAAGATTTTTGAAGCTTTTTGTTCCATTATGAGTCTATGGGAGCGAAGGGGCCCCGGGGCGTGGTTAATTTGGACCCCAGGGGCATGATTGGCAGGAATTTTGTAGGTGACCACTGTCCGTTGCTACATGCTAAATATCTAAGCTCTCGGCCCTGTTGTTTCAGAGAAGAAGATATTTTAATATTTTTCCCATTGTAAGTCTATGGGAGCTATATGTTGCCATAGCAACCAGAATTCCAATCTGATCAGCCCAAAAACCTTATGCAGCATTTCCCCCTACCTGATGATGCTGCTTATGAAATTTGATCAAGATTGACCATGGGGTATTAGAGATATACTTATTTGAAAATGTTTACGGACGCACGGACGGACGGACGCACGACGGACGACGGACAAAATGTGATCACAAAAGCTCACCTTGTCACTACGTGACAGGTGAGCTAAAAAAGCTTCAAAAATCTTCTTCTCTGAAACCACAGGGCCCAGAGCTTATATATTTAGCATGTAGCAATGGCAGGTGGTCCTGGGTTCCAAATGGGCCACGCCCTGGGGCCCCTTCGCTCCCATAGACTCATAATGGAAAAAAAGCTTCAAAATTCTTCTTCTCTGAAACCACAGGGCCCAGAGCTTATATATTTAGCATGTAGTAACAGCAAGTGGTCACCTACATAATTCCTGCCAATCATGCCCCTGGTGTCCAAACAGACCACGCCCCGGGGCCCATTAGCTCCTATAGACTCGTACTGGAAAAAAGCTTCAAAATTCTTCTTCTCTGAAACCACAGTGCCCAGAGCTTAGATATTTAGCATGTAGGAAGGGCAAGTGGTCAACTACATAATTCCTGCCAATCATGCCCCTGGGTTCCAAATGGGCCACGCCCGGGGCCCCTTCGCTCCCATAAACTCATAAAGCTTCAAAAATCTTCTTCTCTGAAACCACAGGGCCCAGAGCTTAGATATTTAGCATTTGCTACGAAACTACGTAGTATGACCCATCTTCTTTCTTATGAATGTTTTCATTGCTCTTAAAGGAACTCATTTTTTATTTTTATTTGCCTTCATTGCAGCTGGTGTTGTGCCGTGTGGCGGCCGTAAAACGTCTCCCCGTACATCAACCGTAGTGCAGTTTATATTTTACTTTTGGTCCTTTGAGATCAGCGTGAATATTCTGAGAAATCAGAAATAAATTATTGGTTTAGACTCATTGTCTGGCCAGGTTTTTAATTATTTGGACCCCATTTTGATTTATATCAGTCTTTGAGCCAGTTCGAAATTTGGAAATTTGCAGTATGTTTCCTCTGGCTTTCGTTGCCGGATCATTACAGGGTCACTGATGAGGCTTTATTAGCCGAAACTACGTAGTATGACCCATCTTCTTTCTTATGAATGTTTTCATTGCTCTTAAAGGAACTCATTTTTGATTTTTATTTGCAATGGCAAGTGGTCACCTATATAATTCCTGCCAATCATGCCCCTGGGGTCCAAATTGGCCACACCCCTGGGCTCCTTAGCTCCTATATACTCATAATGGAAAAAAGGTTTAAAAATCTTCTTCTCTGAAACAACATAATTCCTGCCAATCATGCCCCTGGGTTCCAAATGGGCCACGCCCCGGGGCCCCTTAGCTCCCATAGACTCATAATGAAAAAAAAAGCTTCACAAATCTTCTTCTCTGAAACCACAGAGCCCAGAGCTTAGAAATTTAGCATGTAGCTATTAAGCAGGTAGCAAGGGCAAGTGGTCAACTACATAATTCCTGCCAATCATGCCCCTGGGTGCCACGCCCTGGGGCCCCTTCGCTCCCATAGACTCATAATGAAAAAAAAAACACTTAAAAAATCTTCTTCTCTGAAACCACAGGGCCCAGAGCTTAGATATTTAGCATGTAGCAACGGCAAGTGGTCACCTACATAATTCCTGCCAATCATGCTCCTGGGGTCCAAACAGGCCACGCCCTGGGGCCCCTTAGCTCCTATAGACTCATAATGGAAAAAAGCTTAAAAAATCTTCTTCTCTGAAACCACAGGGCACAGGGCTTAGATATTTAGCATGTAGCAACGGCAAGTGGTCACCTACATAATTCCTGCCAATCATGCCACATGGGTTCCAAATGGGCCACAACCCGGGGCCCCTTCGCTCCCATAGACTCAAAATGGAAAAATGCTTCAAAAACCTTCTCCTCTGAAACCGCAGTGCCCAGAGCTTAGGTAATTAGCATGTAGCAACGGCAAGTGGTCACCTACATAATTCCTGCCAAACATGCTCCAGGGGTCCAAATTGGCCACGCCCGCGGGCCCCTTAGCTCCCATTGACTCATATTAGAAAAAAGCTTCAAAAATCTTCTTCTCTGAAACCACAGGGCCCAGAGCTTAGATATTTAGCATGTAGCAACAGCAAGTGGTCACCTACATAATTCCTGCCAATCATGCCCATGTGGTCAAAACGAGCCACGCCCCGGGGCCCCTTAGCTCCTATAGACTCATAATGGAAAAAAAAGCTTCAAAAATCTTTTTCTCTGAAACCACAGGGCCCAGAGCTTAGATAATTAGCATGTAGCAATGGCAAGTGGTCGCCTACATAAATCTTGCCAATCATGCCCCTGTGGTCCAAATGGGCCACACCCTGGGACCCCCTTAGCTCCCCTAGACTCATAATGGAAAAAAGCTTCAAAAATCTTCTTCTCTGAAACCACAGGGCCCGGAGCGTAGATATTTAGCATGTGGCAATGACAAGTGGTCACCTATATAAATCCTGCCAATCATGCCCCTCGGGTCAAAATGGGCCACACCCTGGGACCCCCTTAGCTCCTATAGACTCAAAATGGAGAAAAGCCTCAAAAATCTTCTTCTCTGAAACCATAGGGCCAAGAGCTTAGATATTTAGCATGTAGCAACGGCAAGTGATCACCTACATATTTCCTACTAATCATGCCCCTGGGGCCAAATGGGCCACGCCCCGGTGCCCCTTAGCTTCCATAGACTCTAAATGGAAGAAAGCTTAAAAAATCTTCTCAGAAACTGTGAAGCACAGAACTTAGATATTTAGTCCAAATTGGCCAAATCCTGTGGCCCCTTAACTCCAACAAACTTATAATGGAATAAAGCTTCAAACATCTTCTTTGAAACCATGAAATACAGACCTTAGATATTTAGTATATAGCTACACAAAATGGTCACCTACATAAATCCTGCCAACCATGCCCTTTGGGTCAAAATTGGCCAAGCCCCAGGGCTCATTAGCTTCTATAGACTTATACTGGAAAAAAACTAAAAAAAATCTTCTTTTCCAAAACCATAAGGCACAGATTTTGTTTGATTTAAGGTTTTACATCCCTGTCAACACTGTATAGGTCATTTTGGAGATGTCTCTTCCAATTTTGTGGGACTTTTACCCGACATTGAGATGAAATTACATCTCAAGCCCTGTCGCCCAATGAAACCAATAGGGTTTATAAGCATGGACACCGCTTTGCCTGAGCTTAGATATTTAGTATGTAGCAATGTCAAGTGGTCTCCTACACTAATGATTTTCTGGTACACAGGTGAGCGATATAGGGCCATTGGGCCATCTTGTTTATTGTATTGATATTATTATTTAAGTATTTCCGTAACAAGTCTGAAACCCTCACATGGATTATAATATCATTTATTATATACCCAGAAGAATGTCCCGTTTACTTTGTTCAGAACTTACCGGTCAATATTTTTCCATATTGCCCGTAGTCAAGTTCATATTGCCCGGAGATAAGCAGTCTCGTGCATAACAGGACTACTTTCAAATTTCTCAGTTTTGAATCTTAAAAATCGGCAGCCATCTTGTCGTGCGAATCGATTGACAGAACACAAAAGAAGAGAAATATCGGCTGTGACAAACAACATGAAGCGCATTTTATGCTAGCAAATATGACCTACCTCTTATCTGTAAAGTCGTTTAAAAATTCTCTCACAAAATCAGGAGTACTTTGAAAGAAATAAAACGGACACTTCGGAAAAAATGGCATCCTGCGTTGTGAAACGTCAATGTTTTTAATGACGTCACATCCACCAACGTTAACGTCGTCTTCACTTTGGCGCCATTGGGCGTGGTTTTCAACGTGTAGGGAGACACTTAACGACCTTCATTGTTTTCCATTTCAAACCGCTAAAAGATATATAATATGATTTTACGTTCGCATTTCTATACCAGGCAATGCTGATTTCTAGTAGACAGTTCAAGTTTTGGGTATATAATAAAAAGGTTATTGACTTTATTTTGTGAAATATTCGGCACTCGTTCATATGGCGAAGACGCACTCGCAAGCTCGTGCGTCCTTCGCCATATGAACTCGTGCCGAATATTTCACAATATAAAGTCAATAACCTATAAATATGTGGTGTGAGCTACACAGTACAATAAAACTAGAACTGGAATGTGAGCTTATTTCGTAAACATGCCTATATAAATATAATGAAACTGTTACCACCGACCAATGAAAAAATAAAAATGATAAAAAAAAATTTCGTTAGTATTATGGCTCAGGATGTAGATTATGGGCACTTGTCTGAACCACCTCGTGGAAAAAAATAATATATACCCTTGTGATTCTCAGTTTCCTCTATAATGATGGTGTTTCAAGGGGGGGGGGGGGCATTTTTATAGACATGTTTTCTCGATATGCTTGGTATAGCTGACTGAACAGATAAGGAAAAGTGGGGCGGAATGATTTTTGCAGGCGCACCGTCTCGATATTTTGCAGGCTGACAACTGGAACAAATTTATACTGTTTCGATTAAAAGAAGCATTCTCTGTCTAGAAGTGTAAACTTCCAACACCTACTACGCTACATATTTCTTGCTGTTATTATTATTATTAACAATAGTAGTGATAGTAATTGTTGAAAAAAAAATGCTATTTAGAAAATGGTGAAAGCTAATGCTTGTATGCTCATGGTCACAGGTTGCAACGATATGTTCTTCTATATGTTTATGTGAGTTGAATCATCATGAATAAATTCAAACAAATAGGCAGGAATTATCCATGTAGAAGATATATGTAAGAAAAGTATTGATGGCATTGAGGATGAATTCCAGCTACGCCGAGACTGCTGCTGTAACGGGCGTTTCGCTACAGAGACGTTTCGCCCAAAACGGGATCAAAACGAGTGATTTGTTAGAGGACGTTTTATTCTACAATCATGCTATAGGGATAGGAAAAGGGATATATTTAGGCTATGGGGTACGTGATCCTGGCACGCCACATAGTCGTGACGTACGATTTCGAGTTTTACTCGGGGAAACATTGAGTTCATTTTGAATCGTTTTGAAAACATAGTTCTGCTTAAACCAGTGCTAGAGGGCGTGACCGATGTTGCGTATTTCAGTACTGGTCATGAGTGAGGCTGACACGATTAATTGATCAATAAATTCCACAAAAATGATTATCATTTCTGATTTGCTTTTAATTGATTACTTGATAGGTACAATTTGCTCCCCAAAGGTATGCCTAAAATAGCTGGATGAGTGGCAAACAATGCAGACCCTGATGAGACGCCACATTCTGCGGTGTCTCATCTGGGTCTTCACTGTTTGCTCAGGCCTGTACACTGTTTGCTCAGACCTGTCTGTCGGCCCCCGCCCATAGGGGCTTGAAGAAATATATGGGCTGCATGATGCTTCAACGCAGAGCTGAAACCGACCCGCACACGAATACTGGTAAACGGCTTAGAGGATCTAAGCCTGCCCAGGCAAAGCGGTGCGAGACGGCCCGTCCATGCTTATCAACCCTATTGGTATCATTGGGCGACAGGGATTGAGATGTCATTTCATCTCAATGTCGGGTAAAAGTCCCACAAAATTGGAAGCGTCTCCAAAATGACCTTTACAGTGTTGACGGGGAAGTTAAACCTCAAATCAAACAAACAAACAGGCATGTCTGTTCAAATATACATATGATAAAGTGCAACATATGGTAAGAGTCATGCTCAGACAGAAAGTCAGACAGGTAAAATTGTGACAAAAACCTCAGCGATAACTAATCGATTATTGATCGCAATGACATGACTGATAATCGATTGTCTTTTTAGCTGCGATTAACCAGCCCTAGTCATGAGCAGACTCAATGATGCCGAGTCTGCTATTGGCGTTTATTTGGTGTATTCTTCTCTTCCAAAGGATCTAACAATTCAGACTTATTAATAAACCTATTAATAATACAAGCAGTTTACCAGATCTCCCGTGCAGTCCGTTTCAGCACCGCGTGTAAGCATCATGCAGCCCATCTATTTCTTCAAGCCCCAATGGCCCCCACCCCACAACTGTAAGAGCTATCTAGACTGACAATCCCCCCATAATCACTTAGATAAGGCTTGTCTTTGATGCGAGCCATTGCGATTTACAGTATTTATTATGGGTCATTAGTTAGACTCCCGAAAAGTCCCCTCATTAATCTGTTCCTTCAACAGGGAGTTAAATGTACAAATAAATAGAGAATACCAGGTGAGTGTCTTTTGTTATCAAGTTAACCAGGCAAGGCTTCGAGAACGCTTGTAGAATCGCGAGGCTTGCCGAGTGATTCTACATGCTTTCTCGAAGCAGAGCCTGATAAACTTGATATCAAATGACACGAATCTGGTACTCTATTTATCAGTTAACCCGCTTGTACACTCTTAAATTAGCAATTTACGATCAGTTATTGATGGTCCTCCGTGGGTCCCAGCATTCTGGCGGTCGATATATTTAGTATCAGTTGACCATATTTTTCCTATGATATTTTTTCTTTTTTGTTTTGCCATGATAGTAAAATAATATTTTAAAGCTTGTTTGGTCACCGTCCAGTGTTTATCTTTGTATTGTGAAACCTCGAGTGACATTTTAAGCTTGTTTCCTCCCTCCTAAATTTATCTCAATGATATCTCAGGCCAACGCCTCGTATTTATCATTTTTGTCATGATAGTAAAAGAATATTTTTTATCAGTCACCGCCTATATATATTGCATTGTAACACATTGACCTGATAAAGATAGCTTTATCACGTCAACGTGACATTGCACTTTTTTAATGAAACGGACTATTGAAAAAATGGCAAAAAAATGTTATTATTACTGGAAAAGAATGGAAAAATGGAAAAAAATACTTTAAAAATTTATCACAGGAAAAATTGCGGTCAGCTGATACTGAATTTATGGACTGCCGGAATGTTGGGACGCACTGAGGACCATTGAAAACTGACCGTAAATTGCTAATTTAAGAGTGTACAAGGGGATAAACGGATAAATAGAATACCAGATTCGTGTCATTTGATATCAAGTTTATCAGGCTCGGCTTCGAGAACGCCTGTAGTATCGCTCGGCAAGCCTCGCGATTCTACAAGCGTTCTCGAAGCCTTGCCTGATAAACTTGATATCAAAAGACAATCTCCTGGTATTCTCTATAAAGCTTGTTTGGCCACCCTCCTATATTTATCTGAATGTTTTGAAGCCTCGAGTGACAAACATTAAGCTTGTTTTGCCATCCTCCTATATTTATTTCAACGATAACTCAGGCCAATGCCTCGTATATGTCATGTGTGTCGTGATAGTGAAAGACAATTTTAAAACTTGTTTGGTCACCTTTCTATATTTATCTCAATGATACATGTATCTCGGGCCAATGCCTCGTCATTTTTATCATAATAGTAAAAGAATATTTTAAAGCTTATTTGGCCACCCTCCTCTATTTATCTCAGAAACTTTACCAGACTGCATACAAACAATATAGTAAAGCTTGTTTGGCCACCCTCCTTTATTTTCCTCAGTGGCCACAATAAACCAATATACGTAGTAGAGCGTGCTATATTTATCTCAGTGTTTTGAAGCCTCGAGTGGCAAACTTTACCAGACTGCAAACAAACAAGGCCACTATGAAGAAAAACGTCGAGTTGAGTGGTATGAAAACTGTGCCAGCGCACGACAAAACCTTCAATAAGACATGTGCGCACATCGAAGACTCAGATCAGCCTGCGCATCCATATATGTAGTCCAACCAGAGACTTCTCTTGCTGCCTGAAGGAGCATTGGCCCTAAGTTATCCTTGGAGCGCACAACGAAGACTCTGATCAGACTGCGCAGATGCGCAGGCTGATCTGAGGCTTCGTTGGGCGCACGTCTTATTATATGTTTTGTCATGCGCTGGCTCAAATGGTAGTTCACAAGGTAGTATGAGCTTTAAGTTTTAGCAAACAGTTCAGGTTCGAGTGAATGCTGATATTTGTTCATTTTCATCACGAAAATACGCCTTATAATTTTGACCCCCTTGAACCTCATTTTCATATAGTAAAACTGGGGTTTACGGGGGTGAACCTTATTTTCCTACTTTTTGCTCTAAAATATAGATTATAGGTACTCGTCAGAACCGCCTCGATGAGGCGGTTCTGAAGAGTACCCACAATCTGTATTTTGAGCAGAAATAAGAAAAAATATCACAATATTTCATCTTAAAATTTTCATATTTTCGGCGATAAAGGTCACAATGTATTTGTATAGGCGTATTTTCGTAATGTCTACTCAAAAACTAAATTGCGGGCACTCGTGAAAACCGTGTCGGCGAGGCGGTTCCAACGATTATCCATAATCTGTTTTAAGCAGAAATAAATTACATAATGTACACCCCTGTCAACCCAAGTTTTTACTATTATATAAAAGTGGGGTTTAAGGGGTTCAAATCATATAGGCATGTTTTTGATGGTTTGGTTTATGGAAAGTCCAGTCATGTTAAAAAAATCTAAATAAATTTCAAAATAAATAACTAATTAGATGGCTCACGTATATATTTCAAAATTATTTACGTCTGCTATATACATGTATAAGGGATTAGAGTCTTCTCCCGTTCTTGACCATTACGAAAACACGCCTATACAAATGCATTGTAAACTTTAACGCCGAAAAAACGAAAATTTTAAAATGAAAAATTATAATATTTTTTCTTATTTCTGCTCAAAATATAGATTGTGGGTACTCGTTAGAACCGCCTCATCGAGGCGGTTCTAACGAGTACCCACAATCTATATTCTAGAACAGAAATACGAAAAATAAGGTTTACCCTTGAAAACCTGTGTTTTACTATATAAAAGTGAATGCATGGGGTCAAAATTATATAGGCCTGTTTTCGTGATACAAAGCGGGTTAAACGCTTAAGACGTCAATCACAGTAATTGTCGTCTGCTTTGTTAGCGACTGACTACTTTAGTAATCCTTGTTGAACTCAGTGTGGACCAAGATCAGACTGCTCCTCCTCCAAGACAAAAGGCTGGTCTGTGTCCGCACTATTTATCTTCGCCTGTAGAGCAGCAGTCTACTGTGGATCCGCACTGTTTGCATTTTATGCAAAATTAACATGTGTTTTGAAATGTTTGCAAGAAGATTTAGACAGACAACGATTTCAAATGCAGTTTTCTAAGCATCTTAATGGATAATGATAACACACCCGTGCGGCATTGTGCATTTTTTTCAAATCTCCAGAATGGCTACTTTTCTGATGAAAATCCCGGATAATTTTCTTATTTTTAAGATAGGTTGTGGGTGCTCGTTAGAACCGCCTCATTGAGGCGGTTCTAAAGAGTACCCACAACCTATGTCTTGGAGCAGAAATAAGGAAAATAATGTGTACCCCCTTAAACCCCATTTTTTCTCTATATAAAGTGGGGTTTAGGAGGGTACTCATTTCACGGACTTGTAAACGGGATGGGATAACCCGTTTTGTATCGGAAACAGGCTTTTGTTTTGGGTGGCCATATGGCCATTTTGTGGGAAAGTGACTGTCCTTATGGCCTTTCTTTGTTTAGCTTTCCATTGTGGTCTGGTCGCTTCGTGTTTGTGTTTCTTTCCCTTTGGTGTCTTTGATGGGTGGAGTAAGTTAACTGTATCGATTCCTGATCTTTGTTTTACTTCTACTTCAGAATCAGAATCAGAATTGTTACTGGTGACACGTCAAATGACATTCATACACCAGGACCTGTGATATGGGAAGTTAGTCCCTAGCTCTAACCAAAGATGTAAACTTAGCTACACAATCCTCAGCACCTTCAGCCGTCAAAATAATAGAATCGGGAAGGGCATTCCAATCTCTAATGGTTCGGGGGAAAAACGATTCTTTATAAATATCCGTTCTTGCAGTAAGGGTCTGAAACGTCATTGAATGGTGTTTTCTACAATGCCTAGCTGGGGGAACAAGGTCATCTGTTGGAATGCTGGCAGCACCCTTTAGACCTTTGTATAAGAGTATGAGCCTACTGTCTCTTCTCCTTTTCTTTAGAGACTCCCATCTTAATTTTCCTAGAATTCCAGTCATGCTCCCAGTTTCAAAGCAATAATTTCCAGTTACAAATCTAGCAGCTCTATTCTGAACTTTTTCAATTTCTTCATTTAGGACCACTCCGCTTGGGTCCCAGATGCAACTACCATATTCCAAGATTGGGCGAACAAGTCCCCTGTATGCTGTTTCTTTCACATCCTGAGGACACTGATGAAGATTTCGCCTCAGGAAACCAAGTGTTCTATTCGCCTTTGTACACATATTGCTAATGTGTGTATTCCATCTCAAATCGTGAGTGATTGTCACACCAAGGTATTTAATGGAATTCACATTTTCGAGGACCGTTCCCTCTAAGGTGTAAGAAGCCTCAACTTTATTAGATCTCTTCCTTGTTATCTGCATAATATTGCATTTAACTGGTTGAAATCTCATGCCCCATTTTCTGGCCCAACATCCTAATCTATCTATGTCAGCCTGAAGTTTCAGTGAGTCATCTGTATCTCTAATTTCCTGGTAACAAACACAGTCATCTGCGAACAGTCTTATTTCTGAATCAATATCAGTGGAAATATCATTGATGTACAGGGAGAACAATAGAGGACCAAAAACGGTCCCTTGTGGGACTCCAGACAAAACTGGCGCCCATACTGAAGATTCACCATTAACAACAACACGCTGTTTTCTGTAGCAAAGGAAGGAATCTATCCATTTAAGAGTCTTCCCACCAATTCCATAACCAAATAATTTGGATTTAAGTAGTTCATGAGGAGGGGTGTCAAAAGCCTTCTCAAAGTCCAAAATAAATGTGTCCACCTGCCCCCCTTTGTCCAGGATTTTTGCCCAATCATTAATAACCGTGCTCAACTGAGTTTCGCAACTATGCCTTTTCCTAAATGCATGTTGTCTGTCTGACAAAAGTTTATGTTCATCCAAGTGGGCCATGATGTTTGAGCAGACTATGTGTTCAAGCAATTTACATAGAACACAGGTCAGTGACACCGGGCGATAATTACGAGCAAGAGCCCTGTCCCCTTTTTTGAAAAGTGGACAGATGTTCGCTAGGAGCCATTTTTGGGGAATTTCACCCGTATCGAGAGATTGTTGGAAAAGATGAGCAAAAACTGGACCTAACTCGTTTGCTAGTTCCTTCAGGACTCTAGGATGAAGCTCATCAGGCCCTAAAGCTTTAGAAGGGTTCAAGCTTTTAAGTAATTTGATCACTCCCGCAGAGGATACAACAATATTTTCCATGAAAGGGGCCGATCTTCCAGTCAATGGAACCTCGTTGAACTCAGTTTTATTAAATGCATCATTGAATTGACCAACCAATTCCTCTGCCCTTTCAGAGTCCGATTCAGCGACCCCGTTCCCTCCTCTTTTATTAAGGGGTGGGATACCTTGAATATCTTTCTTCTGGCTATTGATATATCTGTAGAAGTCCCTGGGATTCGCCTTTACATCACCTACCAAGTTATTTACATACTGATCATGCTGATTTTTGATGTCATTTTTAATTTCTCGTCTCAAGTTTTCAAATTTTGCTCTGAGTTTACCACTTCCCGACTTTTTTGCCTTAGCATGAATCTTATTTCTCCTCCGAATTTTTCTTCTTATTTCTGGTGTGATCCAAGGAATTGAAGATACAGACCTGCTAGTTTTGGAGGGGATATGATTTTCGGACGAAGCTTGAATGAAAGACTTTATCAAATCAAAGTTCTCCTGGACAGACCGAGCGTCTGAATGACCATTAAAGTATTTCTCTCTTGCAAATTTTAGGGCATCCTTCCTCATAGTTTCATAGTCACCCTTTTGATATAAGTACACCTTTCTACGAGGTTTCTTTATAGGTGGTATGAAGATTTTCAAAAATCCAGAGACAATATCATGATCACTTAGTTTGTCCGGGGATTGAATATCCCCAAACTGTCCTGGCAAAGTTGTAAGAATCAAATCCAAAGTGTTTCTATCTCGAGTAGGGAAGTCAACAACCTGTTCCAAGCCATGATCATTCATGATGTCGACCAACACCTGTCCCTCTGACGGACTCAGCATCGTGCCTTGTTTGCTGAGCCTATCTGGCCAAACAATCTCTCTGAAGTTGAAGTCGCCTAAGACATGTACTGCAGGAAGTTTTTTACCCTTATTCTGAGACTTAATGCGATCAAGCTGATCTTTAAATAAGTGGAAGTTTTCGACAGTGTCGTTAGGTGTTCGATACCAACTTGCAATAAAGTGGGAAGTTTTGTTTGCAAAAACCTTAACCCAAACAGATTCTGAATCGTTTTCCAGTTCCATGAATGGCATATGAGGGATATCTCTGTGAACGAGCAACATCACCCCGCCGCCATGAGTGTTTCTATCTTTTCTGTAGACACTGTATTCGCAAGTTTCAGGGAAAAGCTCCGAAGTCATAATTGAACTGTCAATCTTTGTTTCCTGAATAGCCACAATGTGTGGTTGGTGAGTATCAAGGAAAGCTAAAAGTTCAAGTATCTTTCCTCTTAAACCGTTAATGTTAATACTGCAAAGTTTCAAACCTTTTACAAAATTCGGCTTTCTCATGTCAGTAGTCGGAGATTTAACTCCCTTCTCCTTTGACAGAGGTTCAAATTTATTTCTTTCTTCCAGTTCTATAGGTTCGCTGAAGAACGAGTGGTTCGCTGAAGAACGAGTCCAAACGGGATGCATGTTCTAGTAAACAGTGCCACAGAATGCGGCGTCAGATCTGGGTCTACACTGTTTGCAAAATATTTAGCCACTTTCCAAATAAATTTTTATGATAGCACCTGTCTCCCCTATATTTTGACATGGTCTTCTGCTATATATACATGTAAGGGGGGAGATTCCATTTGGTACAAAAAAGGTAAAGGAGAAACCAACTCAGAAGATTTAGTGTTTTTGTTTTTTCTTGTTTTGTTTGTTTGTTTGTTTGATTTGAGGTTTAACGTCCCCGTCAACACTGTAAAGGTCATTTTGGAGACGTTGCTTCCAATTTTGTGGGACTTTTACCCGACAATGAGATGAAATGACACCTCAAACCCTGTCACCCAATGAAACCAATAGGGTTTATTAGCATGGACCGCCTCGCACCGAGGTTCCTGGACAGGCTTAGATCCTCTAAGCGGTTTACCAGTACTAGTGTGCGGGCCAGATTCAGCTCTGTGTGGAAGCATCATGCAGCCCATATATTTCTTCAGGCCCTATGGGCGGGGGCCATGTTTTTTCTTGCACATCATGGTTTTAGCCTGGGCTAGAAATGTGTTCTCACCCTGGTGTTCCTACCAAAACAAACTACATACTCGTAAGTTTTGTTTGATTTGAGGTTTAAAGTCCCCACCAACACTGTAAAGGTCATTTTGGAGACGTTGCTTCCAATTTTGTGGGACTTTTACCCAACATTGAGATGAAATGACATCTCAAGCCCTGTCGCCCAATGAAACCAATAGGGTTTATATGCATGGGCGGTCCGACTCGCATCGCTTTGCCTGGGTAGGCTTAGATCCTCTAAGCGGCTTGCCAGTACTCGTGTGCGGGTCGGATTCAGCTCTGCGGGGAAGCATCGTGTAGCCCATCTATTTCTTCAAGCCCCGACGGGCGGGGGCCGAAAGCAAACTTCATACTCGTAAGTATAATGCGCGAAAATTAAACCGTTAAACAAGTTAGCTCTTATCTTGCTGTTCACGACAACCCCTATCTTTGGAAACAGTGTAGATCCAGATCAGATGGCTTCTGAAGAAGCCATCTGATCAGGATCTACACTGTTTGACACTTGGTTTATGAATTTGTAGAAATAAATTACATCAAGTAATTTGATTGGCTGATAGACAGAAATGGGTGTGGCTTAAATGAATATTCAGCAAATTAAGGGTTAACTGAAACTCTTCGGTTGTGGTGTGCAAGAATGGTGTACTTCTTACAAACCTCGGGATGACAGTGCTAAGCGGAACCTCGCGTAGTCTCGGTCACCCCTCTGGGTGCAAACAACCATCTACAACAGAACCCCATATAAGATTTTTTTTATTATAATTGCGTCTTGCGCGTTAATCAGCAGAGGTGCTCGCACCATTCTTAGTACCCGCCGAGAGCGCTATACAGGCCATTCCAGCCCACCAAGCATTTAGTTACAGAACTTAAATGCTGAACACCGAATGGCCCCTGCCCATCGGGGCTTGGACAAATAGACTGGGAACTGAATCAGACCACACATGACTACTGGTAAACTGTGTAGAAAGTGGTAGAGTCGGCTAGGACTATGTCGCGAAAGAACCTACTTTACGATCGCTAGAGTTGTCGCTCTTTGTACAAAGATCATGCATTTTCGTCATATGCTTCAAACTTTGTGTAAATTTGAATGCATGAAAAAATACATCACATAAACAAATATACATGTAGGTATAGGCAGATTTCACGGAGAAACACCGTGAACATCTTCACCTGTAATAATTGTCTTTCTCCGAGAAAAAGCGTTGTTTTTTCGCAGAGAAACTAACCGTTTTTTAGTTTTTTTCTTCTCGGAAATTTCTCGCTTGTTCTCCGAGAAAAAAAGCATTTTACCGTGGAGAAAAAATATGGGTTTTACCGGTAGCTGGATTATATAAGGAAAAGTGGGGTTTTCTGGAGAATACAACATTTTCCTTTGCTTTATTTAAAACATAAAGCATGGGTACGCATTAAAACCGCCTACATAAACTATGTTTTCAGCAGAAAAAAAAAAATAACATTGTTTCATATTCAAAAAGTAAGTGTATTTTTTTAATTCGTGCCGAGCTTTTGCAGTCTTTCATCTAAACCCTACTTTATATGGAGAAACCTTGAGTTTACGGGGGTATACACTTTTTTTCTTATTTCTGCTTCAAGACATAGGTTGCGGGTACTCGTTGAGGTGGTGAGGCGGTTCTAACGAGCAGCCACAAACTATGTTCGCAGAATACTTAAGACAACTATCACGGCTTTATTTTTTCGGATAAGAAGCTAATATATAGCTACAACAAATGCAATGTGTCGCACTGGTGTTTTATCCTAATGTCAAACTCTGCGCATGAATGCCAAAATGACGTTTCTATGTGCATCATTTTGCTGGCCTCCGTAGCTCAGTCGGATGCGCATCTGACTGGTGATCAGGAGGACGCGGGTTCAATACCTGTCCGGGTCGGCAACATTCTTTCGTGGAGATTGATCATAAAATCTCTTCTTTGGCTATTCTCTGCCTTCCGCTGATTCAAGAAGGGTGGTCGTCAGTGTCTGGCGAAAGAATGTGCACGGTACTGGTTAATTGCCTACGTATAAGCCTGCCCAGAAAACGTGTGGATAGGTAAATTGACCGGCTCAAAAAATCTCCATTGTGTTGATTGGGCTGTTAAACTCCAACACAAACAAAGAAACTATGTACAATGCTAAAACGACTTTATACGAGAACGGTGATGGATAACACCGCACTCTTTTGACGTTCCGTTCAGCCACGTTTTAATGCATTATCAAAAATCTTACGCCCTTTTGCTGCCACATTACACAAACGCACCTATACAAATACATTGCCACCTTTATCGCAGAAAAAATGAAAATTTTAAATTGAAAAATTGTGATATTTTTCTTATTTCTGCTCAAAATATAGATTGTGGGCAATCGTTAGAACCGCCTCGATAATTTCTGCTCAAAATATAGATTGTGGGCAATCGTTAGAACCGCCTCATCGAGGCGGTTCTAACGAGTACCCACAATCTATATTTTAGAGCAGAAAGAAGAAAGATGAGGCGGTTCTAACGAGTACCCACAATCTATATTTTAGAGCAGAAATAAGAAAAATAATGTATACCCCTTAAACCCCAGTTTTACAATATAAAAGTGAGGTATGAGGGGGTCAAAATTAAATAGGCGTGTTCTCGTAGTGATATTCTGTGATTATTTTCCTCCATTTTGTGTGGCAAACATTGAACGAAAGAAATGACTAATTATCGTACAGGGAAATCGAGACGATATGAGATATGTCAATTAGCGTCTAAATTGCTTTCATTTGCATTTTAAAAAGAAAAACAAACCGATTTGTTTCATGGAAAACATACAGTGTTGTGAACTCGACTAGTCTGCCCGAGAAAATATCGCACACTCTACAATGTTCAGTTCTGTTGTGCTTCGACGGCAATAACATTTTGTATCATATGACGTCGCGCCTGAGAGTGTAATAACGCCATGTATTATTTTCGATAATCAACTAGTGGATTGAATATGCAAATTAGCTAGATACGTTCAGTAACGTTACGCGTACGGCGCCCTTAACGACGTCGCGTTTACTAATGGAGGAATATTGACATTTTTGTAAACAATCGCCAATAAAATGTGTTTTAAATGTCATATGATAAATAGAATCTTGCATTCGTGCTCATGTATTATTGAATTTATTAAACTCGTTGAGGAAAAGGGATAAAATGCTCGGCAAAGCCTCGCATTTTATCCCTTTTTCCTCAACTCGTTTAATAAATTCAAATAATACATGAGCACTCATGTAAGATCCTCTATCTAAAACATATTTAACCCAGATTGTTTCAATTTATGGACAGGCTGCACAACACAAAAACACGCCTATATAATCTTGACCTCATTGGACCCCACTTTTATATTGTAAAACTGGGGTTTACAGGGGTAAACTTTATTTTTCTTATTTCTGCTCTAAAATATAGATTGTTGGTATTCGTTAGAGTCGCCTCGTCGAGGCGGTTCTAACGAGTACCCACAATGTATATTTTGAGCAGAGATAAGAAAAACAGCACAATTTTTCATCTTAAATTTTTCATTTTTTTCGGCGATAAAGGTTACAATGAATTTGTATAGGCGTGTTTTCGTAATGACTACACGTTTCACATATGACAAAATGAAAAACAATATTCAGTATTTGAGGGAGCTGCAAATAAATGAATGCTATTTAATAGACAAACGGAAACTGAATGAATAACCATCAAGAAAACGAGGCTTTATAATTTTGACCCCCTTGACCCCACTTTTATATAGTAAAAATGGGGTTTACAGGGGTATACCTTATTTTTCTTATTTCTGCTCTATATTTTGAGCAGAAATACGAAAAATATCATATGTTTTCCTCTTAAAATTTTCGTTTTTTTTTTTCGGTGGTAAAGTTTACAATGTATTTGTATAGGCATGTTTTCGTCATCAAGTGAACAAGTCTGTGAAATGAACACCCCTCTAAACCCCACTTTATATCGAGAAAACTGGGATTTAAGGGGGTGAACATTATTTTTCTTATTTCTGCTCAAAAACATAGGTTGTGGGTACTCGTTAGAACCACCTCAATGAGGCGGTTCTAACGAGTACCCACAACCGATGTTTGCACTATAAATCAGAAAATTATTACGGATTTTCATCAGAAATGTAGCCATTTTGGAGATGTGAAAAAAAAATGCACTATATCGCACGGGCGTGTTATCGTAATCTTATGCATATCGACAACCCGAATAATATATAAGCTTCAACTCAATGTTCTATATACTGACAAGCTGCAACTGAATGTTCTTTTTATGGACCAACCAAAGATAAAATTCCGTATAATATGAGCCAGCGCACGACAAAACCTACAATAAAGACATGTGCGCCCATCGAAGACTCAGATCAGCCTACGCATCCATATAGTCTAACCAGAGACTTCTCTTGCTGCATGAAGGAGCATTGGACCCTTAGCTATCCGTAGAGCGGACAACGAAGACTCTGATCAGACTGCGCGGATGCGCAGGCTGATATGAGTCTTCGCTGGGCGCCCATGTCTTATTGTAGGTTTTGTCATGCGCTGGCTCATATATGAACAGTTGCAGGTGACTATTCTTTATATGGACACGCTGCAACAGAATATTCCGCATATGAAGAGCTTTCAATTCTATTAAGTTGTAAGCCACAATGAACTGTTCCATAGATCGACAAGCTAAAACTGAATGTGCCATATTTGGACAAGCTGCAATTAAATATTTCATGTAGAAACAAGCTGCACCTAAATGCCCTATGTATATGGACCAGACGCAAGTTTAATTCCTAATTAGGGCAAGTTGAAACTTACTTTTTCATATATGGACACTATACACTGAATGTACCATATGCTAAATGCTGTATAAATGTGGAAACTGCAACTGAACGCTAAATATAAGGTCAGACTGCAGCTAAATGCTCCATATATGGGCAAACTACAACTACATGTTTCATACATGGGTAAACAGATGCATGTTCCATATAAGGACAAACTATTACTTAAATGTTCCATATTTGGGTAGGACGTATGTATGTATGTATGTATGTATGTATGTATGTATGTATGTATGTATGTATGTATGTATGTATGTATGTATGTATGTATGTATGTATGTATGTATGTATGTGTGTGTGTGTGTGTGTGTGTGTGTGTGTGTGTGTGTGTGTGTGTGTGTATGTATGTATGTATGTATGTATGTATGTATGTATGTATGTATGTATGTATGTATGTATGTATGTATGTATGTATGTATGTATGTATGTATGTATGTATGTATGTATGTATGTATGTATGTATGTATGTATTCCATATACAGCTTAGATGCAACAAAACATTCAGTATGGAACTAAATCATTCCTATTAGAGGTGATGATAATGATGATGATGATGTTTAACGTCCACGTCTTCACTGTAAAGGTCATTTTGGAGACGTTGCTTCCGATTTTGTGGGACTTTTTTCCCGACATTGAGATGCAATGACATCCCAACCCCTGTCGCCCAATGAAACCGATAGGGTTTATAAGCATGGACGGGCCGACTCGCACTGCTTTGCCTGGGCAGGCTTAGATCCTACGAGCGATTTACCGGTACCCGTGTGCGGTCGGTTTCAGCTCGGCGTGGAAGCATCTTGCAGCCCATCTATTTCTTCAAGCTCCGACGGGCGGGGGCGAAGCAATTGAATGTTCATAGATATTGTGCTATGGGTAACTTGCAGTCAAATGCTCCATAGAAAGACCAACTGCAATTAAAAATGTGCCCTGTAAGGGCAAACTGCAACTTCACGTTACATATTTGGGCAAGCTGCAGGTAATGTTCCATACTATTGGCAAGTTAAAACTTAATGTTACATTCCTAGGTAAGCTGCAACAAAATGTTCCCTATATGGACAAACTGCAGAAAATGTTCAATATGAAGACAAGACTCAACACAAAGATCCATAAAAGGGCTAGCCGCAACTACATATTCCATATATGGACAAGCATATCGGGGATGGATGGGGCCAAGGTATTTTCTAGTTTATTTTCAAACGATTCGAAGAAGCCTAATCACGCTGTTCTTGTTTAAGACCTACTAAGCACGTTTCTCCACAGTTCACTAATCTCAGCCACACAAGCCTCTGACCGTTGTGTTTTGAGCCATTACGATAACTCACCCCTGTGATATAGTGCATTTTTCACATCTCCAAAATGTCTACTTTTCTGATGAAAACCAGTGAGATTTTTCTTATAAATGCTCAAAACATAGGTTGTTGGCTAACGGGTACCCACAACCTATGTCTTGGAGCAGAAATAAGAAAAATAATGTGAACCCCGTAAACCCCAGTTTTCTCTATTTAAAGTGGGGTTTAGCGGGGTCTTCATTTTACGGACTTGTTCACGTGATGCTCGCTCGGATCACCTGTGACACGACAATTTCTGTAACGGGAGGTGCGGTAGTTTTTCTCCAGCTACTCCGATTTCGCCCACAATTGTTTAACGATCTGCTCTAATAAGTGAAATAATTTTGAAAGGACCGTAAAACAAAACAAATCAACAAAAGCAAGTCATGTTTGGGTCTAGAAACTTAAAATGTAGGAACCCTCTTTATTCTGGCATTCGTTATAACGACAGTTTCAAAGGAATAAATTTCAGTTCTTAGCTCACGGCTTAGCCTCGACTCCAAGCGACGTGGGCTTCCACGGATAGGAAATGCCAAAATCGAATCCGAAGTCTATAACATTTGTTTCTTGGAGTTATGATGTGATAAAGACCTTTTTATAACCTATCATATTCCTAACTTGGATTCTTTATAACGGCAAATTTATTTTAACGGCACAACAATAGGGAACAAATACTGTCGTTATAACGCGGGTCCGCTATATAAAGAAAAGCGAGGTTTATTGGCGATTCTAACACAGCGCGCCTATATAGGCAATGGAAAATAACTGTGTTTTATTCTACAACAAATCACGGCAAGGAAGAGCGTGACGAGTGACGTCATTAAAATTGCAAATTTATGACGTCATTAGTCGATTTCCTTGACGTTAGACGGTGTAACGTCATTTTCTCGCATCGAAAACGTTAGAAAAGGGTATAAATGCATGTGTTTCAGTCGCTAACTTTAGCGGGATTTCTTCTAACAATGGCGAAAAGTTGTGAGATTTTGAAGGAATCAACAGCATTAATGCCGATTTTCAGTCTGTTAGAATCGAAATAGATCAGCTCTAGTTTGTGATTTGTTGAGTAATAAATCACAGTTTGTCGATCAGTTGTAAGTAGACAAATCACGCGCGCTACGCGCTCGTGATTTGATCTACTTTACAACTGATCTCCAAACTGTGATTTATTACTCAACAAATCACAATTAGGGCTGATCTATTTCATAAACATGACATTTTCCTTTGATTAATAAAAACATCATGTGTGGGTATGCATTAAAACCACCGCAATAATCTGTTTCAGCAGAAAATAAGGAATAGATAAAACATGTTTAATTATATTACTGCTTCCATAGTACAATACCCGTAGTTTCTACATCTAAAGTTTCAAAAATCCAAAAAAAAAAAAAAAATAGAAATGAAGGCAATGATCAGGAATCTTTACGTACAATTAACCCACGGCTCCCATCAGAGACACCGAAGGGAAAGAATCACAAGCATGAAACAACTAGACCCCAATGGAAACATCAATAGCGGAAAGCAAAAAGGACAATGACGAACACTTGGGTTTACGGGGCATACCTTTTTTTTCTTACTTCTACCCCAAGACATAGGATATGTGTACTCGTTAGAATCGTCACATTAAAGCAGTTTTATCAGTTATCCCCTATATATATTGTATTGTAACGCACTGACCTGATAAAGAAATGCTATCTCAGGACAAGTGAGCTTTATCACGTCAACGTGACATTGCACTTTTATGAATGAACCGTACTACTTGAAAAATGACAAAAATGTTATTGTTATTGAAAACAAAAAAATGGCAAAATAACTAAAAAAACAAATTGTCGGCTGATACTCAAAATATCAACCGCTAGAATGCTGGGACGCACTGAGGACCATTAATAACTGATCGTACATTGTTAATTTAAGAGTGTACAAGAGGATAAACTGATAAATAGAATACCAGATTCGTGTCATTTGATATCAAGTTTATCAGGCTCGGCTTCGAGAAGGCATGTAGAATCGCTCGGCAAGCCTCGCGATTCTACAAGCGTTCTCGGAGCCTTGCCTGATAAACTTGATATCAAAAGACACGAACCGGGTGTTCTTGCACACCAGACAAGGAAATCCGCGATTTTACCCTGGGATAGAAATTTATGTTCTGACCCTGTTGTTCCGACCCCAAATCGAATATAATCGCGTGTTTGATAAATGTACTGGTTGATTACAGCCTCATGCGCAACGTCGTCATGCGTGACGTGACTAAACTTTCCTGTTGTGTCATCGCAAAATGGTGGACGTCGGTAACTGAAGTGACAGCAACATTAAAAATTCGAAATAGAAATGGAAGGTATGCAAGAAAAAGAATCCAATATGGGTGTGAGGGCAATGTATTTGTATAGACGTATTTGCGTAATGTTAGAGGGTGTTTAGTTCACGGACTTATGGCCATCCTTTGTTTAGATTTCCAGTATGGTCTGGCCGCTTCATGTTTGTGTTTCTTTCCCTTTGGTGTCTTTGATGGGTGTAGTAAGTTAATTGTATCGATTCCTGGTCTATGTTTTACTTCTACTTTGCTGCCAGTGAATGTCACCGTTTCTTCAGATAATACAAAAGACGGGCTTTCTCTTTGAGTGGCTTATTTAAAACTGAGAGTATCTATTCTAATTGTTCGAAACTTGATTTCCGTAATTACAAAGAAAGAAATGGCAGATGAGTCCACGTGTACAGAAAAGGTACATTAACTCATCGCATTGGCGACAAATAAAGAGAAAAAACATTCTGGGCAGAGGCTTTGCTGGTCATGATATTAGGGAAGCCTTTTGCAAGAAGTCATGTTTCTAGCACAATTTGTTGAATGCATAATGTGCATTTGAAGAAATAAACTGGGGAATAGTAGGAACTTTTTTTACCGATTCGAATTTAAAGATAAAAAAAAAAAAAAGAAAAAACGCTGTCATATTCACCATACAGGAGTTGGCTTCAGTTCAGGAACAACGCCAAAAATGGCTGGATCATATTTACTAATTCTTGTCGGTATGTTCTCCGTTCTATCTATCTATCTATCTATCTATCTATCTATCTATCTATCTATCTATCTATCTATCTATCTATCTATCTATCTATCTATATGTCTGTCTGTCTGTCTGTCTGTCTTGTCTGTCTGTCTGTCTGTCTGTCTGAATGAATGAATGAATTTTTGTGGATTTTGCCGATGGTTAAATGCGGCGAATTAGTCACTTTAGCATGACGACATCTTTATGTGAGTTTGTGAGTGATTCGCCGGAATTTATAAATCGTTAAAATGAACACAGAATGATAATTCATTCCTTGTATTTGCAACTTTGTCATTGTAGAGTTAAAACTATCACCAAAGTATTGAATTGTAGGAATTATTTCGAAAGCGCAAACAATAAACTTACCAACGGCCTCGGCGGAATGATAATACAATTAGAAGCTGCCATCTTTGAAAGAAACCAAAGCGAAGAAATAAGTCAATTCCTTATAGTCAGTTTATTTGTCTTCTAACAATTATGTTTTCAATTAATCGAGCGCTGTTGACTTCACTTCCTTACCGATGACGTAACGCGTGGTTTTTATTTAAAGTGTTCCTTGACGTCACGTTAAATTACTACCTGTCGCTGTGTGAAATAGTTTTGGGATTATTGATCTTGGAACTTATCAAAGTACAAAACGTTTTATATAAACCGACGACTTCGCTCAAAATATACACAATGATGGAGAATTGGTCAGCCATTCTAGTAAACCGTTAATAATGGGATTATAATCAGAAGTTTTTCAGGTGTAAAAAAAAAAAAAAAAAAAAAAAAAATGAAATAGCCGTGTTGCAACTAACATGCTGATACATATTTGGTCTGTAGGTAAGAGAAACTGTTTTAATTATTTTTCTTTCTCCTGAAAAAAAAAAAAAACGGGTCGGGTCTGCATTTTTTATGTTTTTGTCATTTTGACCATGTTTTTATCATCACGCTAACAAGTCCGTAAAATGAACACCTCCTTAAACACCACTTTATATAGAGGAAACTGGGGTTTACGGGGGTATAACCTATTTTTTTATTATTTCTGCTCCAAGACATAGGTTGTGGATACTCGTTAGAATCGCCGCACTGGGGCGGTTCTAACGAGCACCCACACCATATGTTTGCAGTATTTATAAGAATTATATCACGGATTTTCATCAGAAAAATGGCCATTTTGGAGATGTGAAAAATGCACTATGTCGCATGAGTGTGTAATCGTAATGTGTTAATAAAATTGTCATGTTGAGACTTGCACTGCATATCTTAATTCATTTCATTACGCAAACACGCCTATACAAATACATTGCCATCTTTATCGCCGAAAAAATGAAAATTTTAAGATGAAAATTTGTTATATTTTTCTTATTTCTGCTCAAAATATAGATTGTGGGCACCCTTTAGAACCGCCTGATCGAGGCGGTTCTAACGAGTACCCACAATCTATATTTAAGAGCAGAAATAAGAAAAATAAGGTATACCCCCGGAAACCCCAGTTTTACTATATAAAAGTGGGGTCCAATGGGGTCAAAATTATATTAGCGTGTTTTCGTGATGTCAGACGCTCAAAAAGCCTTCTCTGTAATTTGAAATTTACTAAATGCCAAAACTACAAAAATGTACTTAAACCGCGAAATTACTATGGGAAGATACAAATACGACAGTGGGTAGGGTCAGAAATTGAAAATGGTTAGGTTTGTGTTTTAATTTTTATTTTGTTCTTATACTGATAAAAAAGTAGAGTCGGGAGTCTAAGCAGGGTCGGTCGGGTTAGCGAAAACACGGCTATTTTTTAGGCCTTATAATACCTTCTACTGACCTATAATACGTCCAGTGACTGGTTATAGACCGGGCCTAATTTCCAGGTACCTAATGTGCAACCGTAGTGTAAACAGTTACATGAAAAATAGAAGTGGAGGCAATGATCAGGAATCGATACAATCAACCCACAGCTCCCATCAGAGACACCAAAGTGAAAGAAACACAGACATGGATCAACAGACCTAAGGGCAACATCAATAGCGGAAAACCAAAACGACACCTTTTATTCCCGGGAAAACTTACTCTCTTTGCTATATTTATTGATGTAAATTTAAAAAAAAATCTTTCTTAGGCTTTCCTGGTGTGAATTATCGGTTGTAATCATCACTTGAACAAGACGGTGAAATGAAGACCCCCTAAACCCCAGGGGTTTAAGTGGGTATATATTATTCTTCCTTGCCGAGTCGGCTCTAACCAGTACTCACTACCTATATTTTGTGCAGAAAATGTTAAAATCATCAGAAATTTCTGACGGTAATTTTTCAATTCTGTCGGTAAAAATCAGTAGATTTGTCGTATATTCATGATGAAGTACCCACAATCTCTGTTTGGAACAAATAAAAAAATAATAAATAAATATAAATAAATAATAGTTCATAAAGTTTAGCGCCAAATTGCAAACAGTGTAAACCCAGTTCAGACGCAAAAGAACAAAGATCCCATTTGGCACCAAAAGGCAAAACGTGCAGATTCAGATCAGACCTAGCAGATGTAGGCGTCTGATCAGGAAATTCTTTGTTTGCAATTTCCAGATTATACATTTTGAAGAAAGCACAACCTCATACTCTTTAATTCTGAAATGGACTTGATCTATTAAAAATCGGGAAGATTCCATTTTTCGCAAAATGGCAAAAAATGCAGACCTAGATCAGTTGCAGCAGAAGTAGATGTCTGATCAGGGCCTATATATGTAAAGGGTCCAGGCATTTTTCAAATTTAATACGAAGAACACACAACCTGATTCTCCTGAATTTAAATGGACTAATGCTATACATACGGTGAAAGATTTCATTTGGTAAAAAAAAGTAATTGTAAATTAATCAAAACATAATTGAAAATTATAAAAATAATTAATCTAAAAAATGGGCCGTTTCAGTGAGTGAAGGAACATGAATTATTTCGGACATCTAAAATAAGTGACGATAATGCGGTTTTGTTTTAAATAGCTATCTTTATAGCTTCAAGTTGCACGTGGGTGTCATAAAACTTTTGGTCAATAAACATCCTACATTTTGACAGTCAATTTCAATCACCATGCAGTCCTATTTTACCCTTTACCCCCAGGCAAAAGTAAATGGATAATTGGCTAGTCCTACCTTCGGAAATAATCAGATATGTTATGTTCAAAATGAATAATAAAAATCTAAAACAAGGAAAATTTTAAGAAATAAAAAAAGGAAATAAAAATAACGATACGTGAGAAATAGTTACGCCGTATTGATTGGATGCTTTTGAAACGCGCAGCAGTCTGTGAATGTGCACTATCTGCTTTTTCGACACTCAGGTTTAATTGGCTGATAACCAACCGCGATTTATGCACAATATCGCGTTATTCACTATAGCAATTGATTGTCTAAAATGTCATGCGCAAATGAAACACGTGAATCACGAGTGCGAATCTCACGCGTTACAAATGTAAAACAAAAGCGTCTGCTCTGTAAGGTTTCTCGCAAGCGGAAGTGTATCTATCTATCTATCTATCTATCTATCTATCTATCTATCTATCTATCTATCTATCTATCTATCTATCTATCTATCTATCTATCTATCTATCTATCTATCTATCTATCTATGGTCATATTTCTTTCCTTCTTTCTTTATTTTTTTCTTCTTCCATGTGACAAGCGCTCAGTCTATCGCTAAGACAAATGTCTTCAGGTATATAAAATGTGAAATTTGTTTGTTTGTATTACGTCCCTATTAACACCATTTAGGTTATTTTGAAGACGTTGCATCCGGTTCTGTTGAACTTCTTCTACTCGACATTGAGATGAAATGACATCTCGGACCATACCACCCCCCCCCCCAAAAAAAAAAAAAAAAATTCGCTTCTGAACTTAACGAGATGTAAATTATAGGCGGTATCAGCTTGAATTTAAACGTGACAGAGGAATAACTTTGCTAATATTTGGTGGATTGTTACCCAAAAAGGTGTTTGTTGCTCAAAATCATGATGTTACTTTTCACAAAGTTTCTCAGCTTGATCTAAAGTAACCTATAGCAGGAGTTAGCTTACGAAATTTTCACAGACCCATTACTGCTCATCACGAAAACACGCCTATATAATTTTGACCCCCTTTAACCCCACCTGTATATAGTAAAACTGGAGTTTACAAGGGTTAAACCATATTTTTTTTTTATTTCTGCTCTAGAATATAGGTTATGGGTACACGATAGAACCGCCTCCATTTGGCGGTTCTAACGAGTACCCACAATTTATATTTTGAGTTTTCTTATTTATGCTCTAACATATAGAGTATGGGTACTCGTTAGAACCGCCTCCATGAGGTTCTAACGAGGACCCACAATCTATATTTTGAAATAAAGAAAAATATCACAATTTTGCATCTTAAACTTTCCGTTTATTCGGGGGTTAAGTTTACAATGTATCTGTATAGGCGTGTTTTCGTAATGTGATATTTGTGGAACGGTTACCTGAAGACAATATATGTTGCTAGCCATCCAGAAGTTTTAGCTTGATCAGATTTAAATTGTAGGAGTTTGCCTGAAATTAAAAGTTCCAAAAATAGTTTCTAAGAAGCATATGTGTAAATATTTGGTGAATTGTGTTCTTGAAACAATGTACACTGCTTCACATCATAGTCTAAGTATAATCAAGTTTTAGTTGGATGATATATAAACTGTAGGAGGGAATAGCCTGAAACGAAAAGTTTACATCGATCACACCAATTTTCAAATGGGCATACCTCTGATAATATTTGGTGGTCTGTAACCTAGAAATAATATGCACTGCTCTACCCCATGGGGTTATATTTCTAGAGTCTCGGCTTGGTTTGACGTATACTATAGGAACAGTTTTCCAGAAACAAAACAATAACAAAACATAAAAAAAAGAAATAATTATTTTAATATTTGGTGAAACGTAACATTGTATCTACACATGCTGCTCCACATCAAGATCTAACTATATATCAGATCTCAGCTTAATCGAATTTTGTTTGTAGGAGTAGTAAGCCGGAAACGAAATGTTAATATACAATTTTAAAGGGGCAAATAAAAATCAAAAATGAGTTCCTTTAAGAGCAATGAAAACATTCATAAGAAAGAAGATGGGCCAAAAGGGGCAAAGCCTGCTAATTTTTTATGGACTGCAACCACGAAACAATATACACTGCTCCATATCATGGTCTATCTGTAAATCAGAATTATAGCAGAAGTTACCCGGCAACCAAATGTTTACATAACGTGGCATAAAGGGGCATAACTCTAAATATTTGGTGGACTGTATCCTAGAAACAACATGTGCTGCGCCACAATATAGTCTAACTACACACCGAATGTCAGCTGGATCGAATGTTAACTGTAGGAGGAGTTTGCCAAAAATAAAATATTTACAGTACATCTGAAACGGACATAACTTATTAATATTAGGTGACCATTAACCTTTTAACAATATGTGCCGCTCCGCATCACGGTCTAACTATATTACCTTTACCAAGTTTCAGCTTGATCGAATGTTATTTGTTTAAGGAGTAAGCCGGTTACGAATTATTTACAGAAAAAATCAAAGGGGCGTGACTCTGTTAATATTCGGTGGACCATAGCCACGAAAGAATATGCGCTGCTCCACATCATAATGAAGCTTCAGCTAGATTCGGTATAAAATGTAGGATTTATGTAGAAGCGAAAAGTTTACAGACGGACGGACAGACGGACGGTCGGACGTACACCGATGGGCATAATATCAGTATAAGACCGTTGTTTTCTAACGGACGTATAAAAAGATAATATTAGAAACAAATTGGACACCCATGTCAATCTCATATGTCTCGAGAGAAAGAGAAAGAGAGAAGGAATTTAGAGTGAGTGATTGTTTGAGTTTTAAGTCTCACCAACAGCGAAGGTCATACGAGAGACGGGACCTCGGTTTAAAGACTCATCCGAAAGTCTGGAGAAGCCCGGGATCGATCCTGCGATCCCTGGTTTACAAGGCGATTAGCATAAACACTGCAACACGGAGGCTTCTCTTTTTAGAATAGAATGTTTATCCTAACCAGAACCAAAACGCTCGTCGTATTCCTTCTTTTCAGTAACCCTTCTCGCTAATATTGACGGCATCAATGCATCAAAACTGCTGTCTCATTTGCGTACAAAAAAGCTGGAACCACCTACACAGGACAACATGCACAGTGATCATCGCAATCTTGTCGATCCACAAAGACGTCAAGAAGAGAACCTGGCGAATGAAGGCGATCTTGGACAGCGTGAATCTACCGGTCGGTTTATTGCTTTATTATAACGCTGACATATGAGCCCCGCCAAGCGAATTTGTGTCTTCGAGCATTCCGTCATGACAAATTTTAACTGCGCATGCCCAGCCATTCAGAGGGGCAGGGACATGGCTTTCTGTCTGAAGGTTCCTCTTGATTCACTGCTTGTATGAGCGAGCAGCGAAGGTTCTGGCGAGACTGCGCGGATGCGCAGGCTCGCCTGAACCTTCGCTGCTCGCATAGGCGATAAGTACCAAAATCGCTTGACGGGGCCCATATGTTAGAAAAACATACATAAAGATTGTGTTTGTTTGATTTGAAGTTTAACGTCTCCGTCAAAACTGTAATGGTCATATTGGTGGGACTTATACCCAACATTGAGATGAAATGACATCTCAAGCCTTGCCGCCAAAAACATAGATGTGCCTTTCGTGGCATTACTTTCAGCATTCATCACGAAAACACGCCTATATAATCTTGACCCTCTTGAACTCCACTTTTATATGATAAAACTGGGGTCTGCAGGGGTAAACCTTGTTTTTCTTATATCTGCTCTAAAATATAGATTGTGGGTACTCGTTAGAACCACCTGGATAATGCGGTTCTAATGAGTACCACAATCTATATTTTGAGAAGAAATAAGAAAAATATCACAATGTTTCATCTTAAATTTTTCATTTTTTCGGCGATAAATGTTACAATGCATTTGTATAGGTGTGGTTTCTTAATTTGTTCATAAGAATAACGGCATCGTCCTGATTTTTATCCCCATATGAAGAGTATAGGTTCTCACTGGAACAGCCCCACTGAGGAGGTTCATATTGGTTTCCACACTACAGAAAACTCATAAATTGTGCATACGTCAATTTTCTCGTTCGGCGCAGTCTGAACTGAAATTTCGCTTTGGGCTATTTGGATTCTTGTTGAAGTTTAACGGCACAGTCAACACTAGTTTAGGTCAATTTTGAGCCGGTTTGTTTACCGATCCACACTTTTCTTAGGCAGGCTTGTACGTAAGCTGTTAACCAGTACATTGCATATTCTTTCGTTAGAAACTGCCAACCGCCCTTCTTTGATTCAGTGGAAGGGAGAAAATTACCGTAGAAAATATTTCTTTATCAATCTCCAGGAATGAACACAGATCCTTGTATTTGCAACTTTGTCATTGTAGAGTTAAAACTATCACCAAAGTATTGAATTGTAGGAATTATTTCGAAAGCGCAAACAATAAACTTACCAACGGCCTCGGCGGAATAATAATTCAATTAGAAGCTGCCATCTTTGAAAGAAACCAAAGCGAAGAAATAAGTCAATTCCTTATTGTCAGTTTATTTGTCTTCTAACAATTATGTTTTCAATTAATCGAGCGCTGTTGATCTCACTTCCCTACCGATGACGTAACGCATGGGTTCTAAAGTGTTCCTTGACGTCACGTTAAATTACTACCTGTCGCTGTGTGAAATAGTTTTGGCATTCTTGATCTTGGAACTTATCAAAGTACAAAACGATTTATATAAACCGACGACTTCGCTCAAAATATACACACTGATGGAGAATTGGTCAGCCATTCGAGTAAACCGTTAATAATGGGATTATAATCAGAAGTGTTTAAGGTGTAAAAAAAAAAAAAAAATTGAAATAGCCGTGTTTCAACTAACATGCTGACACATATTTGGTCTGTGGGTAAGAGAAACTGTTTTAATTATTTTTCTTTCTTCTGAAAAAAAAAAAAAAAAACAACAACAAACAAACAAACAAAATGATGGGTCTGCATTTTTTATGTTTTGTCATTTTGACCATTTTTTGTCATTTTGACCATGTTTTATCATCACGCTAACAAGTCGGTAAAATGACACGTCCTTAAACACCACTTTATATAGAGGAAACTGGGGTTTACGAGGGTTTAACCTATTTTTTATTATTTCGGCTCCAAGACATAGGTTGTGGGTACTCGTTAGAACCGCCTCACTGAGGCGGTTCTAACGAGCACCCACACCATATGTTTGCAGTATTTATAAGAATTATATCACGGATTTTCATCAGAAAAATGGCCATTTTGGAAATGTGAAAAAATGCACTATGTCGCACGAGTGTTTTATTGTAATGTGTTAATAAAATTGTCATGTTGAGACTTGCACTGCATATCTTAATTCATTTCATTACGCAAACACGCCTATACAAATACATTGCCATCTTTATCGCCGAAACAATGAAAATTTTAAGATGAAAATTTGTCATATTTTTCTTATTTCTGCTCAAAATATAGATTGTGGGCACCCTTTAGAACCGCCTGATCGAGGCGGTTCTAACGAGTACCCACAATCTATATTTAAGAGCAGAAATAAGAAAAATAAGGTATACCCCCGGAAACCCCAGTTTTACTAAATAAAAGTGGGGTCCAATGGGGTCAAACTTATATTAGCGTGTTTTCGTGATGTCAGACGCTCAAAAAAGCCTTCTCTGTAATTTGGAATTTACTAAATGTCAAAACTACAAAAATGTACTTAAACCGCGAAATTACTATGGGAAGATACAAATACGACAGTGGGTAGGGTCAGAAATTGAAAATGGTTAGGTTTGTGTTTTAATTTTTATTTTGTTCTTATACTGATAAAAAAAGTAGAGTCGGGAGTCTAAGCAGGGTCGGTCGGGTTAGCGAAAACACGGCTATTTTTTAGGCCTTATAATACTTTCTACTGACCTATAATACGTCCAGTGACTGGTTATAGACCGGGACTAATTTCCAGGTACCTAAAGTGCAAGGGTAGTGTAAACAGTAACATGAAAAATAGAAGTGGAGGCAATGATCAGGAATCGATACAATCAACCCTTAGCTCCCATCAGAGACACCAAAGGGAAAGAAACACAAACATGAAACAACAGACCTAATGGAAACATCAATAGCGGAAAGCCAAAACGACACCTTTTATTCCCGGGAAAACTTATTCTCTTAACTATATTTATTGATATAAATTTAAAAAAAAAAATCCTTCTTAGGCTTTCCTGGTGTGAATGATCGGTTGTAATTATCACGTGAACAATTCGGTGAAATGAAGACCCCCTAAACACCACTTTATATAGAGAAAACTGGGGTTTACAGGGGTAAACATTATTTATCTTGTTTCTGTTCCAAGACATAGGTTGTGTGTACTCGTAAGAACCGCCTCATTGAGGCGGTTCTGACGAGCACCTACAACCTATGTTTTGAGCATTTATGAGAAAAACATCACGGATTTTTATCAGATTAGTAGCCATTTTGGAGCTGTGAAAAATGCACTATGTCGTATGGGTGAGTTGTTGTAATAATCGCGCACTGTTATTGGCACTGCGTCTAAACCTAGCATATGAGCCAGCGCATGACAAAACCTACAATAAGACATGTGCGCCCATCGAAGACTCAGATCAGCCTGCGCATTCATTTAGTCTAACCAGAGACTTCCCTTGCTGCATGAAGGAGCATTAGGCCCTTAGCTATCCTTAGAGCGCACTACGAAGACTCTGATCAGTCTGTGCGGATACTCAGGCTGATCTGAGTCTTCGTTGGGCGCACATGTTTTATTGTAGGTTTTGTCATGCGCTGGCTCATATAATTAGACAATTACTGAACTATTATTTTTTGCACAGTAAAGCGCCGAGAAACTTTAATTCGTGCGACCGTGTCATTTTTGATTGCGGCCCGATGACGTCAGAAACGTTGCACTCTTTGGCGTTGCATTATGCTTCACGCGTGCGCCATTTTAATTTGCCACACTGTCCGCATGTGTGTGTGTGTGTGTGTGTGTGTGTGTGTCTGTGTGTGTGTGTGTGTGTGTGTGTGTGTGTCGGAGAACTTTGCAAAATTATTGCAAACTTTAAAGAAATGCGTTATAAACCAAATACATGGCCACCCCTTAGAGCATCAAGGTGGTATATGGACATTTTATGTTTTTGAAAACAGATATTAAAGTGCCAGGTATGTATAAACATCCGACATGCCAAAACATAACTGACAACAGTAACACTAGTTGTACATTGAATGGTTCAGGTGGTTACTTGTAATGTCCTTTTTGTCAAATAACAATTTGATGCATGCGTGGAATTTCCGTAGTATTTTGAACATTAAGGTGATATATGGCAAATAGAACTTTAATGTATTAAGAAAATGTGTGAAGCTGCTTTGATTTTTTGTTTGTTTGATTGGAGGTTTATCGTCTCTGTCAACACTGTATAGGACATTTTGGAGACGTTGCTTCCAAGTTTTCGGGGCTTTTACCCGGCATTGAGATTAAATGTCATCTCAAGTCCTGTCATCCACTGAAACAAATAGGGTTTATAAGCATGGACGGTCCAACTCGCACCGCTTTGCCTGTGCAGTCTTAGATCCTCTTACCTCGTTTACCAGTACTCGTGTGGGGTCGGTTTCAGCTCTGCGTGGAAATATCTTGCAGCCCATCTATTTCGTCAAACCCCTATAGGCGGGAACAAGTATGAAGGTGCTATGTTGCAAACAGAACCTTTATGCAGCCTAAAATGCACATAACACCTTTATGCATAGAAAAATTTATTTTATGTATAAAATTGCCAATGATAGACTATTGTGCCACTCATTTATTCCCAGCAAGATATGTTTTAGTCAGAAATTTAAGAATTGAGAAAAAAAATCGATGCTCTAATTGGTTAGCGTCTTTAAAAATAATATATGATCGGTGAGCTTTAAAAAAGTGTATAATAGGGAGTCGCTCAAACTTGCCCATATAAAATTGTAAAACACCTATCCATCCATCCATCCATCTATCTATCTATCTGTCTGTCTATCTATCTATCTATCTACTAATACGCCCGTGAAGAACTTAAACATTTTCGCGTTTTGTCCATGTGACACACGCGCATTGATTACGTGTAAAATTTTCGCGTTTCAATACGCGGTTCATCGCGTTCAAACGCGATTGCAACGCGTTTAATATCAGCCAATGAAAGTGGTTATTTAAAACGCGTTAGGTAAACTCAATACGCGTTTCTGTGCGAAAGAATTCCAACCGATAAGAATAAGACAGGTAAGTGACGATAAAACGCGTGACTGCGAGAGAACACGGGCCGATCAAAATCCTCTTTGCTCGTATGTTTGACCATTTTTATTTTTATCTTTTTTTTTTAATTCATTCATGCATTAATTGTGGTATTGGTCTCTCTTATCAGTAGCGATTCCTTTGGATAACCAAACACAATTACATTTACATTTAAAGACACATTTTGGATTGCATAACATCCGAAAGACTGGCAGTAAAGAGATAATACACACTCGAGGTATTCTGAGGAATGTCAAACAGGTAGGGGACCGAGAGAGGGCAATCATTTACCCAGGGATAGATGTTTGACAAGTCACGTCTATTTACTTGTTTGTGGGCGCTTATCAGAACCGCCTTGCCATGGGTGTTTAAGGTGTTTCTAACACATCTCGAAAACACTACTATATAATTCTGATCCCGCTAAACCCAAATTTTATATTGTAAAACTGGGGTTTAAGGGGGTATATATTATTCTTCTTATTTCTGCACAAAATATAGATTGTGGGTACCCGTTAGACCGCCTTGCCGAGTCGGCTCTAACCAGTACCCACATTTGTGCAGAAATGTTAAAATCATCAAAATTTTCTGATGGGAATTTTTCAATTTTGTCGGTAAAAATTCAATAGATTTGTCGTATATTCATGATGAAGTACCCACAATCTCTGTTTGGAACAAATAAAACAAAAATTTAAATAGATAAATAAAAGTTCATAAAGTTGAGCGCCAAATGGAAAACAGTGTAAACCCAGTTCCGACGCAAAAGAACAAAGATCCCATTATGCGCCAAAAGGCAAAACGTGCAGACCCAGATCATACCTAGCAGATGTAGGCGTCTGAGCAGGACATTCTTATTTGCAAAAAAAAAAAAAAAAAGAAACGTTCAGGCAATTTCCAGATTATACATTTTGAAGAAAGCACAACCTCATACTCTTTAATTCTGAAATGGACTTGTTCTATTAAAAATCGGAAAGATTCCATTTTTCACCAAATGGCTAAAAACGTGCAGACCCAGATCAGTTGCAGCAGAAGTAGATGTCTGATCAAGGCCTATATTATATGCAAAGGGTCCAGGCATTTTTTCAAATTTAATACGAAGAAAACACAACCTGATTCTCCTGAATTTAAATGAACTAATGCTATACATACGGTGGCAGATTCCATTTGGTAAAAAAGTAATTGTAAATTAAACCAAACATAATTGAAAATTACAAAAATAATTACAGCCCCCGCCCATAGGGGCTTGAAGAAATATATGGGCTGCATGATGCTTCCACGCAGAGCTGAATCTGGCCCGCACACTAGTACTGGTAAACCGCTCAGAGGATCTAAGCCTGTCCTGGAAACGCGGTGCGTGGCGGACCGTCCGTGCTAATAAACCCTATTGGTTTCATTGGGCGACACGGCTTGAGATGTCATTTCATCTCAGTGTCGGGTAAAAGTCCCACAAAATTGGAAGCAACGTCTCCAAAATGACCTTTACAGTGTTGACGGGGACGTTAAACATCAAATCAAACAAACAAACAAAACCAAAATAATTAATTGAAAAAAATGGGCCGCTTCAGTGAGTGAAAAAACATGAATTATTTCGGACATCTAGAATAAGTGACGATAATGCGGCCTTGTTTTAAACAGCTGTCGTTATTGCTTCGAGTTGCACGTGGGTGTCATAAAACTTTTGATCAATAAACATCCTGCATTTTGACAGTCAATTTGAATCACCATGCAGCACCTATTTTACCCTTTACCCCCAGGCAAATGTAAATGGATAATTGGCTAGTCCTACTTTCGGAAATAATCAGATATGTTATGTTCAAAACGAAAAAAAAATCTGAAACAAGGAAAATTTGAAGAAATTAAAAAAGGAAATAAAAATAACGATAAGTGAGAAATAGTTAAGCAGTATTGATTGGTTGCTTTTGAAACGCGAAGCAGTCTGTGAATGTGCACTATCTGCTTTTTCGACACTCAGGTTTAACTGGCTGATTACCAACCGCGATTTATGCGCAATATCGCGTTATTCACTAAAGCAATTGATCGGCTAAAATTTCATGCGCAACTGAAACACGTGAATCACGAGTGCGTATCTCACGCGCTACAAATGTGAAACAAAAGCGTGTGCTCTGTAAGGTTTCTCAAAAGCGGAAGTGTACCTATCTATCTATCTATCTATATATCTATCTATCTATCTATCTATCTATCTATCTATCTATCTATCTATCTATCTATCTATCTATGGTCATACTTCCTTCTTCCTTTATTTTTTCTTTCTTCCATGTGACAAACTTGAGTATCTTACAAACAAGAAATGAAGCGTTCAGACTATCGCTAAGACGAATGTCTTCATGTATATAAAATGTGAAATTTGTTTGTTTGTATTACGTCCCTACTAACACCATTTAGGTTATTTTGAAGACGTTGCCTCCGATTCTGTTGAACTTCTACTCGACATTGAGATGAAATGACATCTCGGACCATACCACCCCCCAAAATCCGCTTCTGAACTTAACGAAATGTAAATTATAGAAGGTATCAGCTGGAAATTAAACGTGACAGAGGAATAACTTTGCTAATATTTGGTGGATTGTTACCCAGAATGGTGTTTGTTGCTCAAAATCATGATGTAACTTTTCACAAAGTTTCTCAGCTTGATCTAAAGTAAACTATGTTGTCTCACCTCTGTGGTTCTTTGATTTTTGTGTTCACGGAGATGTTGCACTGGTGAGTTAGGAGGCCTTCATGCGGACTGAACAAATTATTTGTCTAAATCGCGACGGAAGTAAGGGCGAGGATTGTGGCCACGTAAAATCGATTTAAGCCCCCCCCCCCCCCCCCCCCCAGTGGAAATCTTCCACTGACCGTTCCAAGGCGGCTCTTCTGTGGCGATTTATTTATGTTGTTGTTTGTTACTTACTGTGTGTATCACTTGTGTCTTTTATTTTGGATGGCCATATGGCCATTTTGTGGGAAAGTAACTGTCCTTATGGCTTTCCTTTGTTTAGGTTTCCATTATTGTCTGGTCGCTTAATGTTTGTATTTCTTTCCCTTTGGTGTCTTTTATGGGTGGAGTAAGTTAATTGTATCAATTCCTGATCTTTGTTTTACTTCTACTTTTTATAGCAGGAGTTAGCTTACGAAATTTTCACAGACCCACTAATGCTCATCACGAAAACACGCCTATATAATTTTGACCCCCTTAAACCCCACCTGTATATAGTAAAACTGGAGTTTACAGGTGTAAACCATATTTTTTCTTATTTCTGCTCTAAAATATAGGTTATGGGTACTCGTTAGAACCGCCTCCATGAGGCGGTTCTAACGTGTACCCACAATTTATATTTTGAGTTTTCTTATTTCTGCTCTAAAATACAGGTTATGGGTACTCGTTAGAACCGCCTCATGAAGCGGTTCTTACGAGGACCCACAATCTATATTTTGAACGGAAATAAGAAAAATATCACAATTTTGCATCTTAAAATTTCCGTTTATTCGTGGATATGTTTACACTGTATTTGTATAGGTGTGTTTACGTAATGTGATATTTGTGGAACGGTAACCTGAAGATAATATATGTAGCTAGCCATCCAGAAGTTTTAGCTTGATCAGATTTAAATTGTAGGAGTTAGCCTGAATTAAAAGTTCCAAAAATAGTTTCTATGAAGCATATCTGTAAATATTTGGTGAATTGTGTTCTTGAAACAATATACACTGCATCACATCATTGTCTATGTATAATCAAGTGTTAGTTGGATGATGCATAAACTGTAGGAGGGGAATAGCCTGAAACGAAAAGTTTACATCGATTATACCAATTTTCAAATGGGCATATTTCTGATAATATTTGGTGGGCTGTAACCTAGAAATAATTTGCACTGCTCTACCCCGTGGGGTTACATTTCTAGAGTATTGGCTTGGTTTGACGTATACTATAGGAACAGTTTTCCAGAAACAAAACAATAACAAAACATAAAAAAATAATTATTTTAATATTTGGTGAAACGTAACATCGGATCTACATATGCTGCTCCACATCAAGATCTAACTATATATCAGATCTCAACTTAATCGAAGTTTGTTTGTAGGAGTAGTAAGCCGGAAACGAAATGTTAATATACAGTTTTAAAGGGGCAAAGCCTGCTAATTTGTGATGGACTGCAACCACGAAACAATATACACTGCTCCATATCATGGTCTATCTGTAAATCAGAATTATAGCAGAAGTTAGCCGGCAACCAAATGATTACATAAAGAGGCATAAAGGGGCATAACTCTAAATATTTGGTGGACTGTATCCTAGAAACAACATGTGCTGCGCCACAATATAGTCTAACTACACACCGAATGTCAGCTTGATCGAATGTTAACTGTAGGAGGATTTTGCCAAAAATAAAATATTTACAGAACATCTGAAACGGGCATGACTTATTAATATTTGGAGACCATTAACCTCTTAACAATATGCTCCGCTCCGCATCATGGTCTAACTGTAAACATGTACTTAGTTTCAGCTTGATCGAATGTTATTTTTTTAGGAGTAAGCCGCCTACGAATTATTTACAGAAAATTTTAAAGGGGCATGACTCTGTTAATATTCGGTGGACCATAACCTCGAAAGAATATGCGCTGCTCCACATCATAGTCCAAATATATGAAGTTTCAGCTAGGTTGAGTATAAAATGTAGGATTTATCTAGAATCGAGAAGTTTACAGACGGACGGACAGACGGACGGTTGGACGGACACCGATGGGCATATTATCATTATACGACCGTTGTTTTCTAACGGACGTATAAAAAGATAATATTAGAAACAAATTGGACACCCATGTCAATCTCATATGTCTCGAGAGAAAGGGAATTTATAGTGAGTGAGTGTTTGAGTATTAAGTCTCACCAACAGCGAAGGTCATACGGAGACGGGACCTCGGTTTAAAGACTCATCCGAAAGTCTCGAGAAGCCCGGGATCGATCCTGCGACCTCTGGTTTACAAGGCGATTAGCATAACCACTGCAACACGGAGGCTTCTCTTTTTAGATAGAATGTTTATCCTAACCAGAACCAAAACGCTCGTCGTATTCCTTCTTTTCAGCAACCCTTCTCGCTAATGTTGAAGGCATCAGTGCATCAAAACTGCTGTCTCATTTGCGTACAAAAAAGATAGAACCACCTACACAGGACAGCATGGACAATGTTCATCGCAATCTCGTCGATCCACAAAGACTTCAAGAAGAGAACCTGGCGAATGAAGGCGATCTCGGACAGCGTGAATCTACCGGTCGGTTTATTGCTATATTATAACGCTGACAGATGAGCCCCGCCAAGCGAAGTTGTGTCTTCGAGCATTCCGTCATGACAAATTTTAACTGCGCATGCCCAGCCATTCAGAGGGGCTAGGGACATGGCTTTCTGTCTGAACGTTCCTCTTGAGTCACTGCTGTTATGAGCGAGCAGCGAAGGTTCTGGCGAGACTGCGCGGATGCGCAGGCTCGCCTGAACCTTCGCTGCTCGCATAGGCGATAAGTACCAAAATCGCTTGACGGGGCCCATATGTTAGGAAAAGCATACAGAACGATTGTGTTTGTTTGATTTGAAGTTTAACGTCTCCGTAAAACTGTAAAGGCCGTTTTTGAGACGTTGCTCTAATTTAGTGGGGCTTATACCCAACATTGAGATGAAATGACATCTCAAGCCCCGCCGCCAAAACATAGATGTGCCTTTCGTGGCATTACTTTCGGCATTCATCTCGAAAACACGCCTATATAATTTTGACCCCCTTGAACCCCACTTTTATATAATAAAACTGGGGTTTGCAGGGGTAAGCCTTATTTTTCTTATTTCTGCTCTAAAATATCGATTGTGGGTACTCGTTAGAACCACCTCGATAATGCGGTTCTAACGAGTACCCACAAGCTATATTTTGAGAATAAATAAAAAATATCACAATGTTTCATCTTAAAATTTTCATTTTATTCGGCGATAAATGTTACAATGCATTTGTATAGGTGTGTTTTCGTAATTTGTTCATACGAATAACGGCGTCTTCCTGATTTTTTTGCCCCATATGAAGAGTATAGGTTCTCACTGGAACAGCACCACTGAGGAGGTTCATATGGGTTTCCACACTACAGAAACTTGATAAATTGTGCATACGTCAATTTTCTCGTTCGGCGCAGTCTGAACTGAAACTTCGCTTTGCGCTATTTGGATGCTTGTTGAAGTTTAACGGCCCAGTCAACACTATTTTAGGTCAAGTTTGAGCCGGTCTGTTTACCTATCCACACTTTTCTTGGGCAGGCTTGTACGTAAGCTGTTAACCAGTACATTGCATATTCTTTCATTAGAAACTGCCAACTGCCTCTTGAATCAGCGGAAGGGAGAAAATTACTGCAGAAAAGATTTCTTTATCAATCTCCAGGAAGTAATGCTGCCGACCTCGGCAGGTATCGAACCAGCGTCCTCAAGATCACCAGTCGGACGCGCATCCGTCTGAGCTACCGAGGCCTGCGCTATTTGGATGCATGATGAACTAAAAAGAAGACATCATGTTTACAAGTCCGTGCAAAGAACATCTTTCCAAAATAGAAGTGAAGACAATAATCAGGAATCGACACAATTAACCCACAGCTCCCATCAGAGACACCAAAAGGAAAGAAGCACAGACACGAAACAACTAGACCCTAATGGAAACATCAATAGCGAGAAGCCAAAAGGACAGTCACTTTCCCACAAAATGGCCAATTGGCTATCCAAAACAAAATAATATAAGCGATACAAACACTCAAAACAAACCATTACAAAAATAAACCGCGACAGAAGAACCGCCCTGGAACGGTCAGTGAAACGAAGTCCACTGGGGGTGGGGGTGGTCTTAAAGGGAAACACCCATGAAAATTAACTGTCACTTTAAAATATTGCCTTTGATGAGGCGAACATTTTGGTACAAATTTTATGAAAATCGGTTGAGCTGTTTTGAAATTATGACCTTTTGAACATCTTACAATAGGTCTTATCCGGTAAATGCTTTCAGCTGAGGTGTCAGATTTCCAAACAGCTGTGCTAGGTACAAACTTTGCTCCAGCTCAGAACCCAGTGTGTGTATGTACATTGATAAACTATTGCTGTGTGTACATTCTTGTTATTATTTTCCTTGTTAATTAATGATAGGTGGCAATCATTTTGTCCGTCAATCTTTAAAATAATTACATATGTATTTTAAAGATGGTGGTGTAATATATTTTGACAAAGGAAAACTAGAATTAATAGATTTCTGCAGAGAAGCAGAGGAACTATGTATAGAGGTAGACCCAGATGGAATTCTTAAGACAGGGAGGAAATACTCAGTGAAAAACGATAAAGTCTTGTAACCCAATCCTGAAACTGTTCAGTGATCTAAAGGTCTATATCTGTCTTTGACATTTACAAGTATCTAATAACTTGTTTAATAAGTATAACATGCCTCTTTATCATTGGACTACCAAAAGGAATCATATGGTTTATTTGAAGATGGGGAATGCTGTCACCTAGACGAGAACTACTGTCCTTTAACCCTTTTTGTACCAACTGGAATATTCCACCTTATATATAGCATGAGTCTATTTAAAAATTTAGGAGTGTCAGGTTGTGTGTTCTTCAAAATCTGTTTGGAAAATGGCTGAACTTTTAGCAAACAGTGGAGGCCCTGATCAGACGCCGCATTCTGCGGCATCTGATCTGGGCCTGCACTGTTTGCCAGGGTGCCTGTGTTAGGGTTTCTGGTACTAAATGGGTTAAAGTCACAGGTCAAACGTAGAACAAATGAGAAAGAACCCGTATCAAAACATTTATAGTATGAAGCATAGACAGTTTCATCAAGACAATCCATTCAGTTAATCCATTCAGGGAACAGTATTTATATCTGCACATTGCGTTTAGGGTGCATCATTTGCGCAAGCCTTCCATCTTTTATGTAAACACTTATTCTGGAGATAAAAAAATTGAACAAAATATAAATAAACATATACAATTAAACATACACTGATAATTAAATCCATTGATGGCTGTCCTTTGAATATATAAATTTGGATTTTTGCATGCATGTTTTTCATCTTAATGTTCAATTAAATGGTATAGACGCCAGCCTCGGTACCTCTGAGGATGCGGGTTCGATACCTGCTGGGGTCAGCAACAATATTGCGAGGAAATTGATCATGAAATCTTTTTCTAAGGTCATTCCCTCTCTTCCGCTGATTCAAGCAGGGCAGTTGTCAGTTTCTGGCGAAAGAAAGTGCACTGTACTGGTTAACCGCTTACGTATAGGCCTGCCCAGGAAATGGATTTGTCATATATTTTCTTATTGCCATTCAAAACATAGATTGTGGGTACTCAGAAACACCATCTAATGAGGACCACCAATGAAATAAGAAAAGTAACACCCTAAATATAAAGTTCGTTTTTCCTAAAAATTGTATCTACTAGGCTGTTAATTACATGGACTAGATAATCTGACAACCCATGAATATCATTTTGTTGGCATTTTAAACTTAATATATATGAAGAAACTTGAAATAAAACAAAATATTGACAGTTTTAGACTCTAAGACTGTGTTAAATGCTATTAGTAAATACACACTTCCAGCATCTGCTTGTACCTAGCAGAGTACATTGGTAATCTGATATCCCTGTTGTATGCTACTACCGGGGGTAGGCCTATTGCTGTCTATGAGGGCCGCCATTTTGTTAATCTAGTCACGTGACCAAAATAGAAAAATAATTGTTTACAGCATACTTTTCAGATTTTGTACTTAAAAACAATAAATTATCATCGCATTGAATAAATGGAATGCATACTGAACTATTTATTGCTGTTTTATTGCACGAGAATCGCTGTAATTCAAAGTTTTCCAATTGTGAGTTTATGACGTCATTACTCATAGCCTCGTTCTGGACTAACAAAACCAGAATTTGTGAAATGTTCAAAAGGTCATAACTTCTAAACCACTCAGTCAATGTTCATAAAAATTGTACCAAAACGTTTGTCTCCTCAAAACCTTTGTTCTGAAGTGAAAGTTAATTTTTGTGGTTGTTTTCCTTTAAATCGATTTTACGTGGCCACAATCCTCGCCCTTATTTCCGTCGCGATTTAGAGAAATAAAATTGTTTAGCCTTCACGGAGGCCTCCTAACTCATCCGTGCTACTTCTCCGTGTACACAAAACTCAAACAATCACAGAGATGAAACAACGGTGAGTACTTGACAGCAAGAAACCGAAGAAATGCTGGAGCAAAAGAAGACCAACAGTTAGATTCCGATGGGCCCGACCAGAGACAGAGCATCAGGCCCCAACCGACATTAAAGAAAATTAGGTACTCTCCTATTCTCAGTAAGCCTTTACGTTGGAACCGTCATATAACTTGAGGCCTGACCTACCGGCGTGCAATTAAAGAGGGAAACAAAGTTGTCAACCGTGATTGGGTTAACTACCATCCATGCAGTCTGTCGTATAACATTTATGTGTGATATAACATTTATGTTTGTCGTATAACATTTATTTTATACCCTATCTTTTTCGGCTGCTTCGCAGGAGAAAATTGGCATATATAAAGCCCCATTTTATATAGGGAAAGCTGGGGTTTACAGGGGTATACATTATTTTTCTTATTTCTTCTCCAAGATAAAGATTGTTGGTACTCGTTAGAACAAGCACAAAGAGGCGGTTCTAACTACAGTAGAACTTAAATTGCTCGAACTCCGATGGCTCGTTTACTATCGATGAGTCGAACCCGTTCTTGAGTCCGCAGGGAATTCCTCAAAAACGATAAAGGTGTTATTTAGGAAAATCTTCTCCATTTATCTTGCAAATGTATGCTGTGTGTACTCATTAGAATCGCCTCGATGAGGCGATTCTAATGAGTACACACAGCATAAATTTATAATACAGAACACCGAAAATTATCTCCATTATGCCTCCTGGTATGGCACTAATAGTAACCCTCTGTGGCTCGAACTACCACTGTCTCGAACAAATTTTCATAGTCCCAAAGGGGTTCCAGCCATCGAAATTTGACTGTATGTTTAAAGTATGAATAAGAAAACTACTCACAATTTTTGTAACCAGTCAGACTGCACTATGTCACAAAGATGTTTTATCGTAATGTCCTATTTAGCATGACGCGTCCCACTTAAGGACAAATGTTTTGCACAGCCAGGTTTCAATTCCCCCACCGATACCTTGAATCTCTAACGAATAAGTAAAATGTTACTAATCCCTCAGCAGATTAACTCGTATGGCGCCAAGACAGCATCGAGTCAACGTCGATGAGACGTCGTTGACGTTGTCTCGAAGCTGTTTGGCGCTTGTATAACTACTGGGTTCCAGTATGAGTATGTGTTATGTTATTTAACTGATTATATGTATATAATCTTACCTCCTTCCATGTTAAGGACTTAGAATTTTGCTATCACAATTCGTGTTCGGCTCGAGATCTGAGACAGACATATATCTTATACAAATGTTATCACAAACTATCAAAATCCAGTACAACATATTGTTAAAGATCACTGTGTCGATACTTATGCCTTGACTATATACAGGGAGACAGATTCAAAAAAGTCTTTCAGACTTTCTTCTGAATCCCTTTTGTACAATGTTTTTATACGTTGCACATTGTATTACCATGTACATGTATACAGTATTGTTACATTTGTACATTGAAAATAAAGTTTAAAAATAATTTATTAAGGTAAAAGGAACTCGCATTATGAAAATACGCCTATACAAATACATTGTAAATGTTACCACCGAAACTGAAAAAAAAAAAAAAGAATTTTAAGATGAAATATTATGATATTTTTTCTTATTTCTGCTCAAACTGTAGATTGTGGGTACTCGTTAGAACCGCCCCATCAAGTACCCACACTCTATATTTTAGAGCAGAAATAAGAAAAAATAAGGTTTTCCCCTGTAAACCCCAGTTTTACTATATAAAATTGGGTTTCAAGAGACAGCAAGAAAACACCCCTATATAATTTAGACCCCCTTGAACCCCACTTTATATAGTAAAACTGGGGTTTACAGGGGTAAACCTTATTTTTCTTATTACTCCTTTAAAATATAGATTGTTAGTACTCGTTAGAACCGCCTCATCGATGCGGTTCTAACGAGTACCCACAATACTCCTCTAAATTATAGATTGTTGGTACTCGTTGGAACCGCCTCGTCGAGGCGGTTCTAACGAGTAACACAATCTATATTTTGAGCAGATATAAGAAAAATAACACAACCTTTCTTTCTTTCTGTCTTTCTTTCTTCTGATACTGCGTCGGTCACATTGACCATTACCGCAGGTGTACATTACATACACTCAGGTTTGCAGGATGAAAGCCTACACAGTAATCATTTAATTGCGGTAGGGATCTTTAACCTGCACATGGGATGGTTCTCCCTCTAGTTAACGTCCAGATCCGAAGGACGGTGCACTTAATAACATTCATCCCTGCAAATGATGCCAATGGAGCGTGTTCGGACCCCGAAATTTTATCGCCGCTGCCGGGGATAAAACCCAGGACCTCTAGCGTCAGCGGCAATAAAAATAAGGAAAAGTTACAATCTCAAAATCAAAAAATGGTTCTTAACTTTAGGAGATGACCTCGTTTTCAGGCATCATGTGTACAAGTTCGTGAAATGAACACCCCCTTAACCCTACTTTATATAGAGAAAACTAGGGTTTACAGGGGTATAAAATTATTTTTCTTATTTCTGCTCTAAGACATACGTTGTGGGTACTCGTTAGAACCGCCTCATAACCATAACCTATTATCGGCGTAAAAATAATAAAAATATCAAAAATTTTCATCAGAAAAACATCCGTTTCTGAGAAATGAAAAACTGTACTATGCCTTAAGGGTGTGTTTTCATAATGGGTACGTCTAACCGATGGTCTTCATTTGCTACAGTGCCCAATGGTTTTGCTTAAGCCACAGGGATCCCCGTGCGTCTCAACCTGTTGTAACTGTTGAGTCCTTATCCTTATTGCATCGCTGTCTTTTTATTGCCAGTGATTTTAATGATGCCACAGGGATCCCCGTGCGTCTCAACCTGTTTTAACTGTTGAGTCCTTATCCTCGCTTCATCGCTGTCTTTTTATTGCCAGTGATATTAATGATGTCACAGGGATCCCCGTGCGTCTCAACCTGTTGTAACTGTTGAATCCTTATCCTTACTTCATCGCTGTCTTTTAATTGCCAGTGATATTAATGGTTGTCACAGGGATCCCCGTGCGTCCAAACCTGTTGTAACTGTTGAGTTCTTATCCTTGCTTAATCGCTGTCTTTTTATTGACAGTGATATTAATGGTGTCACAGTGATCCCTGTGCGTCTCAACCTTTTGTAACTGTTGAGTTCTTATCCTTGTTTCATTGTTGTCTTTTTATTGCCGGTGATTTGAATGAAGCCACAGGAATCCCCGTGCGCCTAAACCTGCTGTAACGGTTGTGTCCTTTTCCTTGCTCCTTCGCTGTCTTTTTATTGCCAGTGATTTGAATGGTGGCACAGGGATCCCCGTGCGCCTCAACCTGTTGTAACTGTTGATGTTTGATTGTTTAATTTGAGGTTTAACGTCCCCGTCAACACTGTAAAGGTCATCTTGGAGACGCTGCTTCCAATTTTGTGGGACTTTTACCCGACATTGAGATGAAATGACATCTCAAGCCCTGTCGCCCAATGAAACCAATAGGGTTTATTAGCATGGACGGTCCGCCCAGCACCGCGGTTCCTGGACAGGCTTAGCTCCTCTAAGCGGTTTACCAGTACTAGGGTGCGGGCCAGATTCAGCTCTGCGTGGAAGCACCATGCAGCCCCTATATTTCTTCAAGCCCCTATGGGCGGGGGCTGTGTTGTAACTGTTGAGTCCTTATCCTTGCTCCATCGCTGTCTTTTTATTGCCAGTGATTTTAATTATGCAACAGGGATCCCCGTGCCTCTCAACCTGTTGTAACTGTTGAGTCCTTATCCTTGCTTCATCGCTATCTCTTTATTGCCAGTGATTTTACTGATGCCACAGGGATCCCCGTGCCTCTCAACCTGTTGTAACTGCCGAGTCCTTATCCTTGCTCCATCGTTGTTTCTATATTGTCAGTGATATTAATAAGCCATAGGGATCCCTGTGCGCCTCTACCTGTTGTAACTGTTGAGTCCTTATCCTTGCTTCATTGCTGTTTCTATATTGCCAGTGATTTTAATGGTGCCACAGGGATCCCCGTGCGCCTCAACATGTTGTAACTGTTGAGTCCTTATCCTTGCTTCATCGCTATCTCTTTATTGCCAGTGATTTTACTGATGCCACAGGGATCCCCGTGCCTCTCAACCTGTTGTAACTGCCGAGTCCTTATCCTTGCTCCATCGTTGTCTTTTTATTGCCAGTGATTTTATTGGTGCCACAGGGATCCCCGTGCGTCTCAACCTGTTTTAACTTTTGAGTCCTTATACTTGCTCCACCGCTGAATTATTATTGCAAGTGATTTTAATGGTTGCCACAGGGATCCCCGTTCGCCTCAACCTGTTGTAACTTTTGAGTCCTTATCCTTGCTCCATCGCTGTCTTTTTATTGCCAGTGATTTTAATGGTTGCCCTCGACGAAACATTGATGAGCTAGAATCCTTCTACGCGAGTCGATTGTGTAAACCGCGACGGAAGATGGGGTGTAAGGTTATGGCGCTGTTACATCCCATCTGTAATTTTATCTACCATTTCATTGCAGTTTCATTTCTTTTGTGTTCGTCGATATTCAAGTTTTGACTGTTTTCATTTCATTACAAAAACATGCCTTTATAAAATACATTATCAATTTTTTTCGGCCAAAAATTGAAATTTCAAGATTAAAAATAATGATATTTTTCATATTTCTGCTCAAAACATAGATTGTGGGGACTCGATAATACCGCTTCGATTTACCCCTGTAAAATAGAAGTAGAGGCAATGATCAGGAATCGATACAATCAACCCATAGCTCCCATCAGAGACACCAATGGGAAATAACACAAACATGCAACAACAGACCTAATGGAAACACCAACAGCGGAAAGCCAAAAGGACAGTTACTTTCCCACAAAATGGCAATAGGCTATCCAAAATAAAATGTCACAAGCGACACAAACACCTAAAGACAAACCATAACAAAAATAAATGGCGTTAGAAGAACCGCCTTCGAACGGTCAGCGGAAACGAATTCCACCGAGGGGCTTTAATCGATTTTACGTGGCCAAAATCCTCGCCCTTATTTCCATCGCGATTTAGACACATAATTTGTTCACTCCGCATGAAGGCCTCCTAACTAACTCATCAGTGCAACATCTCCGTGAACACAAATAATCAAACAACCACAGAGATGAAACAAAGGTGAGGACTTGACAGCAAGAAACCACTGAAATGCTGGAGCAAAAGAAAACCAACAATTAGACTCCGATGGGCCCGACCAAAGATTGAGCATCAGGCATCAGCCAACATTACCTAAAATTAGATCTCTCTAATTCTCAATAAGCCTTTACACTGGAACCGTCATAGAATCTGAGGCCTGACCCACCGGCGTGCAATTAAAGAGGGAAGCAAAGTTGTCAACTATACTATATATAGTTTTGCTATATAAAAGTGGTGTTTCAGGGGGTCAAAATTATATAAGCATGTTTTCTGTGTGTCCAAATTATATAGTTCAGTATAGTTTATGGTTACTGAGTTGCCATCTGCTTGGAAAAGAGCTTCTTACTCGGCTTGCGTCACTTAATTTTGTTGTACCGGAAACCCCAAAACGGGTACCCTGATAAACAGTGCAGGCCAAGATCAACGCGGCGTCTGATCAGGGCCTACACTAATTGCAAAAAGTTCAGCCATTTTCCAAATAAATTTTGAAGAAAACACTTCCTGACACCCCTGAATTTTGAAATGGACTCCCACTTTATACAAGGAGGACGATTCCATTTGGTACAAAAAGGGTTCATTTTGTTGTTTTTAAGATATGCTTGTACGTCTTTCCCTTCAATGTTTGGGACAGGAATTGGGTTAAAATTGTATGAGAATGAGAAACAGAATATATAAAAAGCACATGCATATCCTAAAGCGATTGTTAAACCACCTGTAAAGGTTTGGCACTGTATGAGGAGTTGCGCTCACAAGGTACGCACCCAGCATCATGCATAACGCATCATGCGTCACACAAAGCCAAATAAAAAGCGAAAGGCAACAAACGCACCTGGTCGACATAACCTTGGCAGTGATAACTGGACCCTTGGTTGAAATCATTACCGTTACGAGCGAGGCGTAGCAGAAAGAAAAAGCAAACAAGCCTTTTTGAAAAAGTTAAAAAAAAAAAATATTTACACAGTCTCTTTAACCCGTAGAAGTAAGAAAATTAAATGTACATAGCTTTGTTATGAAATATCCTTGAATGAATCTTTTTTCCTTGATCCCACAGAATTCACAGTCCAAAATGAAATATAGTACCCTTTAACAATCGAACACAGAATTTAGAAATAACTTTTCTTGAAAACTCAAACATCAAACTCCAAAGTCTGAATCAAAGAGGAAAATCAAGCTCTTTTGAAGACTCTAAGATTTCTCTAGAACATTCCAGAGGGCTGTGGAATAAGATTAGGTAATTTTCTAAAAATAATGCAACCCAGCACTTTCTGGAAGATTTCCAAAGTACTTTTTTCTTGTAATCTAGTTGTTTACAAAAATGAAATTAATATGTGACTTATTTCTTTTCAGAAAATTCTTTAAGAAGAATAAAGATGATGTTATAAGGTCACCAAGTGGGGTGAAAGTGGGAATAAGAAAAATAAATTCTGGTGCATAACCCCCCCCCCCCCACCCACCTCTTCGAGGAAAATAAATTTTTATGCGATAAAGCTTTATTTTTATTTAAGAATAATCAATTATTGAACATAGCATACAAAAATTAAATGCATCTACAAACCACTTGAGTATGAAAGACAAACAAATTCCTGACACTGCTCAAGCTCTTGAATGGGTGTCAGGGATAATGTTATCCTCCCTCTGATATGTCTTATGTCTAAATTATACCCTTGTAGCATAAGACTCCGCCTGAGCAACCGCTGATATTTGTTTTTCATTTTATGTATGAAAGTCAGTGGATTGTGATCACTGAAAACAACCGTTGGTGCAACAGTATGAGTGAGATAAACTTCGAAATGTTGCAGAGAAAGAATCAGAGACAAGTACTCTTTCTCTATGACAGAGTAATTTCTCTGATGCTTATTAAACGTTTTGGAAAAGTAGCAAACTGGATGATACACACCATTTTCGACTTCCTGCAAAAAAAAAAAAAAACACTACCTGCACCTACATCACTAGCATCTACAGCTAGCTTAAACCCCTTTTCAAAGTTTGGTGCTAAGAGAACTGGTTCACTCTTGAGTATGGCTTTAAGCTTATCAAAAGCATTTTGGCATATTGCATTCCAATGGAATTTTGTTCTTTTGCTGAGCAAATTTGTCAAAGGCTCAGCAATGATAGAGAAATTATTACAGAACTTTCTGTAATAACCGGTCATACCAAGAAATCGCATCAGCTGTCTTTTGCACGTGGGTACGGGAAAATTTGAGATAGCCTCAACTTTAGCATCAATGGGTTATACATGACTTTGACCTACAACATGACCTAGAAATGTCAAATTTGCATGGCAGAATTTGGCATTACACAGTCTATCAAAGAATGTTCTAACAGTCCTAAGATGTTGATTCCACTGGTCATTGTATATGATAGCGTCGTCAATATAAGCACTGCAGCCTTCCGGCCCTGCAATTACCATGTTTATTAAGCGCTGAAACGTTGCTGGAGAGTTTTTCATTCCAAATGGCATGACTTTATATCTACTTCATAGTGTAGATTATATTTTCTTGTCCTTTGGGATCATTGATTCCATTGTGGAATATTGAAAATATCTGAGGGTCACTGATGAGGCCTAATTGGCCGAAACTAGCTAGTCTGGCCCAGGAAACACGTACACTCCATATTTTTCACTTCTGTGGTGTATTCCTTGCTTCGCAAGGATAACCCTTTTATAGAACATATTTATAGTTAAATAATCTGTCTGGTGTAGTGTATGCCAAAACCTCCTTTGCTCTATCTGTGAGTGGAATTTGCCAAACTCCTTTCAGAAGGTCGAATTTTGTTATGTATTCGGCATTCCCGATGTTATCAATGCAGTCATCCATTCTTGGAATTGGAAAGCTATCTGTTTTACTTAAGGAATTACCTTTCCTAAAATATGTACACATACGATATGTACCATCAGGTTTTGGTACAAGAATACAAGGTGAACTCCATTCACTTTTGCTTGGTTCAATAAAGTCCTTGTCTAATAGATACTGAACTTCTTCTTTAAGATACTTGTGTTTCATAGGATCCATCCTGTATGGATGTTGCTTTACAGGTTTAGAACCATTTATATTCACGTCGTGAAATATTTTGTCTGTCCGTGTTGGAATGTCAGGAAATAAGTGTTCATATTCAAAAATCAGCTGATTCAGTTCATTCCGCTGATATGGCTCTAGATGTGACAGTTTCTGGTCGAGATTCCGTAGAATGTCAGAATTCTGAAGCTTTGATGATGTGGGATCAGATTTCACTGAATTGATATCCTCACAGTCATTGTCACATGAATTACGTGGAACAGAGCTAACTAGATAGACTGATGTTAATGCTGCATTGTCCCTATCAATGTATTCCTTAAGCATGTTAATATGACACAGCTGCTTTAGCTTGTGCCTCACAGGAGTGTTTATTATGTAATTTACGTCACTGATCTTTTTGTCTCCAGTGTATGGACCATAATACCTGGCTTGCAAAGATTTTCCAGGAATAGGCAAAAGAGCTAGTACCTTATCACCTGGTTGGAAATTCCTTCCTTTTGTCCCTATGGCATATAGCTGTTTCATTTTTCTTTGGGCCGACTGAAGATTGGTCCGAGCAGCTTCACAAGCTTTTGAAAGTCTAGTTTTGAAATCTGACACATACTGAAGTAAATTCAAGGAAGTGTCATCGTTAGAGCGAAATTTCTCTTTCAGAAGTTTCAAAGGACCACGAACAGTATGGCCAAATACCAATTCAAATGGACTGAAGCCAAGAGATTCTTGCACAGATTCTAAAACAGCAAATAAAAGCAGATAGATGCCTTCATCCCAATCCTTCTCTGTGTCAAAGCAATATGATCTTATCATGTTTTTCAATGTTTGATGGAATCTTTCAAGGGCGCCTTGACTTTCAGGATGATATGCCGATGACTTATACTGTACAATGCCTCGTTCATGCATAACTTGTTGAAAAATTACAGACATGAAATTTGAACCTTGGTCTGACTGAATAGATTTGGGAAGACCAACAAAGGTGAAAAACTTCACTAAGGCATTGACGATTGTCTTAGTTTTGATATTTCTTAGTGGATTGGCTTCAGGAAAACGTGTGGAAGCATACATAATAGTCAAACGATATTCACAGACAGACTTGGTTCTGGGCAAGGGACCCACAGTCTATAATTATTCGACTGAAAGATTCATCAAAAGCAGGTATAGGCTGCAAATGAGCCTTAGGTATAGTCTGATTGGGTTTTCCTACCATTTGGCATGTATGACAGGACCTACAATGCTGAGAAACATCTGACTTTAACAAAGGCAAGTAAAAATGATTAAGAATCTGGTGATAGGTTTTATTTACACCTAAATGTCCTGACATGGGAGTTTCATGTGCCAAGTTTAATATTGTGCCAAGTTTAATATTGGGACGGTAAACCAGTGAAACCACTACATGGTGGTTGACAGTCCACTCGTCTTCTGCTGAGACGTCTGGTGGACCCCATTTTCTCATAAGAATGTCATTTTTTACATAATAACACACTGGGACCTGAGATACTTCCTGCTCATCTAAAGCCTTTTCAAACAAAGGCGAAATTTCAGGATCCTTGTGCTGTTCTATAGCTAGTTGAGACCCGGACATTTTGTCATGGCCCAGATCGAAAGATGAGTTATTCTCATGAAAATCTGTCTGCTTATCAGGCAGGCTTGAAGACAGAGACATTGTTGTCGTGTCATTAAAAGACTGACCAAAAAAGGAATCGGTAAAATCAAAATCCTGTTTCCCATTAGTTTGCTTGGCCTCACGTGCCATAGCCCTTGTGTCAGCACAAGAAGGATGAAGATCAGGAATTTCCTGCTCAATGGGCTCAGGCGGTTGATCTATGCGAGTATTAGAAGTCAAAAGTGGGTTAACCACAACCTTATCTCCAGATAAGTCATTGCCTAGCAATAAATGAACATATTTAGGTAAAGACGCTCTAATACCAACAGCCACTGAACCGGATACCCAGTCTGCTGACAAATAAATGCTATGAAGAGGAACATTAACAAATCCACATTCCACACCCTGAATAAGGACTCTTTGGCCCAAAGAAGTCTTCTCAGAAAAAGGCAGAGTATCTGCTAGAATAAGAGATTGAGAAGCTCCAGTATCTCGTAAGATTTTAATAGGGTTAGGATGGGCATAACTGTCACGATTTAGTGACACAAAACCATCTGATAAGAATGGTTCATGAATCTCTATAACTGAATCAGTCTCAGATATGTTGGTATCAGAAAGAGTTTCCTCCCTTACACAAGACTGTGGTTTTGGCCTTACAGAAGCCTGTAATCTTAAGTTCCTCTTGACTTTCTCTTTCGTTTCTTCGCGTTAATTTTAAACATTCAGAGATAAAATGACCTGTATTTTTGCAATAGTTACAAACTACTTGAGATTGAGATAAGGGATTCTGGTCTTTGTTTTCACCAGAAGGTTTGGAAAAATTTGGGCTTCTGTTTTCACCAGAAGGTTTGTAATGATTCTGGCTTTTATTTTCGCCAGACAGTTTGGGCATAGTACCAGATGTATGGCTATAACTGCCAGATGGATTACTGGGATAGAATCTTCGACCTGTCTGTTGATTAGAAGGTTTTGTAGGATAAGGCCTGTTCACAAATGAGACTTTATGAGTCAAAGCATAATCATCTGCCAAACGAGAAGCTTCCTAAAAAATTTCAACCTGTCTATCATCAAGAAATGACTTAATGTCTGAATTTATGCATCGTTTAAATTCTTCAACAAGGACAAGCTGTCTGAGTTTGTCATGATCAGAGCCTATTTTTTTAGAAGATCACCACCTATCAAATAACTGTTCTTTGGTTCGAGCAAATTCTATATGGGTCTGGGAAATTTCATTTTTACAATTCCTAAATTTCTGCCTGTAAGCCTAAGGGACCAACTCATATGCCTTGAGAATAAGCTCCTTAACCAAATCATAGTCTGAGCTTTGCTCGACAGTCAGCTGAGTGTAAATGTCTCAAGCCTTTCCGACAACAACGCTTTGCAAAAGTAAGGTCCAATGCTCTTTTGGTCATTTTAAATTTTCTGCAACTTTTTCAAAATGAAAAAAAAACACTTATCTACCACTTTTTCCTGAAATGGCGGAACTAATCTGATGTGCTTTGTGGCATCAAGGTAACTACCAGAGTCAAATACAAGGGTATGTTTCACCCTATCTTGACCCTGGAGCTCCAATTCCTTCAGCCTTAATTGAAATTGCCTTTCCCGTTCTTTTTCTTCAATACTATATCTCATTTTTTTTTCCTTTTCTAACTCAATTCGTTCCTCCATTTCTCTTTGTTTTTCTTCCTGTTCCAATTTTTCTTTTCGAATTCGTTCTTCCATTTCACTTTGTTTTTCCCTCTCTCTTTCTTCCATATCTAATCTTTCCATCTGCATTTGTCTCTGCATTTCTCTTTCTTTTTCTTCTTTTTCATTTTTTCCTTTCTGTATGCGTTCTTCCATCTCTAATCTTATTGTTTTTAATTCAGTTTGCCTTCCTATTTCAATTTGTCTCATTTGTAACTCAGTATGTGAAACCATAATGAGAGACAAAGCACATGGATCGAAAAGTTCTTCATCAACAAAAAACTGTACCAAAATATTCTTAATTTCATGATTTTTCATGCTTGTTTTGACAGCAGGGACTCCATAATGGGAAGCAATTTCTAGCAAATCTGTCATTTTTGGCCAGATTAAACAACTCCTGGGTAGGCTGACCCAAAAAGCTTCTCAAATCAAACGACATGTTTGCTTTATGTTTGCATGATATAGGTATTATGGTAATACAGACTGAGGTTAATTTGACAAACGTTTTTTTAAATGACAAGCCAAACTAGGTATTTCACATGAAACGACAAGTACTATCTCACTTGAAATGCCAAGTACTATTTCACATGGAATGATAAGTACTATTTCATAGAAATGACAATCCCCTATATGCCTATGGGGAAATACCAATCTTTTGAAGCAACTGCCAATATGTTCTATAAAAGGGTTATCCTTGGGAAGCAAGGAATACACCACAGAACTGGAAAATATGAAGTATACATGTTTTCTGGGCCAGACTAGCTAGTTTCGGCCAAGTAGGCCTCATCAGTGACCCTCAAATATTTTCAAAATTCCACAACGGAATCGATGATCCCAAAGGACAAGAAAATATAAACTACACTATGATGTAGGACAGGGAGACGTTTTACGGCCGCCACACATTCCCAGACACCAGCTGTAGTGACGTTAAATGTGTTATATAAAAGAGTTATCCTTTAGAAGCAAGGAACTCACCACAGAACTGGAAAATATGAAAAGTAGAAGTAAAACAAAGATCAGGAATAGATACAATTAACTTAGTCCACACATCAAAGACACCAAAGGGAAAGAAACACAAACATGAAGCGACCAGACCATAATGGAAACCTAAACAAAGGAAGGCCATAATGACAGTTACTTTCCCACAAAATGGCCAAATGGCCATCCAAAATAAAACGACACAAGTGATACACACAGTAAGTAACAAACAACAACATAAATAAGCCGCCACAGAAGAACCGCCTTGGAACGGTCAGTGGAAAGAATTCCACTGGGGGGGGGGGCTTAAATCGATTTTACATGGCCATATTCCTCGCCCTTACCTCTGTCGCGGTATACACTAATTTTGTTTAGTCCGCATGAAGGTTTCCTAACACATCAGTGTAACATCTCCGAGAACATACAAATCAAAAAACTACAGAGATAAAACAAGGTTGAGGACTCGACAGCATACAACAACAGAATTGCTGGAGAAAAAGAAAACCAACAGTTAGACTCCGAGGGGCCCGACCAAAGACGGAGCATCAGGCGCGAACGGACATAAAGAATATTAAAATAAAATAAAATTCCATTTATGCTTTTACGCCGGAACCGTCATGTAATCTTAAACCCGACCCACTGGTGTGCAATCAAAGAGGGAAGCAAAGTTGCCAGCCGTGATTGGGTTATCCACCATGCATGCAGTCTGTTTTATAACATTTATGTTGTACCCAATCTTTATATATCGACGAACGATTTTACGAAATTGGGTACTAAATTCCTTACAGGCATGTATTTTTCTAAATTTGTATACTAAGTCACCATAGAATTAGGGTTCCGATAGGCCATGTTGCAGAAGTGTTTAAAGTCCAACATTGAATTCTGAAACCAAGTCCGAAGGACGTCTATAAAACTTAGAAAAGGCTTTACGTAGTTTATTATACCGATACCCCTGATTAAGGAGTCCACATGCTTTCTGGGCCAGACTGGCTAGTTTCGGCCAATAAGGCCTCATCAGTGACCCACAAATATTTTCAAAATTCCACAACGGAATTGATGATCCCAAAGGACAAGAAAGTATAAACTACACTATGAAAATATAAACTACACAAAGTAGAAGTAAAACAAAGATCAGGAATTGATACAATTAACTTACTCCATCCATAAAAGACACCAAAGGGAAAGAAATACAAACATTAAGCGACCAGACCATAATGGAAACCTAAACAAAGGAAGGCCATATGGACAGTTACTTTCCCACAAAATGGCCATATGGCCATCCAAAATTAAAAGACACAAGTGATACACACAGTAAGTAACAAACAACAACATAAATAAATCGCCACAGAAGAGCCGCCTTGGAACGGTCAGTGGAAGATTTCCACTGGGGGGCTTAAATCGATTTTACGTGGCCACAATCCTCGCCCTTACTTCCGTCGCGATTTAGACAAATAATTTGTTCAGTCCGCATGAAGGCCTCCTAACTCATCAGTGCAACATCTCCGTGAACACAGAAATCAAAGAACCACAGAGGTGAGACAACGAGTCTATATTTGATAAGAAATGACAATTACTTGCCTACAAATGAAATGTCAGTCCTAAACTGCTCAAGATGTTTTTATCCCGGACGAGCCCCCAATTTCTGTTACGAGCCAGGCGTAGCAGAAAGAAAAAGCAAACAAGCCTTTTGGAAAAAGTTAACAAAATTTATTTACAAAGTACCTTTAACTTGTAGAAGTAAGAAAATTAAATGTACTTAGCTCTGTTATGAAATACCCTTGAATGAATCTATTTTCCTTGATCTCACATAATTCACAGTCCAAATGAATTATAATATCCTTTAACAATCGAACACATAATTTCGAAATAACTCTTCTTGAAAACCCAAACATCAAACTCCAAAGTCTAACTAAAATAGAAAAAATCAAGCTCTTTTATAGACCCTAAGATTTCTCTAGAACATTCCAGAGGGCTGTGGAATAAGGTAAGGTAATTTTCTAAAAATAATGCAACGCAGAACTTTCTGGAAGATTCCAAAGTACTTTTCCTTGTAAACAAGTTGTTTACAAAAATGAAATTAATCTGTTACTCATTTCTTTCTAGAAAGTTCTTTAAGAAGAATAAACATGATGTTATTAGGTAACCCAGTGGGGTGAAAGTGGGAATCAGAAAAATAAATTCTTACGCATAACAATTACCCCTCGGGTGTTACAATTCAATGTAACCAATCATATTATTGTATTATTCGCTGTCGAAACCAAAACGCGATCCCGCCTGAGCTTTGAGATCATCGAAGTTATTATATTTTCCAGGTGAGGATAACGCAGAACAACGTAAGCGAAAGGTCTCAATTTATTTCTATGATTATACTGAGCCGTACGATATCTCGGTTTTCACGGACAAAACAGCCCTAAGTCCAAAATGGCTACTTTTAGACGCCATGAAGAGGTCTTCCACGCTCCCTATCGATGAGGGAATTTCACAGGTAAACACACATTCAATGCATCTTAGCTTTGCTTCACGAAGCGATGTCGAACTGATGCCAGTTAAATGTTGTTACTTGTGCTAGATACTGTCCATAAGTTTCGATGAAGATACGCTGTTTATCCTGCCACACTAAACAATTATATTTATTTAGAAAGCACTGTTTGTAAACATGTTGATGTCCAGCAGCTTAACCAGGACATGTAATGAACACCACTGTACCCTATAAACCCTACTTCATGAAATGAAATTTGGGATTTAAGAGGTACACGTATACATTATTTCTCTCAGATTTGCTTAAACATTGTTGGGCGGTACGGCTCATTTACACGATTCTAGCAACATCCTTATCACGTGAACAAGTCCGTGAAATGAATATCCCCTATACCCCACTTTATATAGAGAAAACTGGGGTTTAAGAGGGTATACATTATTTTTCTTATTTTTGCTCCAAGACATAGGTTATGGGTACTCGTTAGAACCGCCTCAATGAGGCGGTTCTAACAAGTACCCAAAACCTATGTTTGCAGTATTTATAAGAAAAATATCACCGATTTCCATCAGAAAAATGGCCATTTTGGAGATGTGAAAAAATGCACTATGCCCCATGTAATGTGGATCGTTATTGAAAAAAGAATATGAAGAATATTAAAGTTTTTTATGTCAAAAGTAAGACTTCGGGACTGGGACGTCAAAGACGCCATGATATGTTATCGTAGTCCACAAGACCAACAAACATTCAAAAAGTGACTAAACTCCCGTACGGACTTTCGAGATCATAGTTACAGTCTTAGTGAATAGAAACGTTTCACGCGTACTGGACAGGTATAGGCGTTTAAGGTGGCACTACAGTAAAAAAATCCCCTTACTCACAATGTAAATTGGGGCATATTCCGTGTTCTACCACATTTCAGCAAGTCTAATGCTTCCATTATGAGGCATATAATTTGACAGGCTGACCATTTACCTTCCAGAAGCAGCAAAAAAAAACAAAAAAAAAAAAAACATGGGTGTTGTGCGGCAAATTTGGGCCTTTTCGGCAGTCAATGTCAACAAACTCATAACGCAGCGAATAAATCAAGGCATTTCCAGTGGCCAGTCAGCACAATTTTCTGGTTCAATTTAAATCAGCTGCTTTTTACAATAGCAAATACCTAGTAATAGTAACCAACCAACGAGTTGTTTGCCGCCGAAGGCGGCAAACAACGAGAGTTGGTTGCTTAACGGTAACACGTGTATTTATTTATGAACATACCCCACCCATTCAAAACCTCAAAAGCCAACAGGACTAAGGCTAAAAATTTCTTCGTACTTCCGGTTTTACACCTTCCTGTTTCCGGAAGCAAGCCTGATTGGATAAAACTTGAACTTCCTTGTTACCATGGAAGCACGTTGATCTTTTCGAAATAAACAGACTTGGCTGTGCTATATCAACTCACAATCCAGCTTTTTCACGTTTTACAGCTACAACTCCCTTAGAAACATAATTCAATGATAAAAAGGTGTCTTCTTTACCCTTTCTGATTCTGATTCGCCGGTATATGCCACTGCATGAGGTAGCACTACACACACAGTGTCACAGACCGTGTCAAAAGCAATAGCCGTTAGTCTTGGCGAGAGGATGAAATGAACGACAACAAAAGACTTCCTGCTGTGAATAAAATAATACAGTAGGTACATTTTTCTTGAAACATCTTGCTTTAAAACTGGTGTTTCAGTTAAATGTACCTGTTGTTAAAACAATACGGCCAACAATGCTCAGTGAGGATTTTTCCACAGCAGTCAAAGAAAATGGACCGATCAATCAAGCTCTGTCGAAAATAAGCTTGCAGCTACTAGCTCCAGACAGCCAGATAGTACATGAAAGAAGAAAACTCTACACTCTGATGGCCAGGATCACAGCAATAGGTGAATTGTGATACATCTTGTTCAAACTTTGGTGTTTCATTTCAAAGGGTTTCTGGTCAACTTGTTGTTGTCAACTCGTACCTTAGTGAACTCGTACCTGTTTTTGGTCAACTTGTACTGATTGTTGCTTTATTGCTTGGACAGCCAAAAAAAAAATTATATCAATAACACAGAATCTACCAAAAGAACACATACAGTGTATATAGCGTGATAGCTCAGTGGTTAGTGCACTCGTCTCTGATGCTAGAGGTCCCGGGTTCGATCCCCGGTAGCGGCGATAAAATTTCGGTGTCCAAACACGCTCCATTGGCATCATTTGCAGGGATGAATGTCATAAAGTGCACCGTCCTTCGGATCGGGACGTTAACTGGAGGCCCCCTGTGCAGGGAGAACCATCCCCTGTGCAGGTTAAAGATCCCTACCGTAATTACATGATTACTCAATACTGTGTAGGCTTTCATCCTGCAAAACCTGGAGTGTATGTAATATACACCTGCTGTAATGGTCATATGTGACCGACGCAGTATCAGAAGATAGATAGATAGATAGATAGATAAGATAGATAGATAGATAGATAGATAGATAGATAGATATAGATCTTCCTATCTATATTTCTATCTTGGCCCCTTGATTTGCCCTAAAAACTTGTGGAATCTGTAAAAAGCAAAAATATGAGTGAAAAAAATATAGTGGAGTGTGGTAGCTCAGTGGTAAATGCACTTGCCATTGATGCTAGGGGCCCCCGGTTTGATTCCCGGCAGCAGTTATGAAATTGCGATGTCCGAACATGCTCCACTCGGCACTGGCATCATTTGGAGGTATGAATGCCACAAGTGCACAGTCCGTTGGATCGGGATGTTAACTGGAGGCCCCCTGTGCAGGGAGAACCATCCCCTGTGCAGTTTAAAGATCCCTACCATAATTACATCAACAACAACAGCATAATTACTGTGTAGGCAGCCCCATCCTGCCAAACCTGGAGTGTATGTAATTTACACCAGGAGTGTTTTGTTTGTTTGATTTGAGGTTCAACATCCCCATTGACACTGTATAGATCATTTTGGAGATGTTGCTTCTAATTTTGTGGGACTTTTACCCCAAGATTGAGATGAAAAGACATCTCAAGCCCTGTCGCACAACAAAACCAATAGAGTTTATAAGCATGCATGTTCTGACACACACCACTTTGCCTGGGCCAGGGCAGGCTTAGATTCTCTAAGCGGAGTACTCGTGTGCTGTCGGTTTCAGTTCTATGTAGAAGCATCATGCATCCCATTTAGTTCTTCAAGCCCCGAGGGTCAGGGGCCGAAACCAGACGTATATGTACTGGTCAAATGTGATCAGTCGCAGTATCAGTAGAAAGAAAGAAAAAAATATAGTCGAGTCTGGTAACTTTGCATGGCCGTTTATTTTGCGCACCTTGCATTCACATTTTCAGTAACTGTATCCCTCATTGTCAGTTTCACTATTATCATGCATCAGAAGTAAGTTGTGTAAAGCCTTGAAAACATGAGCTTGCACACTCAGATGTGCCAGTATCGCAGAACTTTTCAATTTTTCTCAAAATAAGAAAAATCTGAAGATTTTTATAGTCAAGACTGAGTTTAAACTAGCCAACAGCACAAATATTTTATATCTCAACTCACTGCATCTAACAATATTGCAGAATAACTAATCAAAAACTTGTTCGAGTCAAGCCCCATGTTCAAGTAGCTCAAAACTTTTTTAGTGTGCAATGTTGGGCGACAAAATTGGTAGTTCCATTTCAAGGGGGTATCCCTTTTCATAGAATGTGTGTGTGTGTGAATTCGGGTTTAACGTCGCTTTCAACAACTTTTCAGTCATATCACGACGGTGTCTGGTTGCGACAGGGAGCTCAATGCTCACTTTTATAGTGCTGTCTCACTGAAGTATCATGTCCCAGACACATTACATGATACCACACCCAGTCACATTATCCTGACACTGGGTCGACCAGTCCTAGCTCTACCCCGTAAATCTGAGTGCCAATCGAGGAGCAGCTAGTACCATTCTTAACGACTTTGGTATGTCGCGGCCCGGGATCGAACCCATGACCTCCTGTTCCCCGGGGGGGGGGGGGGACACTCTACCAACTGCGCTATCGGGGCCGGTCCCTTTTCATAGAATTCTTTGTCCTGTTTGTTAAAAATTCAGAGACCAATTTTCATTGCAGATAGTTGGTAGGGAAATTGTTGCAATGTTTGTGATTGTGAATTTTGAGTGGTGGCTTTGGCAAAGTCACACATAAGAGTTATCAAAACTTAATGTACCTAATGTTACTTCGCCCCCACCCATCAGGGCTTAAAGAAATATATGGGCTGCATGATGCTTCCACGCAGAGCTGAAACCGGCCGCACACGAGTACTGGTAAACCGCTTAGAGGATCTTAGCCTGCCCAGGGCAAAACGGTGCGAGTGCTTATAAACCCTATTGGTTTCATTGGGCGATAGGGCTTGAGATGTCATTTCGTCTCAATGTCGGGTAACAGTCCCAAAAAAATGGAAGCAACGTCTCCGAAATGACACATACAGTGTTGATGGGGACGTTAAACCTCAAATCAAACAAACACAATGTTAGTGGATTGCATTGTAGATATGTTTTTGGACCCATATTTTGACCTTTTACACATTCGCTAAGTTTACTGGACAAATCAACGGGCCAACTACAAACCCTGTGTTACTGAATTAGTCACATCTATATTCTGATAAAGAATTTCCTGTGCCTGTGCAGGTTATAGATGCCGTAATTACAGAATTACTGTGTAAGCTTTCAGAGTGTATGTATTAATGTACACCTTATGCGACGTACTTGTAACTTGTGTATAGTAGATTTGTTTGTTTGATTTGGGGTTTAATGTCCCCGTCAACACTGTAAATTTCATTTTGGAGACGGTGCTTCCCATTTTGTGGGACTTTTACCCGATATCGAGATGAAATGACATCTCAAGCTCTGGCGCCCAATGAAACCAATAGGGTTTATAAGCATGGACGGGACGACTCGTGTGCACCACTTTGCCTGGGCAGGCTTACTGTCCATATGGCCTTCCTTTGTTTAGGTTTCCATTATGGTCTGGTCGCTTAATGTTTGTATTTCTTTCCCTTTGGTGTCTTTTGTGGATGGGGTAAGTTAATTGTATCAATTCCTGATCTTTGTTTTACTTCTACTTTACATCCTCTAAGCGGAATACCAGTGCTCGTATGCAGGTCGGATTCAGCTCTGCGTGGTAGCATCATGCAGCCAATATATTTCTTCAAGCCCTGATGGGCTGGGGCCGGTGTATAATAGAACCGTGATTCCTGGAGAATCGTCTTTTAGACCCATTTGCGTCCCCAATGGGAGTTTTGTTTGTTTGATTTGATGTTTAACACCCCTATCAACACCGTATAGGTCATTTTCATGATGCTGCTTCCAATTTGGTGCGACTTTTACCCGACTTTGAGATGAAATGACATCTCAATTTATTTGTTTGATTTGATGTTTGACGTCCCTGTCAACACTATATAGGTCATTTTGGAGACATTGCTTCCAATTTTGTGGGACTTTTACCCGACATTTAGATGAAATGACATCTCAAGTCCTGTCGCCCAATGAAACCAATAGGGTTTATAAGCATGGACGGTCCGAGTCGCAACGCTTTCCCTGGGCAGGCTTAGATCCTCTAAGTGGGTAACCAGTACTCGTGTGCGGTCGGATTCAGCTCTGCGTAAAATGACATCTCAAGCCTTGGATCCCAATGAAACCAATACGGTCTATAAGCATGGACGATCTGACTCGCACCGCTTTCCCTGGGCAGGCATAGATCCTCTAAGCAGTTAACCAGTGTGGTAGGTTTCAGTGTTGCGTGGAAGCATCATGCAGCCCATCTATTTCTTCAAGCCCCGATGGGCGGGGCCGCTTCGGAGAGATAGGTAGATACAGATAGGAAGACAGATAGATAGATAGGTAGATAGATAGACAGACAGAGAGGAAGACAGACAGGAGATAGAATTCTGATAGATAGAACAAGGTACATTTCTATCTCTTGAACAGAAATAATAACTCTTCCCTACCCTAAAGTATGTATGCAACTGCAGTTTTCAAAAATAGTACTGGTAGAATGCAACTGCAGTTTTCAAAAATAATACTAGTTCAACTAAATACAGATACCATTCTCTCGACGGAGTGATTTTTATGCTCCCGGAATCTAAGAGATTCAGAGGCATATAGTCTTTGGTCTGTCTTGTCTGTTTGTCCGTTTGTCTGTCTACAAAAACCTTAACATTGGGCATAACTTTTGAATTGTAATAGATAGAGCTTTCATATTTCACATGTGTATACCTTATCACAAAACCTTTCCAGTGGTACCATAATTTTTGACCTCTTGACCTTGACGTTTGACCTACTTTTTAAAAGCTTTAACATTGACCATAACTTTCGATTGGTAATTGGTAGGGCTTTCATATTTCACATGTGCGTTCCTTGTCACAAGACCTTTCTAGTGGTACCATAAATTTTGACCTCGTACCTTGACGTTTGACCTACTTTTTAAAAAGTTTAACATAGTCTATAACTTTCGATTGGTAAGTGATAGGGCTTTCATATTTTACATGCATTCTTTTTCACAAGACCTTTCCAATGGTACCATAATTTTGGACCTCGTTACCTTGACCTTTGACCTACTTTTTAAAAACTTTAACATAGGCTATATATAACTTTCGATTGGTAAGTGTTAGGGCTTTCATATTTCACATGTGCATTCTGTGTCACAAGACCTTTCAAACGATCCCATAATTTTTTACCTTGTGACCTTGACCTACTTTTTAAGTCTTGAACATTGGCCATACCTTTCGACTGCTTAGTGATACTGCTTTCATATTTAACATGCGCTGTCCGGGGGCATCAGTGTTTCACGAACACATCTTGTTTTTTATTATTTTTTTTTCGATTAACTATCCACTGCACAGTTCAAGTTTAACTTTGTTGCTGTCGTTGTTCGGTCAGGGACCACCTTTGAGACTGTTAAACTTTAGAACAGTCCAAAAGGAGGTCTTAATATAGGAATTTTACAGTACTGCTGCAAATGTCCATTTAGAAAATCGTTTTATTTCAAAAGACCCACCTAATATACAATACACAAAATGGGAGGTTTATAAGCATCAAAACAGTTGGTTGCAATTAGGTCGCACCTATTTCATATTATTTCTTCTAATAAACCATAATACTTCTCAGAAAAATAATTGCTTAGCACCAAATCCAATCAGAAGCAGCAGAATATTCAATTCTGTATTGCAAGCTCTCCCCAAAGCAAGTACAGCTTTCATAAAGACCAATTATTTACTTAGTGCAACCTTAAAGACCGAGGAAATAGTATCCACAAGCTTTATTTGAAATAGAAATATGAAGATGATCACAAACTTTTATGTCAAAAATGTGACTTCCGGAGATGTCAAAGAAGCCATTATAATACACGGATGTGTTTTCGTAGTGCACAAGACCAATCAACATTCCGAAAGTGTCACAAATTCTCTTACAGACGTTTAGGATCATAGCCATAGTATATTAGAATGTTTTCACTAGTATTGGTATAGGCGTTGAGAGACCATGGAATAACCGAGCCGCTTAGTCAGACGTACTTTAGGCTGTGGCCCCATTTTTCCTATCTCGATAAAAAGCCATCGATTCTTACCTGGAAAGTAGGACAGCTGATTTTTTGCATAAAAATGCTTACATTATATGTAATTAAAAATCACTGTATGGACATCCGTTGCGGATTGCGAATCGTCATTAAAATGCTATTTTGTATGGAAAGCCGTTTTGTTATTAGAATTACTAAAGTCACTTCTAAAGAGCATAAGAATTATACACTTTGGTCATGTCAGAAAGTGTGTGATGCACTCACCTTTCTACTTGACAATATTTATATTAGATTCGGTACTAAAATATTTAGACAAATTGTGGGTATTCCGATGCGTACTAATTGCGCACCTCTTGTGGCTGATCTGTTCTTGTATTGTTATGAAAGAGACTTCATTTTGTCGCTTTCCATTGATAACCAATCTGAAATTATTGAAGCTTTTAGCTCTACTTCTAGATATTTAGATGATTTATTAAATATTGATAATACCTATTTTGATGGTTTGATCAGTCAGATTTACCCCCTAGAACTTCAGTTAAATATAGCAAATTCTTCTGATACCGAGACCCAGTTTTTGGATTTACATCTATCTATTGCAGATGGATTTGTTTCGTGCAAAATTTATGATAAACGCGATGACTTTGATTTTGAGATTGTAAATTTTCCTTTTTTGGATGGTGATGTTCCTCGTGCGCCATCCTATGGCGTTTATATATCGCAATTGATTCGATTTGCTAGAGTGTGTAGTCATGTAACTGACTTCAACACTCGTAAGAAATTATTAACGGCTAAACTCCTTAATCAGGGTAATCGGTACCATAAACTACGCAAAGCCTTTTCAAAATTTTATAGACGCCATTCTGATTTAATTTCAAAATTCAATATTGGACTTAAATCTCTTCTGCAACAAGGTCTATCGGAACCCGAATTTTATGGTGACTAAGTATATAAATTCAGAAAAATATATAACCGCAATGACTTCAGCACCCAATTTCGTAAAATCATTCTTCGATATAAAAAGATTGGGTACAACATGGATATTATACGACAGACTGCATGCATGGTAGTTAACCCAATCACGGTTGGCAACTTTGCTTCCCTCTTTAATTGCACGCCGGTGGGTCAGGCCTCAGATTCTATGACGGCTCCAACGTAAAGGCTTATTGAGAATTAGAGAGATAATGTTGGTCGGTGTCTGATGCTCTGTCTCTGGTCGGGCTCATCGGAGTCTAACTGTTGGTTTTCTTTTGCTCCAGCATTTCAGTGGTTTCTTGCTGTCGAGTCCTCACCGTTGTCTCACCTCTGTGGTTCTTTGATTTTTGTGTTCACGGAGATGTTGCACTGATGAGTTAGGAGGCCTTCATGCGGACTGAACAAATTATTTGTCTAAATCGCGACGGAAGTAAGGGCGAGGATTGTGGCTACGTAAAATCGATTTAAGCCCCCCAGTGGAGATCTTCCACTGACCGTTCCAAGGCGGCTCTTCTGTGGCGATTTATTTATGTTGTTGTTTGTTACTTACTGTGTGTATCACTTGTGTCTTTTATTTTGGATGGCCATATGGCCATTTTGTGGGAAAGTAACTGTCCTTATGGCCTTCCTTTGTTTAGGTTTCCATTATGGTCTGGTCGCTTAATGTTTGTATTTCTTTCCCTTTGGTGTCTTTTATGGGTGGAGTAAGTTAATTGTATCAATTCCTGATCTTTGTTTGACTTCTACTTTTCAACGTGTTGTAAATAACGCAAACAGGATTATAAATGCATCTGCTTAATAACTACTGTTGTATGTTCTGCCAAGAGGGGACATTATTTTGTTGTGAAAGTATTAAACATATGTTGCATGCGATATAATTTGAACACTCTTGGTAGAGGTCTTCAAGATAAAGCTTCAAACCAAACATCAAAGACCAGGGCCTTCTGGTTTCAGACCAGACGATTTTTTTTTAAATATTGTCCATTTGTATGACTATGTAAAATATGTGAGCTCCGGTACAAGGCCGTTTTTAGCCGCAAGATAACTTGAGCGATCTTGGTAGTGGTTCCTTAGATAAAAATTCATACAAAATATCAAAGACCTGGGCCTTCTGGTTTGAAACAAGTTTTGTTTTAAATGCTTAGCCCATTTAAAGTATAAGTGGAGGTAATGATCAGGAATCGATACTATTAACCCAAAGCTCCGATCAGAGACACCAAAGGGAAAGAAACACAAACATGAAACAACATACCCTAATGGAAACATTACAGCGTATATAAAACCTCTGGGCCCTGGGGCGGGGCCTTTTGGCCTCAATGTTATATTTTGAACAATCTTGGTATAGGTCCACAAAGTGAAGCATCAAACATCTAGACCTAGGCCTACTGGTTTCAGACAAGAACATATTTATAGCTCCCCAGCTTATATGTCTATGACGAATATGTTGGCCCTGGGGCGGGGCAGTTTTTAGACCCTAGGCTTTGATTTGAACAATATTGGTAGAGATCCACTAGATGATGCGTCATACCAAATATCAAAGACACGGGCCAAGAGGATTTTAACGGTTTTCCCTATATAAGTCTATTTATCATATGACGTCGCGTCTGAGAGTGTAATAACGCCATGCAATAAATTCGATAATCCACTAGTGGATTAAATATGCAGATTAGTTAGATACCGTCCCCGCAACGTTCTTTAACGACGTCGCGTTTACCATAGGCGGAATATTGACATTTTTGTAAAATGCGTCTTAAATGTCATATGACAAATAGAATCTTGCAATCGTGCTAATGTATTATTGAATTTATTAAACTCGTTAAGGAAAAGGGATCAAATGCTTCGCAAAGCCTCGCATTTTATCCCGTTTCCTCAACTCGTTCAATAAATTCAATAATACATCAGCACTCATGTAAGATCCTCTATGTAAAAATGTTGTCCATTTGGATGAGCCATTTTTGGTCACAAGGCTATATTTTCATGTTCGATTCTGTACTGCAACTGAGGACCGGGGTTTAAATTTTATAATATAATGTTATTAATCAAATAATTTCGTATTGGCCTAGTTACAGGCCCTCGGTCAGCTGCATTGGCCTCGAATGACAGTTTTATTAATTGACGCCATTAAAAAAATGTTTAATAGTGTTAATACGGATGAAAAGTAGAAGTAAAACAAAGATCAGGAATCCATACAATTAACTTACTCCACCCATCAAAGACACCAAAGGGAAAGAAACACAAACATTAAGCGACCAGACCATAATGGAAACCTAAACAAAGGAAGGCCTAAAGGACAGTTACTTTCCCACAAAATGGCCATATGGCCATCCAAAATAAAAAGTCACAAGTGATACACACAGTAAGTAACAAACAACAACATAAATAAACCGCCACAGAAGAACCGCCTTGGAACGGTCAGTGGAAAGATTTCCACTGGGGGGCTTAAATCGATTTTACGTAGCCACAATCCTCGCCCTTACTTCCGTCGCGATTTAGACAAATAATTTGTTCAGTCCGCATGAAGGTCTCCTCACTCATCAGTGCAACATCTCCGTGAACACAAAAAATCAAAGAACCACAGAGGTGAGACAACGGTGAGGACTCGACAGCAAGAAACCACTGAAATGCTGGAGCAAAAGAAAACCAACAGTTAGACTCCGATGGGCCCGACCAGAGACAGAGCATCAGGCACCAACCAACATTACCAAGAATTAGATCTCTCTAATTCTCAATAAGCCTTTGCGTTGAAGCCGTCATAGAATCTGAGGCCTGACCCACCGGCGTGCAATTAAAGAGGGAAGCAAAGTTGCCAACCGTGATTGGGTTAACTACCATGTATGCAGTCTGTCGTATAACATCCATGTTGTACCCAATCTTTTTATATCGAAGAATGATTTTACGAAATTGGGTGCTGAAGTCATTGCGGTTATATATTTTTCTGAATTTATATACTAAGTCACCATAAAATTCGGGTACCTATAGACCTTGTTGCAGAAGAGATTTAAGTCCAATATTGAATTTTGAAATTAAATCAGAATGCGGTCTATAAAATTTTGAAAAGGCTTTGCGTAGTTTATGGTACCGATAACCCTGATTAAGCAGTTTAGCCGTTAATAATTTATTACGAGTGTTGAAGTCAGTTACATGACAACAAACTCTAGCAAATCGAATTAATTGAGAAATATAAACGCCATAGGATGGCGCACGAGGAACATCACCATCCAAAAAAGAAAAATTTACAATCTCAAAATCAAAGTCATCGCGTTTATCATTAATTTTGCACGAAACAAACCCATCTACAATAGATAGATGTAAATCCAAAAACGGGGCCTCGGTATCAGAAGAATTCGCTTTATATAACTGAAGTTCTGGGGGGTAAATCTGACTGATCAAACCATGGAAATAGGTATTATCAATATTTAATAAATCATCTAAATATCTAGAAGTGGAGCTAAAAGCTTCAATAATTTCAGATTGGTTATCAATGGAAAGCGACAACATGAAGTCTCTTTCATAACGATACAAGAACAGATCAGCTACAAGAGGTGCACAATTCGTACCCATCGGAATACCCACAATTTGAACTCCGAAAAATACAGGACAGTCAATTAATAAACTCCAGAATTGAAGCCCCCAGTAGTGTTACTACTGACCATCCGAGAGAGGGCGTTCGTTTGCAGTGTCTTATTTGTTAATGGGATTTGTATCGTTGGTTCATTTATTTGTTTGTATTGGAGTTTAACGGCCCAGTCAACACTATTGTAGGTCTTTTTAGCTATTCAGTTTACCTATCAACACTTTTCCTGAGCAGGCTTACACGTAAACGGTTAACAAGTACGAGTACAGTGCTCATTCTTTCGCCAGAAACTGACAACTGCCCTTCTTGAATCAACAGCAGGGAGAGAATGACTGTAGAAAATATTTCATGATCACTCTCCACGAGAGAATTGTGCCGACCCCAGCAGGCATCGAAATCGCCTCCTGATCACCAGTCAGACGTGCATCCGACTGAGCTACCAGGGCCGGCCCGGATACATTACGCAAACACGCCTATACAAATACATTGCCACCTTTATCGCCGAAAAAATGAAAAGTTTAAGATGAAAAATTGTGATATTTTTCTTATATCTGCTCAAAATATAGATTGTGGGCACACGTTAGAACCGCCTCATCGAGGCGGTCGTTAGAACCGCCTCATCGAAGCCGGTTCTAACGAGTACCCACAATCTATATTTTATAGCAGAAATGAGAAAATAAGGTTTACCCCCGGAAACCCCAGTTTTACTATATAAAAGTGGGGTTCAAGCGGGTCAATATTATATAGGTCTGTTTTCGTTATGATCGCTGGTTCATGTTAATTAAAAATCAAAAATGAGTTCCTTTAAGAGCAATGAAAACATTCATAAGAACGAAGATGGGTCATACTACGTAGTTTCGGCTAATAAAGCCTCATCAGCGACCCTGTAATGATCCGACAACGAAAGCCAGAGGAAACATACTGCAATTTGGCGAATTTCGAATAGGCAGTCGATTCAAAGACTGCAATAAATCAAAATGGGTTCCAAATAATTAAAAACCTGTCTAGAATATGAGTCTCAACCAATAATTTATTTCTGATTTCTCAGAATATTCACGCTGATCTCAAAGGACCAAAAGTAAAAAATAAACTGCACTATGGTTGATGTACGGGGAGACGTTTTACGGCCGCCACACGGCACAACACCAGCTGCAGTGAAGGCAAATAAAAATCAAAAACGAGTTCCTTTAAGAGCAATGAAAACATTCATAAGAACGAAGATGGGTCATACTACGCAGTTTCGGCTAATAAAGCCTCATCAGCGACCCTATAATGATCCGACAACGAAAGCCAGAGGAAACATACTGCAATTTTGCGAATTTCGAATAGGCAGTCGATTCAAAGACTGCAATAAATCAAAATGGGTTCCAAATAATTAAAAACCTGTCTATAATATGAGTCTCAACCAATAATTTATTTCTGATTTCTCAGAATATTCACGCTGATCTCAATGTGCTTTTGTGTGTGTGCCTCCATGTCGCTTACTTTATTTAGGTCACTTGAGATGGCTGCATTCGTTGACTGTGGACTAACCAGAGCGACCTGTTATTCCTATTTTTAACAATGTTGATAGTGGTCCTATAGATGAAGCTTTATGCCAAATATCAAAGATCTGGGCTTAGCGGTTTCAGAGAATGTTTGTTGTTTACAAGTTTCCAGTAACAGCATTTTATTCCTTTTCCTGGACGAGTTTAATAAACTCAATAATATATTAGCACGAATGCAAGATTCTATTTATCATATGACATTTGAAACGCATTTTATTCACGATTGTTTACACAAATATCAATACTTTTGCCATTAGTAAACGCGACGTCGTTAAGGACGTCGTACATGTAACGTTACGGGACGTATCTAGCTAATTTGCATATTTAATCCACTAGTGAATTATCGAAAATATTACATGGCGTTATTTCACTCTCAGACGCGACGTCATATGATATTTTTTTAAATTATTACCAGGTTCTTGAGAGGTCGTGATGTTTGGAAGGGGAAAAACCCCATTGCATTTGTTGAATCAGGATAGTGCTATGTTCAAAACACTTTACGGAGTGAGACCAATGATAAGTCACACACCATAACTCAAGATATTGCACTTGGAGAACTGTAAATGTCTTTGTAACGAGACTGATGTTCAATATATAACTTGCTTAATTTAAGATAAATAGCTGAGTGGAAAAATCCTTTAAATGTCGGATGTATTTTAAAATAATTTTACAGGATTCTAAGGGAAACCCTCATTTTAATTTGTTCAAACCAATCCACTCTGCTAAACAAGGCGGCTGTCCGAACTTAAAAAAGAAAAATAAAACTTTTAAATTAATAATAATAATAAAGAAAAATAAAACTTTAATAATAATAATAATAATAAAAATAACCCTTTAATGGAACATATTTAAGTAATACGGTCTGGAAATTTTTTATCTTGGAATTGTATTAGCTTAGTTCAACAAAATATCTAGGTTTTCTATGCACAACATTGCAAAGTGTCTAATTGTTAGAGTATTCCCCTCGTAAAGATCTATTACTAGCAAGAAAATAATTTGATTTCGTCCGACTTTATCTATAGCTATTCATTTATATGCAATTATTCTACACAAAATGCGCAGTTATCCAATGGCCTTTTTGAACCCAGTTTGCCGAGTTGTAGTCTTTATATAAAATTCGCAGCTATGTACACGCACAACAGATAGTTTATGTTTATTTGAACAGAAAAAACAAAGACACCATGCATAATGTGCTTTATCAGTTAGCCCCCTCTATATATTGCATTGTAACGCATTTACTTGATAAAGATATGCTATCTTATAACAAGTGAGCTTTATCACGTCAACGTGACATTGCCCTTTTATGAATGAACCGGACTACTGGAAAAATGATGAAAATTGTTACTGGGAAAAATGGAACAAATTACTTGAAGACATAAATATATTGACCGCCTGAATACTGGGGCGCACTGAGGAACATCAATAACTGATCGTAAATTGCTAATTTAAGAGTGTACAAAGAGACAGACTGATATATAGAATACCAGATTCGTATCATTTAATATCAGATTTATCAGGCTCAGCTTCAGGATTCTACAGGCGTTCTCAAAGTCTTGCCTGATAACCTTGATATCAAAAGACAACCACATGGAATTCTCTTCATCCAATCTAATGAGCTTTAAAGAACTCGATGAGAGTGTGAAATCAGACATGTGTCAAGGATAAATAATAATCATGCAAACTATTAGATAAAGAGCATAAAGGGGCTAACCTCATCTGTTATCATCTAGTGTAACTGCCGATACAGCTGTATCCAAAATAGCCGTAAATAATCAGATAGTTACATGGCATAGACCATTCAGCAGACGATAGGTATTCAATTTTAATTGTTATGGCTGATATTTCATGAAAACCAATTAAAGCGATCCTTCTACCAAATTTGAGACAAAGATTTAACATTTGAAACATCAAATCTTGCAGCCATTAGGGCTTTTAATGACTTTGCCTTCTAAATGAGTTGAGTGATTTATAAATGATTTCATTCCAAGAAATGATATTTAGGTGTCATCTGTTAAAATTGCTCGAATCGTTACAAGATGGTCGCCAGAAATAAACTAGAAGTATTTTCTTATCATATGACGTCGCGTCTGAGAGTGTAATAACGCTATGAAATATTTTCGATAATCCACTTGTGAACTTAATATGCAAATTAGGTAGATACGTCCCGTAACGTTACACATACGACGTCCTTAACGACCTCATGTTTACTAATGGAGAAATATTGACCGGTTTGTAAACAATCGTGAATAAAATGCATTTTAAATGTATGATAAATAGAATCTTGCATTCGTGTTCATGTATTATTGAATTTATTAAACTCGTTGGGGAAAAGGGATAAAATGCTCAACAAAGCCTCGTATTTTATTCCTTTTCCTCAACTCGTTTAATAAATTCAATAATACATGAACTCTCATGTAAGATCCTCTATATAAGACTTCATCCTCACAAAACGAATCAATTTCAGGGGAAGGTTCATGGATGACCCTCCGACAAAGTTCATAAAATCCTTTCGCTCCACTGAACATGATAGCCAACAATACTAAACAATCGACTCATGGGCCACTACGCTCGGCAGAGGTCAAGTGTAAAAAAACTAACCCCTGCCCCTTGAAGAATAGTGTTACACAAAAAATGGTGGCTTGAAAATATAGCCTTTCGGTTCTTTTCAGTCATTTTACATTATATGGGCACGGCAGCCTTCTTGGCCAGATTTATAAACTTCCATTCCGCTGATTACGAAACATCCGTTTCTATGTCATAGGCTACAAATGGATCACCAGCGCACATTTTAAGCCTTTAACCAATTAGAAATGACCAAGTGAACAAATACTACCTTGGCATCAAACAGGTCACAGCTAACCAAAAGCCCCACCCCGCCCAACAGGGTTTGGAGACATAGATTTGTTTGCATTATGCAGAGATGAAAACGCCTGTACATGTGTTCCAGTAAACAACTTTGAATGTCTAAGCCTACCCAGGCAATGTGGTTCGAGTCTGACCGTCCCTGCTGTTTTGTGTTTGTAACACATTATTAGAGAAGAACCAAGCTGGTTTCTTAACTTTATTTGTCTACAAGAACTACTGAACATATAACAGAATATCAGGCATACATTATGAGATGCTAACAAGACTGACACATGTATATTAGCTAATGGGAGGAGCTTAGAGGCGGTAATGGTTTTTGCATTATCCAAACATCTCCCCCTTATTGAAAACTTATGACTTTCATCAATGTAACGAAGATAAAGTTCTCTGACAGTTTTACTATTTCAAAGTCATGCCGTGAACACAGAAAGGTTGTAAATCCTATTCGGCTTAAAAATTCTAGTCAAACATCAAGACATTAATTGGCTATATTTATGAGTTTTGTTAGATTATATCGAATCGTGACTGAAATACAAGTCTTACATGTGTTCTTGTGGTTGATAAGAATTTACAGTTTGTTCCAGTGCATAATTTTAACACCAAGTTCCCAAGAGATAATGTACATTAGTACCACTCAGCATACCTCTGCGGGGGTTTAATCTGTCTGCCACATCGTGTTTTATTTCGATGCTGTCCTGTATCAAGTTCCTGCGGTTTCTGCGAATTTCCCGTGTCGATATTTTGTCCCATGTTTGCCTTATTTTCTCCCATGTTTCCCTGATCATAGTGCGAGGGAATTTTCTGAAGATGAACACGGTTTCGCCTGTAAGTTCCGTCATTCGTTTTTACCGTATATGTTCTATTTTCTGTATCACCATCAACTACTGTCCCTTCTTTTTGCCACCGTTTCTCACTGTCAAGTTTAATCCGCACTTTGTCTCCGGCAGCCAAATTTGGGAGTGGATGGGCTGCGTGTCTCCTATTGAAGAAGAATGTTTGATTTCCCTTCGATTTGTCATGATGTATTTTCACAAGGTCATGACTTGGCCACTTAGGTCTAAGTTTTTCTATAGCACACGGTACATGTATCCGGATTTGTCAACCTATCATTAGTTCCGAAGGACTATAGCTGGTAGCTACGGTCGGTGTACAAAGATAGGTTCTTAGTGCACTGTACGAATCCTTTTGTTTGAGAATGTTTTTAGCGATTTTGACGCCTGCTTCTGCAGCACCATTGGCCTGCGCGAAATAAGGAGAACTATATGTTACTTTAATATTGTGTTCCTTTGCAAAGTCCTTAAAACACTTGGCTATGAACTGAGGGCCACCATCGCACGTGATTTCTTCTGGGTCTCCCCAGCGCGAAAACATGTTTTTCATTTTGTCCACTACACGTTCACTGGTCAATGTATTCAGATATCCAATTTCTATGTATTTAGAATATGTATCCATGACAATGAGGTACGTTTTATTGTTCAACTGGCATAAATCTGCTGCAACCTTGACCCAAGGTCCCGATGGTAATTCTGACGGTTTCAGTGGCTCTCGACGCTGGGTAGGTCTAGATTCCTGGCAAAATGTACAATTTTGCACCTTTTTAGTTAAGTCTTTATTGATTGTCGGCCACCACACGCACTGTGCTGCAAAGTCTTTACATTTTGTGAGTCCCTGGTGCGACATATGCAGTTTTTCTAACACTTCCATGCGCTGGCTTACTGGAATAACGAGTCTATTTCTGTACATTAACAGACCATCAACAACAGAAAGTTCATTTCGAGCGCTGAAATACTCGTTGATAGAATCTGACAGATTTTTTCCAGTTTCTGGCCATCCTTTTCTCGTGAGCGAGATGACCTGCTGAATTTCTGAATCATTTAGCGTAGCATCGTAGATCATTTTCAAGCGCGTGTCACTAATTGGCATATAAGCACTTACTGAATCAACATACATATTCACCTCATTTTCAATTTTACAGTCGATTTGCTTTAACGGCGATCTAGATAAACAATCAGATACTATCATGTCTTTTGAAGTACCTTTTGAAAACTCTGCTATGCAATTAAATCTGCGTAATCGTAAAAGCAGCCTCTGACATCTGATCGGTGCCCTGTCAATGTCTGTTTTATTAATTAACGGGATAAGAGGCTTATGATCCGTGATTAACTTGAATGATTCAAGGCCAATTAAATACCTAGAGAATTTTTCACATGCATAGACTAGGCTTAGACATTCCAGCTCGATTTGTGCCCATTTTTTCTCTGATTCCGTCAACGTGCGCGATGCGAACGCGATTGGTTTGAGCTCTTTGCCTTCCTGCATGTATATTGCTGCTCCGAGTCCGACACGCGAACTGTCTGCGCTAACTACAATGGGGCTATTTCGTTTATAAAACGCCAATGTAGGGGCTTCTGTGAGCAAATGTTTGACTTTTTCAAAAGCATTATTCTGATCAGGACCCCAATAAAAGGCTGTGTCGTCCTTAAGCAGGTCAGATATTGGGCTTATTATTGTTGATAAATTTTCTACATACCTTCCCAGGTAATTTATCATGCCAAGAACCCTTTTGAGTTCTGTTTTGTCTTGAGGGGGGTCTAGATTTCTGATTGCTTCTACCTTCTTTGGGTTCGGTGAGATACCCGATGCGTTAATAATATGGCCAAAGTATTCTAATTGGGTTTGTCTGAACAGACACTTGTCTTTGTTAAGTTTCAGACCTGCTTCATTTATTCTATGAAGTACAGCGGTCAACATTGCATTATGCTCTGCCATGTCTCGGCCATAAACAATAATGTCGTCCATAATAGCATCGACATTTTCCAAACCCTGCAACAGCTCAGTTATTTTTTTCTGGAAGATCTCGGGCCCGAGACTAGTACCCATTGGACATCTTTGATACGCGTAACGCCCGAATGGCGTTATGAACGTAGTAAGCTTAGACGATTCTCGCCGGAGGGGCAGTTGGTGAAAACTTTGAGCGGAATCCAACTTTGTAAATACAGTCATTCCTGCTAATTTCGGCGCGATATCGTCCAAAGTTGGTAACATGTAAAGTTCACGCTTGATCGACTCATTCAATTTTTTATAATCGACGCAAATGCGTACTTTGCCGTTAGGTTTTAAAACCGGTACCATCGGTGAACACCAGTCCGTCGGCTCCGAAATTTCAGTCAAAATTCCATCGCGAACCATGTTTTCGAGCTCTTCCTTTACTTTTGGCAAAAGTGGGAAGGGTATACGCCTAGCTGTACTGACGCTAAACGGCTGGGCATCGGACTTAAGCTCTATTTTGACCGGCTCACAATTTATGAGTCCTGTTCGACCGAACACGGTTTCCGGGATTTCATCAATTCGCTTTACAAACTTTAACGCAGAGGACGCTCCTCGGCTGAGCAAATTAGCCTGGTCTTTGCCTGCTACTACATATATTCTAAACATAAATTTCTGCCATTTTCTGTACGTATCTGCAATAAAATACCCAAGACAATTTACATTACCCCCGGGGCTTTTCAGAATTGACAAGGCTTTTCGCAATGCCGGACGTTGCTTCAACGTTTTATAGCATGATTCTGAAATGATTGATATATCTGCACCGCTATCAATTTTAAAAGCAATGTTTGACTTACAGATTTCAAGGTTAACGATCCATGGTTTATTTTCTGATTGATCACAATCAATTTCACATGACTCCAAGAAATAAGCACTGTCATTTAATTCCTCGTTTTGAATGCTTCCAACATTTTGTGCAATTCCGTGCACCTGCTTAGTTTTACAACACCCTGCAAAATGATTGGGTTTATTACACTTTTTGCATATCTGTCCCATAGCCGGGCATTGTCTCTGGTTCCCGTGACGTCTGTTACATCTTGTACACTGGGGTAGATACCTCAGTTGCTTCGCTGTGGATTTCTGGGTTGGTCTCAGCCCACCCTGGGGTATTGAGCGAGGTGTTGGTCCTGGCGTCGGTTGTTTCGGACGTGCTTTAGTTCCTCTGACTTCGTTGACTGTCGTCGGTTGTGTTTGGTCGCGAACTTGTGATTTTACAAGTTCGGACTGTCGAGCCATTGTTGAGGCGCTTTCCAGTGTTAAGTCATCTTTCAGCTGCATTTTCTCTGACAGTTCTTTGTCAAGAATTCCAATTACAATGGCATCTCTAATTCGGTCGTTTTTGGCTGTCCCAAAGTCACAATTTTCTGATATTTCATAAAGGCTTCTTATGAACTGTTCTGCACTTTCGCCGCTTTGTTGTTTTCTTTGATTAAACTTTGCTTTTTTTTTTTTTTTTTTTTTTTGAGAGACAGCCTACAACCATAACTTCACTAATATTATGTAAAGACACGATCCTTGTATATCAGAATATAAGGATGTATCTACTTCAAAACCCATCCCCGTGGAGCCACAGTTCACTTTTATTATATTCTTTAATTCAATTCATTTTGTTTCTTTATTTCACACAATTGTAATTCTCAATGACATTGTATTAGTGAAAATATATATATATATATGTGTGTATGTGTATGTATGTATGTGTGTATGTGTGTGTATATATGTGTATATATGTATGTGTATATGTATATATGTATATGTATGTGTATATGTATATATATGTATATATGTATATATATATATATATATATATATATATATATATATATATATGTATGTATGTATGTATATGTATGTGTATGTGTATGCATGTGTATATATGTACATATGTGTATGTGTGTATATGTATGTATATGTGTGTGTATATGTATGTATGTGTGTATATGTATATATGTATATATATATATATATATATATATATATGTGTGTATGTATGTGTATATATATATATATATATATATATATATATATATATATATATATATATATATATATATATATATATATATATATATATATATATATATATATATATATATATATATATATATATATGTATGTATATGTGTATGTATGTGTATGTGTATGTATGTATGTATATATATATGTGTGTGTATGTGTGTGTGTGTATGTGTATATGTATGTATATGTATGTGTGTATGTGTGTATATGTATATGTATGTATATATATAATAACAATAATAATAAGTAAATAAGCACAGCAACAAGAATGTAACTCCAGGATACAGATTCAAATAAGTCATATGACTTTCTTCTGGATCCCATTTGTATGATACTACAACTAGTGTAGCTATGTTCTCAATATGTACATGCTTGTCATTGATGTCTGTGTTATACAATAAAATAAAGTTTAAACCAAACTTTGCTCTTTCGTGTATTACATTTTTTCTTGGTATGAAATGTTCATCAAACTTTTGTATGACTCCATCAAAGTTTTTTGACTCGTCGGCTGTTAGTCCGAAAGATTTCATTATATTTTCTGCGTCCATTCCCATGGCATAAATTAAACTAGACACCTGGATTTCACCATTTTCTTTATTCAGCTTTGTCGCAAGTCTAAATCTTAAAAATCTATTCTTCCAGTCTTCCCACCTGTTTGGCTGGCTAAAGTCAAATTCATTCGGCGGGGTAAATTTTGATGCCATTTTTTTAATGTTTTTGAGTTTCACAGAGTTCTTCTAATTTTTCGTGAAATGTCATAAATTCCTTTGAATTTATTTTAATAAATTCCCTTTGGAATGTTCTTTTGTTTCCCTTTGGAACAAAAAAAAAATTATCCCACTTCTGACACCATGTTTTGTGTTTGAAACACATTATTAGAGAAGAACCAAGCTGGTTTCTTAACTTTATTTGTCTACAAGAACTACTGAACATATAACAGAATATCATGCATACATTATGAGATGCTAACAAGACTGACACATGTATATTAGCTAGTGGGAGGAGCTTAGAGGCGGTAATGGTTTTTGCATTATCCAAACACCTGCATACAGACCCTACCTGTTTCATTGGGCGGCTGGAATTAAGATACAATTTCGTCATAATGTCGCGTAAAAACCACACAATATTGAAAGCAACGTCTCCGAAATAGCATATATAGTGCTGCCGAGGACCTTAAAATAGAAGTAGAGACAATGATCAGGAATCGATACAATTAACCCACAGATCCAATCAGAGACGCCAAAGGGAAAAAAACACAATCATGAAGCAACAGACCCCAACGGAAACACCAACATCGGAAAGTCAAAACCACAGAATGGCCAAAAGGCTACTATTACAAAAATAAAATAATATACGAGCGACACAAACACCCAAAGACAAACTATACCAAAAATAAACCACGACAGAACAATCGCCTTGGAACCGTCAGCGGAAACGAATTCCACTGGGGGGAGGGGGGCTTAAATCGATTATACGTGGCAACAATCCTCGCCCTTACTTCCGTCGAGATTAAGAAAAATAATTTGTTCAGTCCGCATGAAGGCCTCCAAACTCATCAGTGCAACATCTCCGTGAACACAAAAAACAAACAACCACCGAGATGAAACAACGGTGAGGACTCGACAGAAAGAAACAACAGAAATGCTGGAACAAAAGAAAACAAACAGTTACACTTCAATAGGCTCGACCATAGACAGGAGCAGCTGGCACCAACCAACATAAGTCTTTACGTTGGAACCATCATAGAATCTGAGGCCTGACCCTACGCAAAAAGGCCCAAAGCAAACAAACAATCAGTCTACCAAAGGTCCCCATTTGAACAAACTTGGAAGGGCCTGAGTCCTTGCGCTGCATACCGACTTTCAACGTCATTGGCCATTTGTTACTAAGGCGAAGGTTTCCAAAGGCTTTTTACCCTATATGGGATGGCGGTCATCTTGGTTATGTGACTCAAAACCCAAAAGCAATCCTTCATTGCCTCAACTAATCATCACGAAAACACGCCTATATAATTTTGACCCCCTTGAACCCCACTTTTATATAATAAAACTGGGGTTTCCGGGGGTATATCTTATTTTTCTTATTGCTGCTCTAAAATAGAGTGTGGGTACTCGGTAGGACCGTCTCGATGAGGCGGTTCTAACGAGCACCCACAACATATGTTTTGGAGCAGAAATAAGAAAAATAATGTTTATCCCCGTAAATCCCAGTTTTATCTATAAAGATTGGGGCCAAGGGGGGGGGGGGGGCGTTCATTTCACGGCCTTGTTCACGTGATGCTCCAATCTGTAAAACAAATCCTTCATTGCCTCATCCAATAGGGATTTGGATTGAATCAGCCGAGCAGTTTTAGTGTAGAAGATAAAATTACTGCCTCTGGGCCATCCAGGACAAAGGTCAGTAAACCATATTGACCTTTGAATTCGATAAAATTCAATTCAGCTGACTACAAATACAAATATGTTTAGAAAAGTTAGATCCTTTGGAACCAAAGAAAACACTTAATAAACAAAAACAGCAGACTCGGTTTTAATGAGTGTTTATGACCAGTAATGAAATGTGCAACACCGGCCACACCCTCTAGCAGCGGCTTGAGCAGACCTCTAGTTTGAAAATGATTGTAAATGATGATCCCAAAGGTCCAGCGAATAAAATCATGCACTATGTTAATGTACGAGGAAATGGGAGACTTTTAAGACCGCCACACGGCACAAAACCAATTCTGGTGCCACAAACTACTATAGAATCTGAAAAATCCACTGTTTTCCAGTTTTACATATAAACTTGTCTAAAAGCTACTATATAATCAGAAAAATCCACTGTTTTGCCATTTTTTCCATACATCCGTCTATTAAATGACAAACCGGCCCCAATACCTCAGTTGGTAGGGTGTCCGCTCGTGAACCAAAGTCGTGAAAAATGGTACTATCTGCTCCTCGCTTGACACTCAGATTTACACGGTAGAGCTAGGACTGGTCGACCCAATGTCAGGATAATGTGACTGGGTGTGGTATCATGTAATGTGTCTGGGAGATGATACTTCAGTGAGGCAGCACTATAAAAGTGAGCATTGAGCTCCCTTTCGCAAATAGACACCGTCGTGATATGACTGAAAAATTGTCGGAAGCGACGTTAAACCCGAATTTACATATACACACACATTAAATGACAAAAGTTGAACTTGACGTGTAAAATCGGTCATGGTCAACTGTTGATCAAACAAATTTGGTCGGGCCCGATACCCTAATGCTCCATATCAAGTTGCAAGAATATTGGACACTTGGTTCCTGAGGAGATTTTTAAAGAGTTTTACCATATATGGACATGTCACATGTCCGTCATCTTGGTTTTGCGACTCCAATACAACGAACACATGCCCATTGTATGATCTCATAGAAGCTCCATGTGTTATTTGATTTCAATCAGCCGGGCAGTTTTAGTGGAGAAAAAGTTTAAAATACTGAATCTGAGCAATCCAGAACAAAGGTCAGTAAATGGCCTTGAACTTTGAAATTGATAAAATTTTATTCACCTGGTTGCAATCTCTGATGCCACAGGCAACAGTAGAAGTACTAATAGCAAAACAAAAAAAAACTGCTTTGCCTTTTTTTCTAGGCCTAAAATCACGTGGCTGATAGAAGATTACCTAAGTAGTTTTGTCAACATATTTTCAAAGGCAGTGCAGATATGACATTTTGTCAAAATATCTTCAAAAGCAGTGCAGTAAATGACATTTTTTTTCAATTTTCCCTTTACAAATCTGCGAAATACCAAATTGTCATTATAGCAACCATACTAAAGAGTCGATTTTCATATAAAGGTATAAATGGTATGTTGTATGTATGCTTAAAGACACTGTTTACAAACAACACATCTTCATTTAACAGAAGCTAGATTGGAAATATGTCCATAAATTATCCGCGATAGGCTGCCTTACCCGGTGCTTTATCCTTTTAACAAATCCGTGTAGCAAAGAATCATCGCGAAAACACGCCTATATAATTTTGCCCCCCCCCCCCCCCCTTGAACCCCACATTTATATAGTAAAACTGGGATTTGCAGGGGTAAACCTTATTTTTCTTATTTCTACTCTAAAGCATAGATTATGGATACTCGTTAGAATCGCCTCGAGTAGGCGGTTCTAATGAGTACCAACAATTTATATTTTGAGCAGAAATAAGAAAAAATATCACATTTTTTTCCTCTTAAATGTTTCATTTTTAGGCGATAACGGTTACAATGTATTTGTATAGGCGTATTTTCGTTAATTCCTCTATATAATTGAAGAGAGGAAACTTGGGTTTGCAGGGGTAACATTTTTCTTGATAAATCTACAACAAATCATATATTGTGCGTACTCGTTAGAACCACCTCCTTGAGTGGGCCCTAATGATCACCAGCATCTATGCTTGGAGCAGAAATAAGTAAATGTTACAGATTATAATTAGGAAAATATGAATTTTGTTGACATGAAAGAGCGCATTATGCCACGCGGAAGTGTTATATTTATGTTTATGTACCTTTAAACTTCCATTTTTAAACCGAGCTTGGGTAGTCCAAAAATTTAGCATTAGAATCATACGAAAATTTGAACTAAAACTCCATTTGTTGAAGATTAATCCTTGGTGAGCGCACTACAACTGGATGCATGGCATTTAAGCAAAGTCGTATCAACGTCTTTGCAACCCCATGACGTTGACATGGCTTTGCCTGCCCGCTGTGAATTAAGTTCTCTTGTTTCAGGATGTATCTGTAAGGCATTTGGTGCCCTCTGAAGACCTACATAGAAACCAAGTTGGGGGCTCATTTGTGATCTCTGATAACCAGAAGAGCTTACTAGTCAAAGATAACACTATCATAGAAGTGGAATGGACAGAGCTAGGAATTTAATACAGACCAGGATCCAGTTGTTGTTAAAAGCTTCTTTAGCTTAACAAGCGCGTTCATAGAGGATCTTAGATGAGTGTTCATGTATTATTGAATTTATTAAACGAGTTGAGGAAAAGAGATAAAATGCGAGGCTGTGTCGAGCATTTTATCACTTTTCCTCAACGAGTTTAATAAATTCAATAATACATGAGCACGAATGTAAGATTCTATTTATCATATGACATTTAGATGCATTTTATTCACGATTGTTTTACAAAAATGTCCATTTTCCGCCATTAGTAAACGCGACGTCGGAAAGGACGTCGCACATGTAACGTTACGGGACGTATCTAGCTAATTTGCATATTTAATCCACTAGTGGATTATCGAAAATATTACATGGCGTTATTACATTCTCAGAGGCGACGTCATACGATAAAATATTTTCTTCATTATCTATGAATTTGTTACTTTTGCTGAAAACTACTCACATTTTGTCAGCACAAATACAGTCCAACTTCAATTGCTCGAACACCTTCGGCACCTCGAAAATCTGTTAGAGACAGGGGTAGTTCGAGCCACTGAGGGTTACTGTCAGGAGGCATAACGAGATACTTTTAGACATCTTTTCGGTGTTCTATAATGAAAATGTATGCTGTGTGTAATCATTAGAATCGTCGCATCTAGGCGATGCTGTGGAGTACACACAGCATACATTCGCAAGGTAAAAGACTAAAGTCTCCTTAATTATCCCTAACTGTTTCTTATGTAGAGGATTTCCCTGGGGACTCAAGAACGGGTTCGACTCAGCCATGGTAAACGAGCCATCGGTGTTCGAACCATCGAAGTTCTACTGTATATACTTTAGTATATTTGCCATATTAAATGATGAACGAATGTTTATGGTTCGTTTCCTAACGACGGCGTTAGCTTTGAACAACTTGACCATGGACAACACATCACGTGAACAAGTCCATGAAATGAACACCCCCTTACACCCCACTTTATACAGAGAAAACTGGGGTTTAGGGGGGTAAACATCATTTTCCTTATTTCTGCTCCAAGACAAAGGTTATGGGTACTCGTTAGAACCGCCTCATTGAGGCGGTTCTAACGAGCACCCAAAACCTATGTTTGGAGTATAATTAAGAAAAATATCACAAATTTATCAGAAAAAATACCTATTTTGAGGTATGAAAAATGCACTATATCACACGGATATGTTATCGTAATGGAGAACTATGCAACTGAAACTGTTTGCCACAGCAAAGCGATGAACTGCCAACAATTTACTGTGACATTGTGAAAAATAAATAGCACTCGAACACAGATTAATGCCAATAAATTCAGCACTGTAATTGTTAAGTAAGATTTTATTAACCAAACACCGATGGCTCATTAAATATATAAGATTACCCGGATATGATACGAATTTATACCGCAATCAGCCATTCTATTGACATATTTTGTTTATTTATTTCAGTATTTGTTTTTTTTTTTTTTTTTGTTCTTTCAAACTTTCAGCTAGGTCCTCACATTCTCGGGCTTTCATGGTTTGCATGGTCCGTTGAAATATTTACGGACTGCTTCTAAATCTCAAAACTAATTTCTAAAGTCCACTAAATGTTTTATCGACCGGCTTTAGTACAGAATGTTAATCGCTGACATTCTTTTATTCGAAAGACCATGTGGTTTCTGACGTGTCTGTGGCGCGATGACGTCAGAAAATCTGCACTGTTTGACGCCACGAAATGCCACATATGCGCGGCACGGCACTGAATGACGCTTAACATACCACACAGTCTTCAGTCGTTCTTGTTAATACTTGCTCAATAATGGCGAAATCTCTATGGATTACGGTACAAACTAAATACATGCTTAGTGTCTGTGAGGACCAAATATAATCGGTTCGCCGCGACAATTTTATAGGGCCCCGCCACGGCACGTCCCACTAAAACTGTCCAAGACTCACTGAATTTAGTTTATTATAATTAAAGCCACTAACCATGTTTTTACTTTTTCTATAATACGGTAAATTTCTGGATTCTCTTGTACAAGAAAACAATGTTTATAAACATGCAATATACTGTTCCACATTCAAGAAATAAATAAAAAAACATGTTTGACGTTTTTTTCTCATAGTCACTATGCATGCACAAATAGTATTGGTTTTGAATATTCCATATAATCATTTCATTAGTGTCAGTATTGTTGTTACCACTCTTCCCCAAAAAGCTACATTTAAAATAAACATTCGTCTTCATTGATAGACAGTGAGGTAAGTTAGACAGCTACGAAAACTTCAACATAATAAAATTGCAATTGTTGAACAAGTGTGTTTAAGCAAGTCACAGACATTCGAGGCTTAGCATATTTTTGTGTCTTTTCACCATTTATATATATATATATAGTTTTCTTAGACATTGTGTATGGGTCATTTAGTCTGATATACACCCGCACTGTGGGCATCCGGGACGGTTTATGGGACATTTGTATATGTCCCACAAACCATGTCCAAAAAATGCCTGGAAACCAGTCGTAAATCATGAGAAAATACTTATTTGAGAAAATGTCCCATAGTGTGGAACAGCCCAATATCCCACAGTGTCGTTGCTATTTTTAGAATAACCAACCTGACACCGTTAATTTTTTCTCTTCTGCTTGTTCTACAAATGACCCACAAAGCGTTAGGTTTCTACATGGATGGTGCATTATGGGCAAGTAAAATGGCGGAACTTACGGCCGAACTTACCCGCAGGGGAAACGCAGTAAGTTTCTTTTTTATTGAAAAGCACAACAACAAAATTACAACCTCATAGACATAGAAAATGCATTTGCAGAGTGTTTTTTATGCCTGTGTGATATGAACAGCCGTGTCACGTTTTTGTTTTCAATCTTACTCTGTAGAAATTGATTGCGGCGAACAGGTCTGATAGTGAGAAAGTATTATGGATTTGCAGACAGTCTTTAACCAAGTGTCATACTGCAATAGATTACTCGTAGGTGTACATTACATACACTCCATATTTTGCGTGATGAAAGCATACAGTAGGCCTAATAATGAATTTTTATTTCCGACCATTAAAACTGGAAACGGGTCAACTCGACCTGTAACCAACTCGGCACCAGGTCCAGTTGACCCAGGCCGACTTGACTCGGGTACAATGGCCAAATACTGAGGTAGTGGCCAAATGTAGCCGACTCAGTATATAGGTAGATGAATCCGGGTCGTTTCGGCCTAAATTTGGACCTGGGTCGTTTCGGTGTGGACCTGGGTTGTTTCGGCCTGGGTTGTTTCGACCCAATTTTATTAGATAGCATTTTTTCTGTATAAAATATTATTAGTTAAATTTGGAATATTATTTAAAGGCCCTGTCACATTACCCATGGTTATGATAGCCCAAATAAAGTGTTTTAATTATTTTAATTTATTCAGCAGGATAACGGTTTAAGGACTAAAACTATATACTTTTCTTTCAACAATGATTGAATTTGATAACAGCTAGAATCAACAGGCAAAATCACAAACAAACATGCATTTATCGCCCCCCGCCCATCTGGGCTTGAAGAAATAGATGGGCTGCATGATGCTTTCATGCAGAGCTGAAACAGACCACACACGAATACTAGTAAACCGCTTAGAGGATCTAAGCCTGCCCAGGCAGAGCGTTGCGAGTTGGCCAGCCCATGTTTATAAATCCTATTGGTTTCAATGGGCGACAGGGCTTGAGATGTCATTTCATCTCAATTGCGGGTAAAAGTCTGGCAGAATTGGAAGCAATGTCTCCAAAATGACCTATATACAGTGTTGACGGGGACGGTAAACCTCAAATCAAACAAACAAATCACCCTCGCCCATCAGGGCCTGGAGAATAGATTGGGCTGCATGATGCTTCCACGCAGGGTTGAAACCGATCGCACATGAGTACACATAAATAAAGAATCCAAAAAATGAATAAATAAAAATTATATTAAATAATGATTAAAATACCTGTTCCACAAAAGCAATGCTGCCACCGGTCACATACGTCACACGTAACGGCCTGGCGTCGGCTATTTACTTCCTTGTCACATGAGATGCACAATTCAGTCATTTTGAAATTTACTTCAACAATCGTTAAAAGCGATTTCAAAGATAAGTCATCAAACGTCTCCAGCGGAATGACAGGGCATTATGATCAGACAGATCTGCAATGTCAATTTAAGACACAGGACACTGTCACCATCAGGTCCAGTGAGTTACTTGAGTGTCTTGGCATTGAGGACCTGGACCTCATCCTGAAAGAGAGAAGGCTCCACTGGTATGGACATGTGGAACGCTCCAACGGTGCAGTCAAGACTGCCTGTGACATACAGGTAGGTGGAAATCGGCAGCCTGGAAGGCCCAAGATGACCTGGAAGCAGCTGACAGAAAGAGATTGAAGAGAATGGAAGCTCCCTGCTATCGATCCTTATTATAGACAGGCCTGGAGATCTGGTGTAAGATCTGCCAGCGTGAAAAGCCAGCTACCTGGAAGGGGGCCACTTATGTGGACGTTGCCCCTGTACCTGCACGTTAATCAAAAATCCGTTGATGATGATGAAAAATCCTAAAAACAATACGGATCTTGATGACTTGCAGTTGTACTCCTAAGATTTTAACAAATTTGTTTTGCAATCCAGCAATGAGTCCAAAAGGTGCAGATGGAATAGCAAACAGTGTAGGCCCTGTGTCAGAAGCAGTCTGATCTGGGACTGCATTGTTTGCTGAAGCCTATCTCTCCCAATACATAGGATCATTACGGTAACTGCTCGTCTCATCATGTTTCGGATACATTGAAAGAGTCATTCCCTATATGTGTGCCCTGCTAACAAGATAATTTCCCCCAATTAATATTTCTTTGTATCTGTTGAACTGATTGGTTAAATAAATATGCTTGACAACAAATTTAATTTGAACATGTTGAATGATCTATCACTATTTAATAACAAGGTCAACATCACACATACATTTTCAGATTTTAATAATGAAAATTATGATATACAGATAGAAATAATAACATTGACAATTAAAGAATAAAAAAATAATAATAATTTCAACTGTGACACCGTGCCTGGACAAAGCTTTTGTACAACAAACTACTGCATCAGGGTCAATTATAGTTATGTCCTTGACAGAAATTAAGTGAAAAAAAAAATGGCGACAAACTGGTAGGTGATAAGAATACAGTTAGAGTAAATTAGAAAATATTTTCATTACATCATAAAGGGGTAATATAATTTGGAATGCAATTTCACTGCATACCCTATGGAATATGAGAGACATAAATTCACTACCGGACGGCGAGCCATTTCTACATGGGTTGGCTAGCCCTCTGGTACCGGAAGAGCAGGCTCCTTGACTGGTCGTCCAGTCTTCGACGGGCAGACTCATTCTAAGACTGGTCGTCCAGTACCGGACAGCTAGCCACTGCCATCTATCTGTCTATGTTTGTTTTGTTTGAATAAATGTTAAGCTTTCCCATTGACACTATTTCGGTTATTTTGGAGACGTTACTTCCAACTTTGTGGGACTTTTACCCGACACTGAGATGAAATTACATCTCTAGCCCAGTGGCATCATGAAACCCATTGGAGGGTCTGACTCGCACCACTTTGCCTGGGCAGGCTTAGTCCTAAACGAATGGGTTTTTTTGGTACTCACGTGTTATTTTTTTTTTGTTTGGTTTTACAGTCCTTTCAAGATTGTTTCACTCATATCAAGCTGATCATTAATCAGAGTTTTCACTGAGTTGTTTGGTAAATATTGCAATATCTGCTGACGATACGCATATCGTGAAGCAGTTTGACGATACGATTACAATACAGCAAACAAGGTAATTTGATGGAGATGAGGTGAAAACTTTTGCTGGTTTTGCTTAAATTTGTGACTTAAAAATAAGTTTCTATTTTCACTTTTATCAGCTCACCTGTCACATAGTGACGGGGTGAGCTTTTGGGATCACTTTTCGTCCGTCGTGCGTCCGTCCGTGTGTCCGTCCCTGCGTGCGTGCGTAAACTTCTTCTTCAAGTGACATCTCTTCCTAAACCATTGATCAGATTTTGACCAAATTTCACAAGAATGATCCTTAGGTTGTCCCCTTTCAAAGTTGTTCAAATGGTTCCTTCCATTGCACATCTACATTAGGTCACAGGAGCCAAAAATAGATTTTTTTCACCGGAAACTTAAAAAATTTTCTTCTCTGAAACCACAAGGCCCAGGTCTTTGATATTTGGTATGAAGCTTCATCTAGTGGACCCCTACCAAGATTGTTCAAATTATAGTGCTGCGGCCAAAAATGCCCCTGCCCCAGGGCCCTTTGGTTTTTACATGGGCTTACATGTATATAGGGAAAATCTTTAAAAATCTTCTTCTCTGAAACCGCAAGGCCCAAGTCTTTGATATTTGGTATGAAGCTGCATCTGGTGGACCCCTACCAAGATTGTTCAAATTATAGTGCTGGGGCCACAAATGCCCCAGCCCCCGGGCCCTTTGGTTTTACAAAGGATAATATAGGGACAACCTTTAAAAATCTTCTTCTCTGAAACTGCAAGGCCCAGGTCTTTGATATTTGGTATGAAGCTTCATCTAGTGGACCCCTACCAAGATTGTTCAAATTATAGTCCTGGGCCAAAAATGCCCCAGCCCCGGGACCCTTTTGCTTTACATCGGCTTATATAGGGAAAATCTTTAAAAAATCTTCTTCTGAAACCACAAGGCGTCTTTGATATTTGGTATGAAGCTTCATCTAGTGGACCCCTACCAAGATTGTTCAAATTGTAGTGTTGGGGCAAAAATGCCCCCGCTCAAGGGCCCTTTAGTTTTACATAGACTTATAAAGGGAAATCTTTAAAAATCATCTTCTCTGAAACCACAAGGCCTAGGTCTTTGATATTTGGTGTGAAGCTACATCTAGTGGACCTTTACCAAGATTGTTCAAATTATAGCCTGAGAACAAATATGCCTCGCCTCAGGCCCTTTGGTTTACCATAGACTTATATTGGGAAAATATTTAAAAATCTTCTTCTCTGAAACCGCAAGGCCCAGGTCTTTGAAATTTGGTATGACTCTTCATCTAGTGGATCCCTACCAAGATTGTCCAAATTATAGTGCTGGTGCCAAAAATGCCCCCTCTCAGGGGCCCTTTGCTTTTACATAGACTTATAAAGGGAAATCTTTAAAAATCATCTTCTCTGAAACCACAAGGCCTAGGTCTTTGATATTTGGTGTGAAGCTACACCTAGTCGACCTTTACCAAGATTGTTCAAATTATAGCCCTGAGACCAAATAATTTATGTCCCCGCCTCTGGCCCCCCGGTTTTAAATAGACTTATATAGTGAAAATCTTAAAAAAAAATCTTCTTCTGTAAAACCACAAGGCGTAGGTCTTTGATATTTGGTGTGAAATTTCATCTAGTGGATCTCTATCAAGATTGTTCAAATTATAGCCCTGGGGCCACAAATGCCCCACCCCGAGACCCTTAGGTTTTACATAGACTTATAAAGGGAAATCTTTAAAAATCATCTTGTCTGAAACCACAAGGCCTACTAGGTCTTTGATATTTGGTGTGAAGCTACATCTAGTTGATCTTTACCAAGATTGTTCAAATTAAAACCCTGAGACCAAATATGCCCCCACCTCGGGGCCCTTTGGTTTTACCTAGACTTATATAGGGGAAATCTTTAAAAATCTTCTTCTCTGAGACTGCAAGGCCCATGTCTTTGATATTTGGTATGGAGCTTTATCTAGTGGACCTTTACCAAGATTGTTCAAATTATAGCCCTTGGGCCACAAATGCCCCCACCCGAGGGCCCTTTGGTTTTACATAGACTTTTATAATCTTTGAAAATCTTTTTCTCAGAAGATTGTCCAAGTTATAGCCCTAAGGCCTAAAATGGCCCAGCCCGGGGGCCATTTGGTTTTACATAGGCTTATGTAGGGAATATCTTTAAAAACATCATCTTCTCTAATACCGCCAAGCCCAGGGCTTTGATATTTGGTGTATAGCTTCATCTAAAGGGCCTTTGCCAAGATTGTTAATTATAGTCTTTGTTGATATTTGGTATGGAGCTTCTCCTTTTTAGACCTCCCTCAACATTATGCACATTATAGCCCTGGGGTCAATAATGACCCTGCCCTGGGGCCCATTTGTTATCCCCTCGCAACAACGTTGCGAATGGGGATATAGCATCGGTGCCGTGCGTCCGTGTGTTAGTGTGTGTGTCTGTGTGTGTGTCTGTCCGGAACCTTGTGAGCAGGATAGAAGACACAGTATTCATCGTAGAAGCATCAAACCTTCCACAAATGTTCACCATGTACAGAGGATGAACCCTATTGAATTTCAAGGTCAGGGGTCAAAGGTCAAGGTCACAATGGACTTGACCTTGAAAACCTTGTGAGCAGGATAGAAGACACAGTTTTCATCGTAGAAGCATCAAACCTTCCACAAATGTTCATCATGTACAGAGGATGAACCCTATTGAATTTCAAGGTCAGGGGTCAAAGGTCAAGGTCACAATGGACTTGACCTTGAAAACCTTGTGAGCAGGATAGAAGACACAGTATTCATTGTAGAAAGCATCAAACCTTCCACAAATGTTCACCATGTACAGAGGATGAACCCTATTGAATTTCAAGGTCAGGGGTCAAAGGTCAAGGTCACAATGGACTTGACCTTGAAAACCTTGTGAGCAGGATAGACGACACAGTATTCATTGTAGAAGCATCAAACCTTCCACAAATGTTCACCATGTACAGAGGATGAACCCTATTGAATTCCAAGGTCAGGGGTCAAAGGTCAAGGTCACAATGGACTTGACCTTGAAAACCTTGTGAGCAGGATAGAAGACACAGTATTCATCGTAGAAGCATCAAACCTTCCACAAATGTTCACCATGTACAGAGGATGAACCCTACTGAATTTCAAGGTCAGGGGTCAAAGGTCAAGGTCACAATGGACTTGACCTTGAAAACCTTGTGAGCAGGATAGAAGACACAGTATTCATCGTAGAAGCATCAAACCTTCCACAAATGTTCACCATGTACAGAGGATGAACCCTATTGAATTTCAAGGTCAGGGGTCAAAGGTCAAGGTCACAATGGACTTGACCTTGAAAACCTTGTGAGCAGGATAGACGACACAGTATTCATCGTAGAAGCAGTTAACCTTCCACAAATGTTCACCATGTACAGAGGATGAACCCTATTGAATTTCAAGGTCAGGGGTCAAAGGTCAAGGTCACAATGGTCAAACATATTCAGATTGGATTTTCATGTTAATGAATGGTATGCAGTTGCGCGGGGATGCTACGCTTGCGTTGCCTTGTTATTCTATGGATCAGGTGAGCGATCCAGGGCCATCATGGCCCTCTTGTTTCCATTGTTCATGTATATTACAGTTAATTTCTACAAAAGAATTAAATTTATAAGTATTGCTTAAAGCTGATTTTAAGGAATTTCTTTGCTTAAAGTTTCTTTTTCATGCCGGAAAGTTTATCGCAATATGTATCGTATCGTGACACAAATATCGCAATATGTATTGTATCGTGAGGTAACTATATCGTTGCAGCCCTATCAGAATTGGGTGAAAACTTGAGTATCTGGAGAAAAACCCTCTGACCTTCCATTGCAGAACTTAGCATCTCACATGTGACCTGAGCAAGGCTCAAACCACTGCAAAGAGGGGGAGCTATTGTGATTGGTCACTGCCCATAGTTGTGATCGTCCATCCAAGTGTCCGTCCATTCACAATTTCTTTAAACAACATGATCGCCTCCTAAACTAGATTTTGACAAAACTCTGCAGAAATAATCCTTGGGTGATCCTCTCAAATTTGTTCAAAGTATTCAATATTCCATGCAGAATTCTGGTTGCCATGACCACAAATAGGGGAAAATCAGAGAAAACTTTAAAAGATCTTCTTATGAAACCAGAAGGCCCAGGATGAGGTATTTCATATTTGGCATGAAGCTTCTTCTAGTGGACCCAGATTGTTCGAATTATAGCACTGGGGCCAAAAATGGCCCGAGGCAGGGCCAACTGCGTTAACATAGAAGTATTTAGGGAAAACCTTTAAATATCTTCTTGTTTGAAACAATAAGGCCCTGGAGGTCTTTGATATTTGGTGTGAAGCTTAAATATATGTCTAGTGGACCGCTAGTGGGGCCCAATGGGTTTACATAGCCTAATATAGACAAAATGTTTATAAATCTAAAAGATCTTCTTGACTGAAACCAGATGGCCCAGTGGTATTCGATATTTGAGTTACATAGGGAAAACCTTTAAAAATCATCTTGTCTGAAACCAGAAGGCCCAGGTCTTTGATATTTGTCATGAAGCTAGTAAGTAGTCTTCTACCAAGATTGTTCAAACTATAGCCCTAGTGCCAAAAATGGCCCAGGGGCCGGAGCTCACTGTGTTTACATCTATAGGTATACAGTCGACGCTCGATATCTCGAACCTTACGGGACCGGATAAAAAGTCCGAGCTATCCATAGTACGAGATAACCAAAGTGTGAAGTCACATGTATATCAGAGCCCATTATTTGCCGTGACATGCTTGGTATTCTTGTATCTAGTGTAATAGCACTTACATGCACAGCTTATGAGTTTTTAAAAATTGATTATGAAAGTAATGGTCTAGCGATCTTAAAAGATTTCTGCATACATACATATTTGGGCATCCAAATAAGCTAAAAATAGATATGTACTTAAATGGACTGGTTCCCTGCTTGTGCATGCAATGCTTATATCACTTTGGTGAGCAGTACATGCTATACGTCATGCGGTAGTCCCTCGTATTGATAAAAGCAGTTTAGGCCCTGCCGAGAAAGCTGGTCATGAGCCTTCGGACAAGGGACAGTACTCAGTTTTGACACTAATGTCAGAGGAGTACGTAAAATATATATACTTGTTCCTTATGATAAGACACGTTTAGTGACACCAAGCTGGGGTTCCCCTGGGATGCACTGTGGCTATGGCTGGCTAATCGGAGCTGAAAAGACAATTGATTATCAGTCCTTACATTGTGATCGATAATCAATTAGTTTTCACTGAAGATTTGATCATAATTTTACCTGTCTGGCTTTGTCTGAGCACGACTCTCAGCATATGTTGTATTTTACCATAAGAATATATTTGAACAGACAGGCCTGGACAAACAGTGTAGACCCAGATGAGACGCCGCAAAATGCGGCGTCTCATCAGGGCCTGCACTGTTTGCCACTGATCCAGCGATTTTAGGCACAGCTTTGAGTAGTAAATTGTACTTATCAAATAATAGATTACAAACAAATCAGTACTGATAATCATTCTTGTGGAATTTATTGATCAATTAATAAATTATCTGATTAATCGTGCCAGCCTTAACTGTGGCCCTGCCCCACCCCCTCGACTTCATAAAAGTCCATATATCTCAGAAACCATTCAGATCCCCACCCCTAAACCATATATATTCTTGTTCCTTATGATAAGACGCATTCATTGACAACAACCTGGGGGCCAAGGGATGCGTCTGGGCCTTGCCATACCCCCTTCACTTCATAAAAGTCCTGATATCTCGGAAACCTTATAGGTCCCCACCCCATAACCATATATATTCTTGTTAAAATACATGACTACCAGCGGCCAGTGCCTCCCCTGAGCTCTGGTGAGCGTAGTGGCCCATGGGCCTCTTGTTTATTCATGGATTTAAAAAAAATGGCACAGTTGTTTTCCTTGAGGAGTATACTGGCAGTGCCATTTGAAACAGTTGAGCAGGTACATGTAGGTTGAAGGTCAAGGTCACAAATGTTGAAATGGTAATGAACTGAGGTTTTCAGGTCATAACTTCTACATTTATGCATGGATTTCAAAATAGTTTGGTGCATTTGCTTTCCTTGAGTATTAGAATGCCATTTGAAACATCTGTTTTGGTAGGTTGAATGTCAAGGTCACACTTGAAGGTCAAATGATAAAATAGTCATAAATTGAGCTTGTGTCCGGGCCATAACTGAGCTACATTTATTCATAGATTTATTTCAAAATACATGTAATTGTGCACAGTTGTTCTCCTTGACAAGTATAATTTGTTCAAGTACATATATGTTGATGGTCAAGGTCACACTTGAAATTCAGTTGATCAAATGGTCAGAACTTCTACATTAATTTAATGCATGGATTTCAAAATAATCTGGCAAAATTGTTTATTTTAAACGTTTGTTCAGGTAAGTAGAAGGTCAAGGTCACACATGAAGGTCAGGCAATAAAATGGTCATTTGCTTGTGTAAATTGAAATTTTTGGCTCATAAATATTAAAAAAGTTTGCTGTCTGTAAGCATGATGTTGTTTGCATGGCTTCTGTATAATAGATGGATGGATGACTCGTGATTTTATGTCCTTTTCAACAGTCATATCATGATGATGGGAGATTGATAGTGAAAGGCTGTGTCCAGTGGAACTCCGTTTACAGTTTAGAAGATTTTGCCTGGAGTGTGGATCAAACTCTGGACCATTAGATGAGTAGGCCCGGGCTTAACCCACTGAGTTACCAGGGCTCCTCTTCTGTCTAATAAATGAGTGAATCAGTTCTTCACATGTCTATAGGTTCTAAAGCAGACAGCGGGCTTGACAAGTTTTCCCTGGGCAACCAATCTAGTTTTGGAAATAGGGATTGAATGAAATACTATACACATTGTTGATGGTTTCCAGGATGGTTCTTTTCAGCTCACCGTCACGTAGTGACGAGGTGAGCTTTTGGGATCACTTTTTGTCCGTCGTGCGTCCGTCCGTGCGTCCGTGCGTAAACAATTTCTTTAAACGACATCTCCTCCTAAACCACTGATCAGATTTTGACCAAACTTCACAGGAATGATCCTTAGGTGGTCCCCTTTCAAAGTTGTTCAAATGATTCCGGTCCGTTGCACATCTAGGTCACAGGAGCCAAAAAAAGATTTTTTTCACCAAAAACTTAAAAAATCTCCTTCTCTGAAACCACAAGGCTCAAGTCTTTGATATTTGGTATGAAGCTTCATCTAGTGGACCCCTACCAAGATTGTTCAAATTATAGTGCTGGGGCCAAAAATGTCCCCGCCCCGGGGCCCTTTGGTTTTACATAGGCTTATATAGGGAAAATCTTTAAAAATCTTCTTCTCTGAAACCACAAGACCCAGGACTTTGATATTTGGTATGAAGCTTCATCTAGTGGACCCCTACCAAGATTGTTCAAATTTTAGTGCTTGGACAAAAAATGCCCCCGCCACTGGGCCCTTTGGTTTTACATTGGCTTATATAGGGAAAATCTTTAAAAATCTTTTTCTCTGAAACCACAAGGCCCAGGTCTTTGATATTTGGTATGAAGCTTCATCTAGTGGACCCCTACCAAGATTGTTCAAATTATAGTCCTGGGGCCAAAAATTCCCCCGCCCCGGAGCCCTTTGGTTTAACATAGGCTTATATAGGGAAAATCTTTAAAAATCTTCTTCTCTGAAACCACAAGGCCCAGGACTTTGATATTTGGTATGAAGCTTCATCTAGTGGACCCCTACCAAGATTGTTCAAATTATAGTGCTGGGACAAAAAATGCCCCCGCCACGGGTCCCTTTTGTTTTACATAGGCTTATATAGGGAAAATCTTTAAAAAAATTTCTTCTCTGAAACCACAAGGCCCAGGACTTTGATATTTGGTATGAAGCTTCATCTAGTGGACCCCTATCAAGATTGTTCAAATTTTAGTGCTGGGACAAAAAATGCCCCCCGCCACGGGGCCCTTTGGTTTTACATTGGCTTATATAGGGAAAATCTTTAAAAATCTTCTTATCTGAAACCACAAGGCCCAGGTCTTTGATATTTGGTATGAGGCTTCATCTAGTGGACCCCTACCAAGATTGTTCAAATTATAGTGCTGGGGCCAAAAATGCCCCTGCCCCGGGGCCCTTTGTTTTTACATAGGCTTATATAGGGAAAATCTTTAAAAATCTTCTTCTTTGAAACCACAAGGCCCAGGACTTTGATATTTGGTATGAAGCTTCATCTAGTGGATCCCTACCAAGATTGTTCAAATTATAGTGCTGGGACAAAAAACGCCCCCGCCCCGGGGCCCTTTGGTTTTACATTGGCTTATATAGGGAAAAATCTTTAAAAATCTTCTTCTCTGAAACCACAAGGCCCAGGTCTTTGATATTTGCAATGAAGCTTCATCTAGTGGACCCCTACCAAGATTGTTCAAATTATAGTGCTGGGGCCAAAAATGCCCCCGCCCCGGGGCCCTTTGGTTTTACATTGGCTTATATAGGGAAAATCTTTAAAAATCTTCTTCTCTGAAACCACAAGGCCCAGGACTTTGATATTTGATATGAAGCTTCATCTAGTGGATTCCTACCAAGATTGTTCAAATTATAGTGCTGGGACAAAAAATGCCCCCGCCACGGGTCCCTTTGGTTTTACATTGGCTTATATAGGGAAAATCTTTAAAAATCTTCTTCTCTGAAACCACAAGGCCCAGGTCTTTGATATTTGGTATGATATTTGGTATGAAGCTTCATCTAGTGGACCCCTACCAAGATTGTTCAAATTATAGTGCTTGGGCCAAAAATGCCCCCGCAATGGGGCCCTTTGGTTTTATATAGGCTTATATAGGGAAAATCTTTAAAAATCTTCTTCTCTGAAACCACAAGGCCCAGGACTTTGATATTTGGTATGAAGCTTCATCTAGTGGAACCCTACCAAGATTGTTCAAATTATAGTGCTGGGGCAAAAAATGCCCCCGTCCCGGGGCCCTTTGGTTTTACATAGGCTTATATAGGGAAAATCTTTAAAAATCTTCTTCTCTGAAGTCGCTAGGCCCAGGTCTTTGATAATTGATGTGTAGCTTCATCTAGTGGACCTTTGCCAAGATTGTTCAAATTATAGCCTTTGTTGATGTTTGGTATGAAGCTTCACCTTTAAGACCTCCCTCAACATTATGCACGTTAAAGCCCTTTGGCCAATAATGGCCCTCTTTGGGGCCCACTTGTTACACTATGGATCAGGTGAGCGATCCAGGGCCATCATGGCCCTCTTGTGTTTTATATTAGGATCACTTTTGGTCTGTCATCCGTGCGTAAACAATTTCTTCAAAAGACATCTCCTCCTAAACCACTGATCAGATTTTGACCAAACTTCACATGAATGATCCTTAGGTGGTTCCCTTTCAAAGTTGTTCAAATGGTTCCGGTCCATTGCACATATAGGTCACAGGAGCCAAAAATAGATTTTTTCACCGAAAACTTAAAAAATCTTCTGCTCTGAAATTGCAAGGCCCAGGTCTTTGATATTTGGTATGAAGCTTCATCTGGTGGACCCCTACCAAGATTGGTCAAATTATAGTGCTGGGGCCAAAAATGCCCCCGCCCTGTGGCCCTTTGGTTTTACATGGGCTTATATAGGGAAAATCTTCAAAAATCTTCTTCTCTGAAACCACAAGGCCAAGATCTTTGATTTTTGGTATGAAGCTTCATCTAGTGTACCCCTACGAAGATTGTTCAAATTATATTGCTGGGGCCAAAAATGCACCCACCCAGGGGCCCTTTGGTTTTACATGGGCTTATATAGGGGATATCTTTAAAAAAAAACTTCTTCTCTGAAACTGCGAGGCGCACGTCTTTGATATTTGATATGAAGCTTCATCTAGTGGACCCCTACCAAGATTGTTCAATTTATAGTGCTGGGGCCAAAAATGGCCCCGCTTCTGGGCCCTTTGGTTTAACATAAACTTATATAGGGAAAATCTTGAAAAATCTTCTTTTCTGAAACCACAGGGCTTAGGTCTTTGATATTCGATATGAAGCTTCATCTAGTGGACCTCTACCAAGATTGTTCAAATTATAGCCCTGAGACCAAAAATGCCCCCGCCTCGGGGCTCTTTGGTTTTACATAGACTTACATGTATATAGGGAAAATCTTGAAAAATCTTCTTCTCTGAAACCACAAGGCCTAGGTCTTTGATATTTGATATAAAGCTACATCTAGTGGACCCCTACCAAGAATGTTCAAATTATAGTGCTGGGACTAAAAATGCCCCTGCCCCGTGGCCCTTTGTTTTACATGGGCTTACTTAGGGAAAATCTTCAAAAATCTTCTTCTCTGAAACCACAAGCCCCGGCCTTTGATAATTGGTATGAAGCTTCATCTACTAGACCCCTACCAAGATTGTTCGAATTATAGTGCTGGGGCCAAAAATGCCCCCGCCCCAGGGCCCTTTTGTTTTACATGGGATTATATATGGAATATCTTTAAAAAAAATCTTAAAAAAAATCTTCTTCTCTGAAACTGCAAGGCCCAGGTCTTTGCTATTTGGCATGAAGCTTCATCTAGTGAACCCCTACCAAGATTGTTCAAATTATAGTGCTGGGGCCCTTTGGTTTTACAAAGGCTTATGTAGGGAAAATCTTTAAAAATCTTCTTCTCTGAAACTGAAAGGCCCAGGTCTTTGATAATTGGTATGAAGCTTCATCTTGTGGACCTCTACCAAGATTGTTCAAATTATAGCCCTGGGGCCAAAAATGCCCCCCCCCCCTCGTCCGGGGCCCTTTGATATTTGGTATGAAGCTTCAGCTACTTGACCTCTACTAAGATTGTTCAAATTATAGCCTTGAGGCCAAAAATGCCCCCGCCTCGGGGCCCTTTGGTTTTAGATGGAAAAAATCTTCTTCTCTGAAACTGCAAGGCCCATGTCTTTGATATTTGGTATGGAGCTTCATCTAGTGGACAATTATAGCCTTTGTTGATATTTGGTATGAAGCTTCACCTTTTTAGACCTCCCTCAACATTTTGCACATTATAACCTTGGGGTCAAAAATGGCCCACTTGTTACTCTATGGATCAGGTGAGCGATCCAGGGCCATCATGGCCCTCTTGTTTTTTAGATTTTATCTCTTTTGGTCTGCTCCTACATGTAACTGCACCCACCTTCCTCAGACAAAGCCCAGAGGGCAGGACCCAGATCATAAATAAGCTTTAAACAACCCTTGCTTTGCCGGCCTTGTTGGCTCAGTCGGATGCGCGTCTGACTGGTGATCAGGAGGACACGGGTTCGACTCACGCCGGGGTCGGCAACATTCTTTCGTGGAGATTGATCATGAAATCTTTTCTACGGTCATTCTCTCCCTTCCGCTGATTCAAGAAGGGCAGTTGTCAGTTTCTGGCGAAAGAATGTGCACTGTACTGGTTAACAGCTTACGTATAAGCCTGCCCAGGAAAGTGTGGATAGGTAAACTGACCGGCTCAAAAATGACCTAAATAGTGTTGACTGGGCCGTTAAACTCCAATACAAACAAACAAACCCCTTGCTTTCATCCTGTTTCATCAGAGCCTACACTATCAAACACCAAATGTCTAGAGATATGTATAACAGAATAGCTAAAGTGGAAAGTATTTTGTCCACTTTCACTCTATCGTTCCTCTACTTAACAGAGCTATTTAGGATTCCTGTTAAAACTTTTTCCATGTGATAAGATGGAGAATGGGCGAATATTGCCACAAAAATAAATGGAAAATATACTTAAATAATCTCTTTAGAAATCATATTGCTCTATAAGGCTAAACCTTTTTTTTGGCTTTGGTTTTACAGCCCTCTTAAGATTATTTCACTACTTATATGAAGCCAATCGTTAATCAGAGTTGGGCGAAAACAGGACAACCCAGAGAAAATCCACCTGACATTCCATTGCAGAACTTGGCATCTCGTCTGTGACCCGAGCCAGGCTCGGTGAGACTAAACTAATGATTAAGAGTCAGCACTCTTATCCACTAGGCCACAGAGTGGGCAACAACCGGAGGATCCAAAGAAAAACCACCTGACCTGATGCAGAACCTAAATTTGTGTCTCACACTCACATATGACTCAAGCGAGGCTAGAACCACAACAGTGAAAGACCTAATGATTAAGAGTCAGAGCTCACTAGGCTAAGACTTTATCCCATTGTTTACTAATGGACTCTTTGATTGCTATATCTGGGACAAGTCTACTTGTCATATACTGGGTGATATGCCTGTTTTTATGCCCCAACATCAGAAGATACCGGGGGCATATAGTTTTTTATGCTCCCCGCATCGGATGATGTTGGGGGCATATACATCATTACATGTAGTTTTTCGGTTTTCCGTACGTGGGTTCATGGGTACATTCATGCGTGCGTCCGAATATACGTCCTTCTGAACGAAAGTGTGTACGTACGTACTCTTGTTAGACTCAGGTAAAGGTTTTTGTACCAGGTAGAGCCTGAATTTTACAGAACATTATATTTTCCAAACCATGCGATGGACTTGGTTCATATTTAGTATGATGATAGATATAGGTCCAACGTTTTATTCAGCACTACCTCCAGCCATACACATGACCTCAATGTCAAGGTCACAGACTTAGAAATTTTAAATGTTTAAGACACAGGTTAAGGTATTTGTACTAGGTAAAACTTGAGCTCATATTTTCCACACCATGTGATGAATTTGGTTCATATTTGATATGATGATAGATTATAGGTCCATTGTTTTAATCAGCAATAACCCCCACCCAAACCCATGACCTCAAGGTCAAGGTCACAGACTTTGATTTTTTTTTTATGTTTAGACTCGGGTAAAGGTATTTGTACCAGGGAGAACCTAAACTTTTATGATGTTTTGTTTGTTTGTATTGGAGTTTAACGGCCCAGTCAAAATTATTTATGTCATTTTTGAGCCGGTCAGTTTACCTATCAACACTTTCCTGAGCAGGCTTATACGTAAGCGGTTAACCAGTACAGTGCACATTCTTTCGCCAGAAACTGACAACTGCCTTTCTTGAATCAACGGAAGGGAGAGAATGACCGTAGAAAAGATTTCATGATCAATCTCCACGAAAGAATGTTGCCGACCCCTGCGGGAGTCGAACCCGCGTCCATCTGATCACCAGTAAGACGCGCATCTGACTGAGCCACTGAGGCCGGCAAACTTTTATGATTCATTTGGTTCATATTTGGTTTGCTAATAGATACAGGTCCGAAATTTTAGTCAGTAATACTCCCACCCATGCCTATGACTTCAAGGTCAAGGTCACAGACTTAGAAATCTTTAACATTATTTTTTTAAGAGTTCATATGATGGATTGGGTTTATATTTGGTATTATAATAGATACAGGTCCAACATGACATACAGCAATACCCTACCTACAATTTATGCACATGACCTCAAGGTCAAGGTCATAGACATAGAAATTTTTATGCTCGCCGCTTTGTCTGTCTGTCCGACCGCCCGTCCGTCCGTAATACTCTTTATCTCTTAAAGTATTAAAGGTATTTAAGTGAAACTTGATATACTGATAGAGGGCGATGAGGGGAATCAGAGAATACAAGAACCATAACCCGGTCACCAGTATTTATGGTGTTACTTCCCTAATTAAAAGCTTGCCCGGAGCATACAGAAAGGAAGTAAATGAAACTTTATACAATGAAAGATACCGGCCCCGATAGCTCAGTAGGTAGAGTGTCTGCTCCGGGAAATGGGAGGTCAGGGGTTCAATACCGGGCCGCGACATACCAAAGTTGTTAAGAATGGTACTAGCTGCTCCTCGCTTGGCACTCAGTTTCACGGGGTAGGGCTAGGACTGGTAGTCTGGTAGACCCAGTGTCAGGATAATGTGACTGGGTGTGGTATCATGTAATGTGTCTAGGACATTATACTTCAGTGAGGCAGCACTATAAAAGTGAGCATTGAGCTCCCTGTCGCAACCAGACACCGTCGTGATATGACTGAAAAATTGTTGAAAGCGACGTTAAACCCGAATTCACACACACACACACACATCCTACTGCACATCTTCGGGAAGCATCCTTCGGCTTCACTGAATTTCTTTTTAAATTTTAAGTATGTTAAGAGCTCATATTTTTCAAACCATATTAAATGGATTTGCTTCATATTTGGTATGGTGATAGTCACTGGTCCAAAGTTTTATTCAGCCATACGACAGCCCCCTGATATCAAGGTCAAGGTCACAGACTCAAAAATTTTTGATGTTAAAGATTTTTAGAGCTCATTCTTTTCCAACCATATAATGGATTTGCTTCATATTTGGAATGATGGTAGATACAGGTTAAAAGTGTCTTTCAGCCATTACCCTGCCCTTGCCCCATGACTTGAAGGTCAAGGTCACGGACTTAGAATTTTTTTATGTTAAAGTTTTAATTGCTCATGAATATTTTTCAAAGGCTGAATCGGCAATACCTGCCCACCTATGCCAATGACCTAAAGCACACATTTCCAGATGAGTTATGCTGTCCAATGACAGCTGTTATCGCAACATGATTTTTTCAGGTTGAAGCGGGCCCCTAGGCAGGGGCATCTGTGTCGTATTGACACATTTTCTATTTTTGTCCTTATTCTATTTTCTATGAAAAATTCTGTTAGCTAATATTGAGGCGCTGATCAGATGCCGTGTTCTGCGGCCGTGTTCTGCGGCATCTGATCTGGGCCTGCACTGTTTGCCGAGGTACCCATTTAGGGGTTGCCCCCCCCCCCCCCCCAAAATGGGTTAAAAAAATTGTTCATCGTACAGTTTTTATGCTTCTTACTCACCAGAGCCAAAGGCTTTAGGAAAGCTTGTACGAGACTCAGTTGTCCACCATTGTTTGTTGTCTATGAAATATTTCAAATAACACCTCCTTCAAACTTAAATTAAAGCCACTGGCCTAGTTGGGCTCAAATTTGATTTGTAGCAACTAGCATTCATGGTTTGTGAAATTGATAGTTCATGGTTTGTATGAAAATGTCAAAAAATTGGGTAACTTTAAATCTAACATGCATGAATCACCATGCCAGTCCAAAAAACAAGCGGTGGTAATTTGGAACTGGACTCTGGTGAGCCTGTGTGCAGGGTTTTCCATCAGATTTTTCTTAAGAGGCCATTCACCAGTTTGAGGCGGCAAATTTCTAAAATTTCTTAAGACTTAAATTAAAAAAAAAAAAAAAAAAAAAAAAAAAAAACATTTGACGTGACCAGAAAATAAATTGAGGCGGTCATTTTGGCATCCTACCGCCTCTTAATGAAAACCCTGTAGGTGTTGCAATTATTTTCTGCTCTAGAACCATCAGTTTAGTGTGTTAGATCATAGCAGATCATAGTTGCTAGAAATGCAAAGTATCGCTTTGTGCATAACACTGTATACATGTATTGAATTATTTGAGAACTCTGGACCAGTTATGAGCTACCTAGAGACAGTTAGTGAGACTTCTGACAGAATCTGTGTTGCCAAGTCAGACAAGAAGCATTGCTGACTGCAGATGACAGTTGAACCGTTGCTTGCTGGCCTTTCAAAGGAAATAGAAGAGGTACTGTAGCATAACATACCATTGGGACACCTAGAACCCTTAATTTTCAATTTATTCCAAATAAAAATAATGGGTTATAGTGTCCCAGTATTTAAACACAATAGGTAATTCAACTGATGGCTGACTGACAATTGGTACAGACCCTAATGCCATGCACAACTCTGATGTGCTTGAACGGTGTTTATGTACCTGTACTTCTGTTCTGAAAAAAAGAAGGATCTTACATGAGTGGGCATTTCATACGAAATTTAAGAGACAAAACCTTTGGAAAGTTTCATAAATTTCAAATGAAGTGACTTCAAGAGAAATATGCAGTTGTCATATATGACTATTTGTAGTAAGATTTTATTGCCAGAAAAGTTCACACTTTTGTCGAGCCTGCTTGTGATGAGCAAGACACAGTTTTTACAGTTTGAGTTTGGTGTATGTGCATGTGTGCATTGTGCATGAATTGTGTGTCTGTCTGGATTTTCTACATAATGTATGGATTTCAAAATAATTATAGCCCTGCTTTAAAAAAGTGGGGGCTATACTGGATTTGTCTTGTCCTTCTTTGATTCGGTAATTCCGTTATTCATCATAACTCAAAAACCTTTGAGGTATTTTCATAAAACTTCACACTAATGTAAAGCACTATGAGACGATATGCAGAGTGCATGAAACATAACTCTGGATTGCCTACTTTTGGAGTTATTGCCCTTTGAACAGTGAAAAATGGCAATTTTAACCATGTCATCAAAAACCGTTCGAGGTATTTTCATGAAACTTCACACAAATGTAAATCGCTATAAGACGATGTGCAGAGTGTAAAACCATAATATGTTCTGTAAAAGGGTTATCCTTTGGATGCATAACTCCGGATTGCCTACTTTTGGAGTTATTGTCCTTTGAACATTGAAAAATGCCAACTGTAATGCTGTTATTCATGATAACTCAAAAACCGTTTGAGGTATTTTCATGAAACTTCACACAAATGTAAAGCACTTTGAGACAACGTGCAGAGCGCATGAACCATAACTTTTGGAGTTATTGCCCTTTGAACATTGAAAAATGGCAATTTTAACCTTGTCATCAAAAACCTTTTGAGGTATTTTCATGAAACTTCACACAAATGTAAAGCACTATGAGATGATTTGCATAGTGCATGAACCATAACTCTGGATTGCCTACTTTAGGAATTATTGCCCTTTGAACATTGAAAACTGGCACTCAGAATAAACCCAGTACAGTAATATTAAAATTTGTGTCCGTTCCATAACTCTGAAAATATTTCAGATATTTTCACGCATCTGTAAAGCAAATGTAAAGAACGATGAATCGAGGTGCAGAGCAGAAGAACCGTTACTCTGGTTTGCTTACTTTTGGAGTTATTGCCCTTTGAACTTGGAATAAACTCAGTACAGTAATAATTTGTTTCCACTCCATAACTAAGAAACCGTTTCCGATATTTTCACAAACCTTTACACAAATGTAAAGCAAGTTATGAGGCAAGATGTCATAATAATTTGTGTCACTTTATATAGAACTCTTGGCAATATTTGCAATATTTATTAAAGTGTGTATTGTCAATGCAGCTCCTTATACAGTTTGCTGCTGTTCCTTCATTATCACTGTTGCTATTTGATGTAAGTATGGTTGATTATTTTTCATATCATATTCTTGATCATAAAAAAGTGCTTCTCGTATATCATATTCTTGATCATAAAAAAGCGCTATAGTCAGTTATAGTTTGGGTTTTGTTCTCCTCGATGAGTAGAAGTGCCATTTGAAACATTTATTTAGGTAGGTTGTAGGTCAAGGTCTTAACTTGAAGGTCAAAGGATAAATGGTCATAAATGGAGCTTGCGGACAATAGCTTCTGCATTCATGAATGGATTTCAAAATAATTTGGAGCAGTTGTTCTCCTTGAGGTGTAACAGTGCCATATGTTTGTTTGTTTGTTTGAATTGAGTTTTAACATCCCCATTAACACTTTTGTCTTTAGGTCATTTTGGAGATGTTGGGACTTTTTTCCAACATTGAGATGAAATGACATCTCGAGCCCTTCTGCTCAATGAAACCAGAAGGCCTATATGCACTGGACAGTCTGACTCACTCAGAGCAGTGCCATTTGAAACATTTGTTCAGGTACGTGTAGGTTGAACCTCAAGGTCACACTTGAAGTTCAAATGATGAAATGGCTGTAAATGGTAAAATAAATAATAATTTGAGCATGTCCAGGCCATAAGTTGTACATTCATGCATGGATTTCCAAATTATTTGTCACAGTTGTTCTCCTTGAGGAGTAGCAGAGCCGTTTGAAACATTTAATCAGCAGGTTGAAGGTTAAGGCCACAGTTGAAGGTCAAATAATAAAATGATTGTTTAATATGAATAATGAAATAATATTTAGAGTTTGTCCCGGCCATAAGATCTACATTTGTGTATGGAATTCAAAATAATTTGGCACAGTTGTTCTCCTTGAGAAGTAGCAGTGCCATTTAAAACATTTAATCAGGAAGGCTGAAGGTCAAGGTCACAGTTATGAGTCAGATTATATAATGGTAATTAGTTGAGCTTGTCTAGGCCATAACTTCTACATTTATGCTTGGATTTAAAAATAATTTGGCACACATGTTCATTTGAAACATTTCTTCAGGGTTGATGAAGGCCAAGGTCACACTGAAGGTCAGCTGATAAAATTTTCATTTAAAATTTAGCTTGACCAGGCCAGAATCTCTACATTTATGCATGGATTTCAAAATAATCTGGCACAGTTGTTTACTTTTTAGAAACATTTGTTCATGTAGGTTATAGGTCAAGGTCACCTGAAGGTCAACTGATAAAATGGTCATAAATTGAGCTTGTCGAGCCATAACTTCTACATTTATGCATGGATTTAAAAACAATTTGGCACGGTTGTTCATTTGAAACATATGCTCAGGTAAGTTGAAGTCAAGTTCACACTTGAAGGTCAAACAATAAAATGATCATTGACTCAAGAGTAAATATTGTTAATTGAAATTTTTGGTTCATAAATATTACAAAAAAGAAATTGCTGTCTAAGCATGGTTTTGTTTGAGTGGTGTTTGTATAATAATTGAGTGAATCAGTTCTTCACATGCCTATAGGTCATTTAAGCAAACAGTGGGCTTGACAAGTTGTCCCCAGACAACCATTCTAGATTTAATAGAAATTGATGACATCATAACTTTACTTACTAATAACAAAGTGTTATTAAACTTATCCTCATTCGATTTTTGGACATTATGTATGAAGTATTAAGTAACTGAATAACAATAAAAAGTTTTTCTTTGCCAAAGGACAAAGTTAAGAGAAAGTACTGAACATTGTTTTATTTTCATGTTACTTACCAGTTTTCATAAATTTGTTACCTGGAAAATTGCATCAGTACCTTATACACTTAAAATTGAATAATAGACTAGGAAATACACAAGTTTGCAAGAACTCTAGGAGAAAGCAAGAGATTTAATCTGTTTAATAATTTTCTTCAAGGGTAAAGTAACAATGGTTCAAGATGCCAAACTCTTGTAGAAGAAAACCAATTTGATGTGGGCAACACAAAGGAGAGCCCTAATTGCTCTGCACTAACAAGCTGATAGAGCCAATTCCAGTGGGCATCACAGGAGGTTAGTATGTTAATCAAAGCGCCAAAGGCACTGAAATGACAGATTCTATGACAAAATCAACACACTGTGAAAACTTACAGACAACCTTTCTAAAAGATCTTAAAATTTAGAAAAGTAGTTCTGCAAATTCCATTGTATGATATGTTTGCAGATGTCTATACACCGATGGTATTATGAAATGCCATTCGATGTTTCAAATTTTGGAAAGAAACTATTTACATTTTCAAAACCAAACATTAAAATTCAAGTTTTAACAATGCTACTGTCAATAAGTAACATTTTTGTCTGGTCGGTTGTGGATACCTCCCCCAAAAAGATACTCTATGGGAAAGAGATCGGAGGAGAACGGCTGGTCAGTCCAGTACATGAATTCCATTGGCTTGAAGACATTTTTGAATAAGAACAGCACTATAATCCCGCCCGCAATCCTGCTGGATTAGATATCCTGGATTTTGAGCTTAAACAAATATATGGAGCCACGCGAGGCCGACGCATTTGATTGATGTAACGTCTCGCTCAGCACTATAATCCCGCCCGCAATCCTGCTGGATTAGATATCCTGGATTTTGAGCTTAAACAAATATATGGAGCCACGCGAGGCCGACGCATTTGATTGATGTAACGTCTCGCTGTTCAGTTAACGTCTCAGCCATGATCTTAAATGTTCTTAATGTCGCTAGCTACATGCAATAGCTCGACATACAATTTCGCTTATTCCATCCGATATATCATGCTCTATTACGCACGCGTCGCCTTGGCATACCTTACATATATGTCGAAACATCCCGAAACGACAATCGGCGTGATTCACGCTGAAGTGCGATGTGTCACTGAAACCCATATCACGCGAGTCGCTTAGACGCCAATATACATGTACGTATTTCAGGCACCAGCGTAAGTGTTCCGTACTGTGTCGACATATTAATTTTGGTCACGACAGGGACGTCTAGCTCTCAAAAGTGCATCGCATAAGGGCGACGTTCAGTGTCAGTGCTTATTAGTCGGTAGTTGAAACCCTTTGTTTATCTACAGGTACAGTGTAGCATATGCCGGCGGAAATCTGCTTCGCATATGTGTCTGTCGGATGACGTCGGTCTTCCGCTACGTCGACGTTTAGCGTCTGTTGATAGTAAGATGTCACTCCAACAGGCATTTAGATAACACACATGTGGCGCCCAAAATCAGAGTCAACGCCATCCGCTTTACGACCAGCATCTAACTGTCCATTAGAAGCCTCCATGATGTAGTGGTTATGCTACTCGCCTTGTAAACCAGGGATCGCAAGATCGAACCCGAACTTCTCCAGGCTTTCGTATGAGTCTTTAAACCGAGGTATCGTCTCCGTATGACCTTAGCTGTTGGTGGGACGTAAAACACAAACACTCACTCACTCACTCTAACTGTCCAGGGTTTAATGAAAAATGTTGCAATACATTCTCACGTGCTGCTTTTTGAGAACAAAATACAATTTCTTTTCTAGGCACGACCTTACATCACACATCAAAAGTTTGATCCTGAACATGTGGTTTCTATCAGCGCTGGTGTGAAGGTGATACACAGGATCGTTGGCCCCCGCTCATCGGGGCTTAAAGAAATAGATGGGCTGCATGATGCTTCCACGCAGAGCTGAAACCGACCCGCACACGAGTACTGGTAATCTGCTTAGAGGATCTAAGCCTGCCCAGGCAAAGCGGTGCAAAGCCTCCATGCATATAAACCCTATTGGTTTCATTGGGGGCAGGGCTTGAGATGTCATTTCTTCTCAGTGTCGGGTAAAAGTCCCTAAAATTGGAAGCAACGTCTCCAAAATGACCTATACAGTGTTGACGGGGACGTTAAACCTCAAATCAAACAAAACAAAACACAGGATCGTGGCCAGGCTGGTAACCATACGTCACGGTTTTTTAGCTTAAGGGCATGGCGCATAAGCGTATTGTAATCATGCAATCGTTTGGTTTCAGAATCATAGCACCGAAAGTGTTGGTGGGATTTAGGTTGGGGTAAAAGTCCTGGGCTGAGATTTAAACTGTTTAATTTAACTCTGCAATTCCAAACAAATAGTGAAGATTTTGATAAGAAGCGCATTCTGCAGCGTTTGAACTTGATTTCAGGATGACCCTCTTCAGTCTTATGGAATACCCTGATCTCACTGCGGCTGTTTTCTGCAAGAAAAGGTTATTCCGAGATAGTCAGTAGACGTTAGCTCTGAATCGCTTTTCTTATTAGTAACTTTGGGTCGAATGCCAAACAAACAACCCAAACATAGCCGGGTCGTTTGTCAGTGTTGGGTACACTGCACTTGAATCAAATGTTCGATCTGGCAAACAATGAAGACTAAGATCAAATGCCACAGAACACGGTGCTGATCTTGTTCTACATTTTTGCATCAGTTCCTAACATCTTAAGTTTAAACGGATCAGTCCAAGTCCTCGTTCATGACCAGCCTGCATTTAGAGACAATCGGCATGATTGGTGTCAGTGCTTTGATTTATTCACTTCCTTGAGTTTCTCGAGTGTACTCTTCCATCACTGAAGTTGGGCTCATCCATTCTGCTAAATATGGCACCTATAATTATATCACAGGACCTACACTGTTTGCATAGGTATCTGTACCATATTCCAGGGTTGAAAGGGACAGCCTTTCTCGCAAAAGCTGATATACACCTAGTTGTTACTGACCTAGATTTGACCTCGAATGTCGGAAAATCCATTAATATTCTGGTCTGCAGCTGACCGGCTGGTCTATAAGGATTAAATATTGACAGCACTGTTAGAAAACAGTGTGAAACCTGAGCAGACGTCCGAGCAGACGCCGCTTTGATCTGGGTATACAGTCTCGCATGATGCAGCTGATTCATATGAAATGCTGAATCTATTCTCTTGAAGGTAAGATAAAATCGTCAAGTCGTTTGCTTCAAAAGTTTGTATTGCGATTAAAGGATGTACAATTTTGATAACTGCGCCAAACCGGACTACAGTTTGTGCGGACTCATATTTCTTTGGCGGTGAAAGCCGGAAGAAAGTCGTAAGAAAGCCGGAACTACTTTACAACACGCAGGATAGCTAGAAATGACAGATTGAATCTGCCATTAAAAATGGATTTGATCAGGGAATAAAGTAAGAATTTACTCATCTTCGCAAGCCAAGATTATATATTATGTTCACTTTGTCTCTCTGTACTTTCGGCGCGCAGAAAAATGTCACGGAAATAGTCACAGAAAAAGGTCACAGAAAAAAATCACAATAAGAAAATAAAGAACTATTCCAATAAAAAGATGTTGCTAATAAATTAAAATAATGACATCACCTACTCTTCCGACTTTTACCTATGTAAAGTGGGGTTTAAAAGGGTGTTCATTCTACAGATCACTGCCTTTGCTTCTGATTTGTTATTGTGATTCATTAATGCATTCATGTACTTGATATTTAATGTATTCATTCAAACTGTCAAACAGAATCACACACAGTGTAGATCCTTAGCAGATGGCTTCTATCTGGATCCACACTGTTTAGAAAGGCGGAGTATATCCTGGTTCAGCAAGACATGGGTTAAACACAAAAATATGGCATAAATGGTAGGTTAAACAATGAACTAATATACATGCTTGCATAGAAGTTAACATGTATGATGTCAAAGGCTGCTATCTCATTGAGTTCCAGCGGAACATACAGATAAACCTGCTGTGAGTTAAAATATTGGACTGATTTTAGCTGATATACTTTCACTGGGAGGTTTTAATTGCTAACCAGATTCTTTAAACAAATAGTGTGGTCCTGAGCAGCCGGCTGAGCGGAAACCACATTCCCCGGCACCTGATCTGTGTATTCAGTGTTTGGCAAACCCAACCAGATTCCATAGATAGCTCTCTAACACAACTCTCTGACATAACAGGTTTTTTGTTTGTTTGATATAAGGTTTAACGTCCCGGTAAACAATGTAAAGGTCATTTTGGAGACGTTGCTTCCAATTTTGTGGGACTTTACCCGACATTGAGATGAAATGACATCTCAAGCCCTGCTGCTCAATGAAACCAATAGGGTTTATAAGCATGGACAGGCCGACTCGCACCACTTTGCCTGGGCAGGCTTAGATCCTCTAAGCGCTTTACCAGTACTTGTGTGCGGGTCGGTTTAAGCTCTGCGTGGAAGCATCGTGCAGCCTATCTATATCTTCAACCTGATGGGCGGGGCCCGACATAACAGGTACCATCGATAAAAGTAGTCTGACTATTTTCTATTTATAACCATTAGTTACATGAATTACAGCATTAATACAGATTTGTCCTTTAGTAACTTAAGGTCAATTGTTAGAGTTGTGTTCAGTATTTAATCACTCAGTGTTTTTTTTAGCTCACCAGAGCCGAAGGCTCCGGGGGAGCTTATAGGATAGGCAGTTGTCCGTCGTCGTCGTCTGTCCTATGACGTCACAATTTCAAAGGACATCTCCTCTGAAGCCACTGGGCCGATTGGGCTCAAATTTTATCTGTAGCATCCTTGGGATGGGGGATTGAAAGTATGTGTTTTTTTTATCAAAATCGTCTCATTAGTTTGGTTGCTATGGCAACTTGTAGTTTCCATAGACTTATAATGGGGAAAATTGAAAAATGGCATTTAATGCCAAGCCTCTGCAGATATTTTGACAAAACTTACATAAAAATGTTCCTTAGGCAATCTACTATCTGCCGTATGATTTTAGGCCTACTGCTCATTTGTATTGGTTGCCATGGAAACCAAAATAAAAAAAAAATAGAAAAAAAATACTTCAAAAATCATCTCCTCAGAAACCGAATGCTCTATAAGGCTGAGAGTTTTTTGGAATATTCACCATATTTGTCTTTACAAGTTTTGTGTTTGTTATAAAATTTGGCTCTTTAGTTTGGTTGCTATGGCAACTTAGATTTTCCATAGACTTATAATGGGGAAAACTGAAAAATGGCATTTGCTGCCAAGTTATTGCAGATATTTTGACAAAATTTTTATAGAACTGTTCCTTGAGTAAATATCTCTAAGCCATATGCTTTAATGCCAACATGGGGGTCTCCCAGGTTAAGCCGGGGCCATGCCCCGCCCCATCCACTTCATAAAAGGCCATAAAACGCGGAAACCATCCAGATCCCCACCCCAAAACCATATATATTCTTGCTCCTTATGATAAGATGCATTCAGTGACACCAACTTGGGGGTCTCCCGGGGTGCGCCTGTGCCTTTCCCCACCCCTTCTTCTTCACAAAAGGTCATATATCTCAGAAACCATTTAGATCCCCACCCCGAAACCATATATATTCTTGTTCCTTATGATAAGACGCATTCAGTGACACTAACCTGGGGGTCCCCCGAGTTGTGCCGAGGTCATGCCCCACCCCCTCCATTTCTTAAAAGGCCCAATATCTTGGAAACCTTAAAGATCCCCACCCCTAAACCCTATATATTCTTGTTCCTTATGAAGAGACTCATTCATTGACACCAATTTGGGGGGTCTTCCACTCTTCCTGGGTGCGCCGGGGCCTTGCCCCAACCCTCCACTTTACAAAATGCCATCTATCTCAGAAACCATTAAAAAAATAGAAAAAAAAAATACTTCAAAAATCATCTCCTCAGAAACCGAATGCTCTATTAGGCTGAGAGTTTTTGGAAATATTCACCATATTTGCCTATACAGGTTTTGTATTTTTTTTATAAAATTTGACTCTTCAGTTTGGTTGCTATGGCAGCTTAGATTTTCCATAGACTTATAATGGGGAAAACTGAAAAATGGCATTTACTGGCATTTACTGCCAAGTCATTGCAGATATTTTGACAAAACTTTTATAGAAATGTTCCTTTTGTAAATGTCTCTCAGCCATATGCTTTAATGCCAACATGGGGGTCCTCCAGGTTAAGCTGGGACCATGCCCTACCCCCTCCACTTCATAAAAGGCCATATAACTCAGAAACCATCCAGATCCCCACCCCAAAACCATACATATTCTTGTTCCTTATGATAAGATGCATTCAGTGACACCAACCTGGGGGTCCGCCGGTATGTGCTGGGGTCATGCCCCACCCCCTCCATTCCATAAAAGGCCCAATATCTTGGAAACCTTACAGATCCCCACCCCTAAACCATATATATTCTTGTTCCTAATGATAAGATGCATTCAGTGATCCCAACCTGGGAGTCCCCCGGTACGTACCGGGGTCATGCCCCACCCCCTCCATTCCATAAAAGGCTCAATATCTTGGAAACCTTACAGATCCCCACCCCTAAACCATATATATTCTTGTTCCTTATGAAACTATACATTCACTGACACCAACTTGGGGGGTCTCCCGGGGTGTGCCTGGGCCTTGAACCACCACTTCTTCTTCACAAAAGGCCATATATCTCAGAAACCATTTAGATCCCCACCCCAAAACCATATATATTCTTGTTCCTTATGATAAGACGCTTTCAGTGACACCAACCTGGGGGTCCCCGGGTTGTGCGGGGGTCATGCCTCACCCCCTCCATTTCATTAAAGGCCCAATATTTTGGAAACCTTACAGATCCCCACACCTAAACCCTATATATTCTTGTTCCTTATGAAGAGACTCATTCATTGACACCAATTTGGAGGTCTTCCTGGTTGCACCGGGGCCTTGCCCCACCCCTCCACTTCACGAAAGGCCATCTATATCAAAAACCATTCAGATCCCCGCCCCAAAACCTTATATATTTTTGTTTCTTATGATATGACGCATTCATTGACACTAACCTGGGGGTCCCCCAGGATGTGCCGGAGTCGTGCCCCACCCCTTCATTTCATTAAAGACCCAATATCTTGGAAACACCTCCACCGCTTAAGAAGCCTTATAACTCCGGTATACAGATCCCCACTGCTACACCATATATATTCTTATTCCTTATGATAATACGCATTTAGTGATTCCAGCCAGAGCTCCATTGGGTCCCTGCCCTACACCCTCTACTTAATAAAAGGCCTAATGTTTTAGATACTGTGTCCAGATGCATGCTCATTTGGATATAGGGGTTCATTTGGGAGACTTTATAATTGGTAGATTAAAATCACATCATGTTAAAATACATGGCTATCATTGGGCAGTGCCCACCTGAGCTCTGGTGAGCATAGTGGCCCATGGGCCTCTTGTTTTTTTGTACATTTAAGTTGTGGGACAACCTTACATAGCAATGTATCTTCTGATTGGCAAACAAATAACAAGCACTAAGGAAAACAATTTGCTGCTGCAAATAGATGGCATTGCAGGAAATCTGATTTGTGAATAGGCCATCAGCTACCTAAGAGTATGTATTGTTTAGCCCTTCACTGCCATAGGGGACTCTCGTCAACAGCCTGGCTGACGGCCATAGGTGCCTTTTGTCGGCAATGTATGATACCAGCTTTTACCTTGTTAAGTAAGTTTCACAAGCTGTTAAATCTTATGGAACACGGCATTCTATTTTTAGACTTGCTCTTTGTTGTTTACCGTTTGATTTCCATAGACTTATAATGGGGAATAATAAAAAATGGCAGGGTCCCCCAATTTGTGCCCGGGCCATGCCCCACCCACTCCACTTCATAAAGGGCCCTATATCTCAGAAACCATTCAGATCCACATTCATAAACCATATATATTCTTATTCCATGTGATAAGACACATTTAGGGACCCAACCAATTTTATCTGGTAGATAGACTCTTTATTATTACTCCCCCGCATAGGATGATGCCTGGAGGATATAGTTTTCTGTGCATTCGAACCTCCATCTGTACTAGTATGTGTACATACTTACACACAAATCATGTTTGTTTGTTTGTTTGATTTGAAGTTTAACATCGCAGAGACGTTGCTTCCAATTTTGTGGGACTTTGACCAGACTTTAAGATGAAATGGCATCTCAAGCCCTACCGCCCAATGAAATGAATAGGGTTTATAACCATGGAAGGTCTGACCTGGACAGGCTTAGATCCTCTAAGAAAACACGATAGAGTGTCTTTAGAAGGCGAAACCAGGTCTGGTTGCCCGTCAGATGCCACCGATGAAGAAACGGGGCCTGGTGTACTCTGATAGGCGAATTAAGGTGGAAAAAATAACGATTGCATTACACATTTCACACGGTAGCCGCCCAATGAAACCAACAGGATTAATAAGCATGGATGGGCCGACTCGCATGGCTTTGCCTGGGCAGGCTTAGTTCCTCTAAGCGGTTTACCAGTACTCGTGTGCGGGCCAGTTTTAGCTCTGCGTGGAAGCATCATGCAGCCCATCTATTTCTTCAAGCCCCGATGGGTGTGGGCTGACAAGTCATGTTAAACTCAGCTTAAGGCCAGATAGAACATGAACTCATATTTTCCAACCCATGAGTTGGATTTGGTTCATATTTGGTATGACGACAGATATAGGTCCAAAGTTTTATTCAGCAGTACTCCCACCCATGCCCATGACCTCAAGGTCAAGGTCAGTGACTTGGAATTTGTTTATGTTAAAGACTCTGGTAAAGGTATGTGTACCAGATAGAACCTTATTATTTATCTTACTATTCAAATAACATCTCCTAAACTATAAGTCAGAAGTTGGATTGAACTTAATGAGAGGCATCAGGGTGACATGGAAATCTACAATTGCTAAAATTGTTTTGTTGTGATATGCAGGATGGCCTGCAAGGAGGCCATTTTGAAAACCTTCAAACCAAATCTACTGCCAAAAGCAGCTGCAAACGATAGCTCTGCCTTTACAAACTATACACCCCCACTCTGCACCAACATCATCTCTTCATAAATCCTAAATCAGACTTAGCTGTTCAGAAACTTAATTAGAAGTTGTTGTTGGTTTGGAGTTTAACAGCCCAGTCAACACTGTTTTAGGTCATTTTTGAGCCGGTCAGTTTACCTATCCACACTTTCCTGGATAGGCTTATATGTAAGCGGTTAACCAGTACAGTGCACATTCTTTTGCCAGAAACTGACAACTGCCCTTCTTGAATCAGCGGAATGGGGAAATTGGCCGTATAAAAGATTTCATGATCAATCTCCACGAAAGAATGTTGCCGACCCCGGCAGGAATCGAACCTGCGTCCTCCTGATTACCAGTCAGACGCGCATCAAACTGAGCTACCGAGGCTGGCAACTTAATAAGAAGCATCAAGGCAGCATGCAGATTCAGAACTGATAAATTTTAAATTAAAGCAATGTGATCTGATAAGACAAGATGGCAACCAAGGTACAATGTAAAATATATGATCATCCTCATCCAGATGAGTGATTCTGGCCCACTTGGGCCTCCAGTCATTACAGTTCAACTGTCATTACAGTTCAACTGTACTCTTATACTACTGGTATCTCAAATGGACCAGAAAATGTACTTGTGAAATCAGTAGTTTGAGCTATACTTTGGTTTTGAGATATCCATAATTGACTGTATAAACTATAATGAATCCACATATCAAGACAAAGTGTGCTTGACTCTGAATCTGAATCATGCTCCTTTACTAGTTGAGACTATTTCTCTAGAAGCATTCTATTAAAGTGAATTCTGAATGAAAAGTTAAATACGTTTTATAAAAGGGTTATGCTTTGGAAGCAAGGAATACACCACAGAACTAGAGAATATAAAGTGTGCATGTTTTCTGGGCTAGACTAGCTAGTTTCGGCCAATCAGTGACCCTCGAGTATTTTCAAATTTCCACAATGAAATCAATGATCATAAAGTATAAGAAAATACAAATAACACTATAATGTAGGGCAGGGAGACTTTTTTACAGCCGCCACACATTCTTAGACATCAGCTGCAGTGACGTTAAATATGTTCTATAATAGGGTTATCCTTTGGAAGCAGGGAGTACACCGCAGAACTGAAAAATATGAAGTTTGCATGTTTTCTGGGCCAGACTAGCTAGTTTCAGCCAATTAGGCCTCATCATTGTCCCTAAAGTATTATCAAACTTCCACAATGGCATCAATGATCCCAAAGGACAAGAAAATACAAATTACACTATGATGTAGGACAGGAAGACTGTTTCTTGCATACCAGACAAGGAAATCCGTGATTTTACCCTGGGATAGAAATTTATGTTCTGACCCTGGTGTTCCGACCCCAAATCGAATATAATCGCGTGTTTGATAAATGCACTGGTTGATTACAACCTCATGCGCGGCGTCGTCATGCGTGACGTCACTAAACATTCCTGTTGTGTCATCACGAAATGGCGGACGTCGGTAACCGAAGTGACAGCAGCATTAAAATTCGCAATAGAAATGGAAGGTATGCAAGAAAAAGAATCCGTCCCTCGGGATCACTGTCCGGCATCACTCGGCAAGCCTCGTGATGCCGGACAGTGTCCCTCAGGACGTATTTTTCGATCCACCCCTCACACCCATATAAGATTCTTATATTACTGCGACCACACATTCCCAGACATCAACTGTAGTGAAGTTAAATATGTTCTATAAAAGGGTTATCCTTTGGAAGCAAGGGGTACACCACAGAACTGGAAAATATGAAGTGTGCATGTTTTCTGGGCCAGACAAGCTAGTTTCGGCCAATTAGGCCTCATCAGTGACCCTCAAGTATTTTCAAACTTCCACAATGGAAGTTGAAGTAATGGATTAAAGCTTCCCAGTGTCGAGGCAGAACCATGGTAGCTCAGTGGGTTAAGTGCTGGCCTACTGATATAGCAGTCCTGAGTTCACCCCACTTGATGCAAAATCTTCTTAAACGTCAACTGGATTCCATTGCACACAACATTTCATTATCAGCCTATGATCGTCTTGGTATGACGAAAATACTGTTGAAAAGAATGTAAAATAACAAGTCATCCATACATCCCAATAATGAGGGCAATTAACGTATTCAGTCTTTCATTTGAACATAACCCATAATATGATATCACCATTTCAGTGCCCGACAGTCCAGTGGCTCAAAATTCGACCTACCACATAAGTGAGGAAGTGCACCATGAAGGAACACTGATCTGCACCTTGAATGCACATCTGTCTGTGATCAAGTCTTTTAGTAAGTCTTTAAATAGTCAAGAACAAATACAGAAAGTTCTATTTTGTTTGTTTGATTTGCGGTTTAACTTCCCCGTCAACACTGTAAAGGTCATTTTGGAGACGTTGCTTCCAATTTTATAGGACTTTGACATGACATTGAGATGAAATGACATCTCAAGCCCTGCCACCCAATGAAACCAATAGGGTTTATAAGCATGGACGGTCCGACTTTAAGCTGTTTACCAGTACTCATGTGTGGGGCGGTTTCAGCTCTGCGTGGAGGCATCATGCAGCCCATCTATTTCTTCAAGCCCCGATAGGCGGGGGCTGAGAAAGTTCTATACTTTCTTAAAAATTCTTAAGACTTGGACACATACAATAATAACTATTAATTATGATTATTGTCTTGGAAATGGAAGAGTGTGGTTTTATAATCCAGGTATTTGCCAAAAGATGGGGATCAAATGACAGATAGTGTAACCTCTGATAAGACTGTTCTAAGGATCTGGGACTGCACTGTTTGCTCATTTATGTCTGTCTCAATATATATTCTCTATTAGGCTACAATAGAAAGAATTCCTACAGGGGTGAGAGAGTTGTTTTCCATGAACTTTGTGATAGTGAGTTAGATATTGTCAAAAAGAATTTCCCTTATTTTCAGTGAGAACTACTTAAGTACTGTATTTAAAAAACAACTTGGTAAACTCAGGATTTCTAAATGCATGCATGCAAAGAACATGGATATAAATGAGAGTACTTTCAGGGATGATTAATGTTATCAAGAATTTGCCTCCCATTACATTGGCATTTGTTCTAAAAGACCATGTTCCCTTGAGGCCTCTTAAGTCTTTAAGGGAGCAAGTTTTTTTATTTAATTAAGTGTTGCCACCATTTGGAAGCATTTCTTTGTTAGGATGGCAAACAGGAAATCTCAAAACTTGTGTCGCATTTATATTTAGAAGCAAAATAACATAAAGGTATATGTGTGTGTGTGAATTCGTGTTTAACGTTCTTTCAAAAAATTTTCAGTCATAGCACGACGGTGTCATGTTGCGACAGGGAGCTCAATGCTAACTTTTATAGTGCTGCTTCACTGAAGTATCATGTCCCAGACACATTACATGATACCACACCCAGTCACATTATCCTGACACTGGGTCGACCAGGCCTAGCTCTACCCCGTAAATCTGAGTGCCAAGCGAGGAGCAGCTAGTACCATTACTAACAGCTTTGGTATATCGCGGCCCGGGATCGAACCCGTGACCTCCTGTTCCCTGGAGCGGACACTCTACCAACTAAGCTTTGGGGGCCGGTACATAAAGGTATATCCATACTCATTAATAATACATTTAACATTTTTTATAGGTTTTCATGGAGAACTATGACACTGGCAGCTGTTGGCTGGTAACCAGAGAATCCAACTCCAAGACAGACAGAGAAAGGGGCTGACAACTACCATACCTGTCTCAGAAACGAAACCTTGACATACTCTTGAGAGTTCAACCCTTCAAGCACAAAAAGTTGATAACAAAATCTGCTTCTGCAACATTAAAACAACGTTTCATCAAAGCAATATCCTATTGAAAATTCAAAGACTAGAGGGCAAACAGTTCAGATCTAGATGGGGCAACTCATTATGAACCGCCATTTCAGGCTCTATGTTGTTTTCAAATTCAGCTATTTTCATCTGTATTAATTTTTCTATAAAAATTTGTCATTGTTGAAGTTTGCTCCTGTAGCAAACCTTTTTTTATTCCCCCACCATTCAAAACATGGTGGAAGGACATATAGTGTTGCCCCTGTCCGTTTTTGTCTGTCCATTCGTATGTCCGTCCAAAACTTAAACAGGGTCAATAACTTGCTTATTTCTGGATCGATTTTGAAATTACCAGGACAGTACATCCAAGGGCAAGGTCGTATAAAAGGTTAAAGGTCAAAATGTTGATCCCATCACGAAAACCTGCCAATACAAATACAGTGTAAATTTTACCACAGAAAAAAGAAAATTTTAAGATGAAAAATTGTGCTAGTTTAAGCTTGCCAGTATGAAGTACATGGAGAGCTATTGTTGTCACCTCGGCATGCACGTTTGTGTGTGCGTTCCCATCACACTGCGTTAAAAGTTTTTCAAATGCTTATATCTCAACAGTCACTCATCACAGACCACTCATATTTGGAACTAAAGTACCTGGGAGTGTCTTCTGATGTTCGAAGAGAACAGACCCCTGGGTTCATGCCCCGCGGTGGGGCTAGGGGTCAAAATCTAGAACACTTCTGTAAAACTGTTAAAAGTTTTTGAAATGCTTATATCTCAACAGCCACTCCTCACAAAGCATTAATATTTACAACTTGGGTACCTGGGAGTGTCTTCTGAGATTCCAAGACAACACACCCTTGGGTTCATGCCTGGGAGTGGGGATGGGGTGCAGCTAGGGGTCAAAATCTTTGACATCTTTGTAATTTGTTGCTAACAAGCTATGCTGTCATGAGACAGCTCTTGTTCTTATTTCTGCTCAAAACATAGATTGTGGGTACTCATTAGAACCACCTCTTCAAGGTGATTCTAACGAGTACCCACAATATATGTTTTGGGTACTCATTAGAACTGCCTCTTGAGGCGGTTCTAATGAGTACCCTCAATATATGTTTTAGAGCAGAAATAAGAAAATTGATTACCCCTGAAAACCCCAGTTTTACTATATTAAAGAGGGGTTCAAGGGGGTAAAAATTATATAGGTGTGTTTTTGGTTATGCGAAACTTAAACACGGCCAATAACTTCCTTATTACCAGATGGCTTTGGAAATTGCTTGGTCAATATGTTAAAATCATGAGACAATGTATTGCCTCCAAAATCCAGGTATGTACCTCCAAGGTCAAGGTTGTATTTAGAGGTCAAAGGTAAAAATTGGGTCCGAAACTTAAACATGGTCAATAACTTTCTTATTTCTGGATGGATTTTGAAATTGCTTGGCAGAAATGTTAACCAGCATGAGACTATCTATCTCGCGCAAAACCCAGGTCCACACCTCCATGTCAAGGTTTTATTAGAGGTCAAAGGTTAATAAAAGGGTCAGAAACTTAAACACGGTCAATTACTTCCTTATTTCTGGATGGATTTTTGAAATTACTCGGCAGAAAGGTTAACCTTCATGAGAGGATATGTCATGTACAATATCCAGGTTGGTACCTTTATAGTCAAGGTCATACTTAGCAGTCAAATTTAAAGAAAATGTCTTTTTCTTGTGTCTGGTTATTCTGAATAGATTCGGAAATTACTTGGTAGAAATATTAATCATCCTGAGTTGATGTATCATGCGCAAGACCCAGGTTGGTGCCTCCAAAATCAAGGTCATACTTAGAGGTCAAAGGTAAAGAAATGCGTCTGTTGTGTCTGCTCAATACCTTTGTTGTTCCTGGATGGACTTGGAAATTACTTGGCAGGAATGTTAACCATCTTGAGACAATTTGTTGCACGCGAGACCCAGGTCGGTACCTGTAAGGTCAAGGTCAGACTTATCAGTCAAAGGTCAACTACTAACATCAACATATTTTCAGGCGGGGACATAGAAGCGCCCTTGGTGCAGTGGTTATACTACTCGCATTGTAAATCAGGGGTCACAGGATCGATCCCGGGCTTCTCCAGACATATATAAGCTTGTCTATAAAAATATAGGGAGCTATTTTTGTCACCATGGCAAGGGTGTCACTTTAAAGTTTTATACCCAAGTTTTTATATGCTGCCTCTCATTAGTGGCAGGGTATTATGTTTTCATTTTGGCAGTTTGTGTTTCTGCTTGCTCATTCATCTTTCTGTCCATCTGTAGTACGTACTTCCTGAATTTTGTTTCGGTTCGATAGTGACAAGGTGAGCTTTTGTGCTCACATTTCGTCCGTCGTGCGTGCGTCCGTGCGTCAGCAAACAATTTCAAGTAGGTATATCTCTAATACCCCATAGCCAATATTGATGAAATTTCATAAGAAGCATCATCAGGTATGGGGAAAGGCTGCATGAGGTTTTTAGGCTGATCCGATTGGAATTCTTGTTGCCATGGCAACATAAAGCTCCCACAGACTTACAATGGGAAATATTAAAATCCTCTTCTCTGAAACCACAGGACCCAGAGGTTGGATATTTAGCTTGTAACAATGTCAAGTGGTCACCTACAAAAATCCGGCCAATCATGCCCCTGGGGTCCAAATAAGCCACACACCCGGGGCCCCTTAGACAAAGTTTGTCGGCCCGAACCCCATAGGGGCTAGAAGAAATATATGGGCTGCATGATGCTTCCACGCAGAGCCGAATCCAGCCCACACACTAGTACTGGTAAACTGCTTAGAGGATCTAAGCCTTCCAGGAACCGCGGTGCGAGGCTGACCGTCCATGCTAATAAACCCTATTGGTTTCATTGGGCTACAGGGCTTGAGATGTCATTTCATCTCAATGTCGGGTAAAAGTCCCACAAAATTGGAAGCAACGTCCCAAAAATGACCTTTACAGTGTTGACGGGGACGTTAAACCTCAAATCAAACAAACAAAACATAACGTTTGTGTTTTGAGTTATGTCCTATGTTAGGTTTTCCAATAGTGCCTTTCACAAGAACTTTTGTGACAGATACCTCAGGAACTATTAAAGCTAGAAAGCTGAAAGTTTGTATAAACATGAACAATGATTGAATGTTTTGAGTATATAAGGGTAGGGGTTAAAGGTCTATAACTCATTGAGTTATATCCCTTGATAGGTTCTCAAAGTTTGCCATTCTTGAATTTTTTTCTAATAAGATATCTCAGGAAATATGAATGCTGAAAGTTTGTATAAACAGACATTAACTAGCTGTTTCCTTTGTACCTTAATAGGGACCAAGGGCCTGCGACACTTGGAGTTATATCCCTCAATAGGTTCCAGAAAAATAAAATACATTTTGTTTGATACCTTTTTATCTTTGTGGTCCTGCCTCAATGAAACTTTTACCACACTTGGTCTCTTAAATAAGAAAGTTGTAATGGCAGAACAGTTGCCAAGGGCCAATGACCCATGGAGTTACCTATTTATGTAATTAGGGCCCCGCACTGAAAGTGTGGGTGCCCTATAGTAATCACTCTGTCCGTCCGTCTGTCTGTCCGTCCACAAATTTTTTTATCCTCCATAACTTTCTTGTTCTTGGATGGATTTAAATATTACTTGTCAGAAATGTTAACCATAATGTGATGGAGTGTTGCGCGCAAGACTCAGGTCCGTACCTCAAAGGTCAAGGTCATACTTAGAGGTTAAAGGTCTGTCTGTCCGTCCACAATTTTTTTTATCCTCCATAACTTTCTTATTCCTGGATGGATTTAAATATTACTTGTCAGAAATGTTAACCATAATGTGATGGAGTGTTGCGCGCAAGACTCAGGTCCGTACCTCAAAGGTCAAGGTCATACTTAGAGGTTAAAGGTCAAAAAAGGGTCTTTCCTGTGTCCAATTAATAACTTTGTTATTATTATTCCTGGATGGCAGAAGTGTTAACCATAATGTTATGGAGTGTTGCGCGCAAGACTCAGGTCCGTACCTCAAAGGTCAAGGTCATACTTAGAGGTTAAAGGTAAAAAAAGGGTCTTTCCTGTGTCCAATTAATAACTTTGTTATTATTCCTGGATGGATTTAAATATTACTTGGCAGAAATGTTAACCATAATGTGGCCCCGCACTGAAAGTGTGGGTGCCCTATAGTAATCACTCTGTCCGTCTGTCTGTCTGTCCGTCTGTCCGTCCACAAAATTTTTTATCCTTCATAACTTTCTTATTCCTGGATGGATTTAAATATTACTTGGCAGAAATGTTAACCATAATGTGATGGAGTGTTGCGCGCAAGACTCAGGTCCGTACCTCAAAGGTCAAGGTCATACTTAGAGGTTAAAGGTCAAAAAAGGGTCTTTCCTGTGTCCAATTAATAACTTTGTCATTATTAGGGCCCCGCACTGAAAGTGTGGGTGCCCTATAGTAATCACTCTGTCCGTCCATCTGTCTGTCTGTCCGTCCGTCTGTCCGTCCACAAATTTTCCTACTCCTCTTATAGCGCTGCCGGGGCCCTAGTCAGTTTCACTGACAGCTCTAGTTTCTCAAATTTTGCTATTCTTGAAAATTTTCTTGACAGGAACTATGAAAGCTGGAATAAGAATCAATGGTCCATCACTCCTGGAGTTTTGTCCCTTAGTAGGTTTTCAACTATTTGAAGTACATTTTGCTTAACTTTTTACGTTTGTTGTCCTTTTTGATGAAGCTTTTACCTATTCTCAAGAACTGTAAGGGTTACACAAAGTTGAAACCTGGTACACATATGAACAGTGGTTTGATGAATTGTGTATACCGTAATTAGGTCTAATGACCCAGAAATTATGGAGTAAAAGCCCTTGAAAAGTTTTTATGTTGCCATGTACCATGCTCGAGCTCTTCAGTGATGTTTTCTGGTATAAAGCTGGAATTGAAAATATTTCAACACTGCCTAATTGTGCTGCAGTGGGGCTATAGTAAGATCCTCTGACAGCTTTAGGTTGTTTTCACTATCAATATTTAAGGTGTGTGATGCATCTCATTTTTCACCATTTGTCAAAGCAAAACAGCTCTTGCAAAAGGGCCTACTCTGACTCATAATGAAAAGAAATGTTCTCCCATGGGAGCCAATTGTTAGCTCATATAAGCACTAAGTGCTCAAGGTGTGTTACTATGATCGCCTTTTTTCTGTCTTCTGTCCGTCCCTGTCGAAATGTCCGGCCCTCCGTCTGTTTATCAACAATTACTTCAAATGGCATCTCCAAAACCACAATGCCAATTTTAAAATAGTTTCCCAGGAATATCCTTGGGTGACCCTCCACCAAAACTGCTAAAATGGTTCTGCTCTGCTGAACAAACTGTAGAAAATAGAAGTGGAGGCAATGAGCAGGAATCGATACAATCAACCCACAGCTCCCGTCAGAGACACCAAGGGAAAGAAACACAAACATGAAACATCAGACCCTAATAGAAACATCAACAGAGCGGAAAGCCAAAAGGACAGTCACTTTCCCACAAAATGGCCAACTGGCTATCCAAAATAAATAACATAAGCCACACAAACACCCAAGATACTCAGACAAACTATAACAAAATTAAACCGCGACAGAAGAACCGCCTTGGAACGGTCAGTGAAACGAAACACAATCAGCTTTGTTTGTTTGATCTGAGGTTTAATGTCCCTACCAACACTGTATACATCATTTGTATATGTTGATTTCAATTTTTGTTGGACTTCTACCTAACATTGAGATGAAATGACATCTCAAGCCCTGTCGCCCAATAGGGTCAATAGGGTTTAATAAGCATGGATGGTCAGACTCCAACCGCTTTGCCTGGGCAGCCTTAGATCCTCTAAGTGGTTTACCAGTACTCTTGTGCGTCGGTTTCAGCTCTGCATGGAAGCATCATGCAGCCCATCTGTTTCTTCAAGCCCCGATGTTGGGGGAGTGGAAGGGGGGGGGGTGTTTTTAGGAAATTTACATTATGTGCAATTTAAATGATGAAAATAAAAACAAACTTTATTAGTAAATGGTTGTTTATTGTTTTGAAGACCTGACTGACTGAACTGGTTTTTACGGTAACCGGACGCTATAAGCACATAGGGGCTGCCCCTTGAAGACCTTACTCAGATTCAAGCTAAGGCAATTGCACTTCTGTACATGCAGGTTTGATGATTTTTATAAGGTCTTGCATCCGTTCCAACATGATAATGAAGGGTCTAGTGCAATGAAGACATGTTTAGATATGAACGAAAACTCATGTCAAGCGGAACTCTTGCCTGTAACCCAGTGAGCAATCCGGTGTATGGGCCGGATTCAGCTCTGCGTTGAAGCATCATGCAGCCCATATATTTCTTCAAGCCCCTATGGGCGGGGGCCTATAATTATTTGGTTATAACACTGCTAAACTCGCCCAAAATTACTGCAGATATATGTCAGTCTTGTGTAATTCTGTTATAAAATGGATTATGCTCTTCCAAAACAATCCTTAAGATCTATATCCTTCTAATAAGATGGATCTAGATCTTTGGGACTGTTGTGGAAGGAAAATTCTCTGTCTTGCAACCATAGAAATACATACAGGACTTTCAGTGGAATCCTTACCTCTGTAGAGTACTCACTTATACCAGCCAGAGTGATTCTCTTCTAGAAGCTAATTTCCATAGGACATACATATTCCTCCATTTAATCTTGTCTATCCCATGAACTTGTTAGGTCATTAGAGCACCACGCGCCATGATACAACAATCCCTTTCAAGTTGAGTCTAACCCTAATGTCAAGGTCACTGACTGAACTATTAATGTTTATTGATTTTACTTTTATTTTAAAGTTTTACATTGAAATTTTCACCCGACCATATTATGGATTTGGTTTATTTTTTCTATGATGACAGATTTGGGTCCAAATTTATATTTAACCAAACCCCCATCCATGCCAATGAACTTAAGGTCGAGGTCATGGACTTGTACCTTAAGTGCTAAAGTTTTGCCTTAAATTTTCAAACAGCTCACATATTCCAAACTGTTTGATGGATTTGGTTTATAATTGGTATGATCAGCAATACCCTACCTCAAATGCAAGGTCATGGACTTAGAAATTTCATATCAACATTTTAGTTGAATCTATCCCTAATGTCAAGGTCACTGACTGAACTATTGATGTTACTTTTATTTTAAAGTTTTACATTGAAATTTCCACCCGACCATATTATGGATTTGGTTTATTTTTTCTATGATGACAGATTTGGGTCCAAATTTATATTTAACCAAACCCCCATCCATGCCAATGAACTTAAGGTCGAGGTCATGGACTTATACCTTAAGTGTTAAAGTTTTGCCTTAAATTTTCAAACAGCTCACATATTCCAAAATGTTTGATGGATTTGGTTTATAACTGGTATGATCAGCAATTACCTACTTCAAATGCAAGGCCATGGACTTAGAAATTTTATATCAACATTTGTATTATAAGTTTTAATATCTCATATGATGGATCTGGAATAATGCTAGTGATAGGACAAATTTTCGTTCAGCAATAACCCCACTCTTACCTATGACCTTAAGGTCAAGGTTATGGACTTGGACCTGTTATGTTAAATGTTTTATGGTAGTGATTTGTAGTTAATACAAAAATCTGAATAAAACTATAAAAGTAACATATCTCCCTGAAAATAGCATACTTTTCTTAGGTGTATTCCTTACTTCCAAAGGATAACTCTTTTATAGAACATACTTTAAGTCACAACAGCTGATGTGAAGGGAATGTTTCATGGCAGTTAAAAGTCTCCCTGCCCTTCATCATAGAATAGTTTATATTTTCTTGTCCTTTGTGATCATTGATTCCATTGTGGAATTTTGAAAATATTTGAGGGTCACTAATGAGGCCTAATTGGCCGAAACTAGCTAGTCTGACCCAGAAAACATGTGCACTCCATACTTTTCAGTTCTGTGGTGTATTCCTTGCTTCGAAAGGATAACCCTTTTAAAGAAAGTCACGACAGCTGATGTTAAGGGAATGTGTGGTGGCCGTATAATGTCTTCCTGCCCTTCATCATAGTGCAGTTTATATTTTCTTGTCTTTCTGGATCATTTATTCCATTGTGGAGTTTTGAAAATACTTGAGGGTCACTGATGAGGCCTAATTGGCCAAAACTAGCCAGTCAGGCACAGAAAACATGTAGACTCCATGCTTTTCAGTTCTGTGGTGTATTGGATAACCCTTTATTTATATTTTGGTTGTTCTCTACAGTTTTGAATATAAAAAAGATAGACATGTTGTTTAAAAAGTGTTTTTAGCTCACTTGAGCACAAAGTGCACAAGGAGAGCTATTGTGATCATCCTAAGTGAGCTGTGCGTCAGTCGTGCGTCGTAAGTCGTCAACATTTACTTTGTGCAACCTCTAGAGGCCACAGTTTTAATCTTGTCTTTATGAAACTTTACCAATTTGTTTGTCTTGATGATATCTCAGTCAAGTACGAATATAGGTCATGTTGGATCAAAAACTAGGTCACTAGGTCAAAGTTTGTTAAAACCTGTGCACCCTAGAAACCGCAGTTTTGTTTCAATCTTCATGAAACTTCACCTGAATGTTTGTCTTGAGATTTCTCGGTCTAGTTCGAATATGGGTCCTGTCGGATCAAAAATGAGATTGCTGGGTCAAATTTCGTTAAAGAATTGTGTGTACCTTAGAAACTGCAGTTTTTCTTCAATCTTGAAACTTCACGAGAGTGTTTGACTTGATATCTGGATCAATTTTGAATATTGGTCTTGTGAGGTGAAAATCTAGGTCACTAGGTCATATTTAAAACCTTGTGTGCACCGTAGAGGCCACAGTTTGGCTTCAATCTTCATGAAACTTAAGCTGAACGTTTGTTTGATTTGTGGTTTGACGTCTCCTCAACACTGTGTAGGTTATTTTGGAGGTGTTGCTTCCAGTTTGGCGGGTCTTTTACCCGAGACTGAGATGAAATGACATCTCAAGCCCTGCCACCCAATGAAACCAATATGGCTTATAAACATGGGCGGCCGACTAGCACTGCTTTGCCTGGGCAGGCTTAGATCCTGTAAGTGGTTTACCCAAGTACTGGTAAACCACTTACAGGATCTAAGCCTGCCCAGGCAAAACTTTGTTAAACCACTTACAGGATCTAAACCTGCCCAGGCAAAGCAGTGCTAGTCGGGCCGCCCATGTCTATAAGCCCTGTTGGTTTCATTGGGTGGCAGGGCTTGAGATGTCATTTCATCTCCGTGTCGGGTAAAAGTCCCACCAAATTGGAAGCAACACCTCCAAAATGACCTACACAGTGTTGAGGAGACGTTAAACCACAAATCAAACAAACAAAACAAACGTTCAGCTTAAGTAACGACCCAGTCAACACTATTTAGGTAATTTTTGAGCCGGTCAGTTTTTTTATCCACAATTTTTCTTGTCAGGCATATACGTAAGCGGTTAACCAGTAGAGTGCACATTCTTTTGCTTCAGTCTTAATGAATCTCCACCTGAATATTGGATTAAGATGTCTTAAATCTTAATCAGAGTGTTTGTCCTGAAAAGACAGAATTTAAGTTAGAATATGGGTTAAGTTGGAATTATGGGTTAAATCGGGTTAAAGACTAAGTCATCAGGTCGTATTGCTTTAAATGACTCGGGTGAACGATTAAAAGGCCATCGTGGAAAGATCAAAAGGTAATTTTCTGTGCAGAAAAAAATGACATGGTCATTGAAAATAAACCGAACTCTGAAGGTCATTTTATTCACTAAAAAGGACATCCTAGCAGTTAATTTGTTCACTTTTCCCTCAAATTTTAAGATAGTCAAGATGAAAACAGTAGCTGTTTCTCACGTGGTCAATCATGTACGTTTTTGTCTAAAATGTTCAACCTTGTATAAGGAACATGTATACTGGATGCATTAATTAAATTTAGGACTGGCAGGTACACCAATATCAACACATAGAGTATAAATGCTGCATTACTGTGACCAAAACGGGCGTGTAAATGGAATTCTTCAACCTTGTAACATACACCCAATTGTGTTTTATGGACTACAGTTTGGGCACAGCCGGCCTCGGTAGCTTAGTCAGATGCACGTCTGCCTGGTGATCAGGTGGACTCGGGTTCGATACCTGTCGCGGCCGGCAATATTATTTCATGGAGATTGATCATGAAATCTTTTCTTCGACGATTCTCTCCCTTTCACTGTTTCAAGAAGGGCAGTTGTCAGTTTCTGGTGAAATATTGTGCACTGTACTGGTAAACAGATTTCGTATAAGCCGTCCCAGCACAAGTATGGATAGGAAAACTGACTTGCTCAACAATGACCTAAATAGTGTTGACTGGACAGTTAAACTCTTAATACAAACAAACAAAACAATATGGGCACAGTTTTACTTCTGGTTTTATCTGCTTAGCCAGATAATGTGTGAAAGATTGTAAAAAAATAATTGCTAGGAAGCTCTGCTATATTATGTTGAAATGCCCCACAGCGACGGGATCCCATTGTGCTTTTAAACATTTTTTGGTGGAAGGTTATGGGAATTTATATGACAATGGCTGACAATGACGGTATCTACAATGTTTATGGGATGTTACATGAAACAGTATCCCAGAGTGCTTATATATAGTTTTTGTTAATGGAAGATTTATGGGATATTATATGAAATGTCCCACAGTGACGGTATCCCACAGTGCTTATATATAGATTTTGTTTTTGGAAAGTTAATGGGATATTATATATGAAATGTCCCATAGTGACGGTATCCCACAGTGCTATATACAGTTTTTCTATGTTTAAAGGTTAAGCAATAAAATCTTTTTATATTTACAATCTGTGCATCAAACTACTCCCGAATACAAAATTTCATTTTGTTAGGCCTATTAGAAAGGCGATGTCCCATAAAACATCTCACGGACAGAGTACCCATATGCCACCTCATAGCTGTATATACATATTATCTCAAAACCTCTTGATAATGTTTCACTACTGAAAGCGCTTGAGGAATAAAACAAAATGTAACGTGTTGTGGTGTTTCCGATTTTTCTTTATATATATATATATATATATATATATATATATATATATATATATATATATATATATATATATATATATATATATATATATATATATATATATATATATATATATATTATTCTGGTTATCTTTTTAATTCATGTTTTAAGAAACAACACATCTGTCGTAGATTTGTAAGAGTAAGTTCAATTGCCAAAATATACCACATGCCTTTTGTGTGCAATTAAATGAAGCGTTTTTGTTAAATGCTCACCAAATTGACAGGCTATGAATATCGATTGGCGTTTGCAAATTACAATAAACCGCTGGACAGAACCTTACGGCATTTTGTTAGTTGTTTTCACCAAGAAAAAATAAAGCATTTACACTTATAATATCACAGTGCCACATTTCCAATTCTATTTTGTGCAAGAACAGGCCAGTGACGGCAGTGAATATGAGTTTGATGGTTTCTCTCCATTAGACATCGTCAGTGATATAAATTACTAACTTCAATCACTTCCTCTATGGATGATTTTAGTAATCCTTAACAGTATCAACACCTTTTTAAGCTATGGTTTGTCCTGACCAACTTTTACCTGCCAGGACATCGGGGCAAAACCTGACGCGTGATATACATACGAGCTGGATTTTTCCCAACGTTCTGACGCTGAAGTTCTGGTGCATATCATGCACAAGTGCGTGTTATGCACGGCCAAGTAGGAGTACTTGACAAATTCCAATACAACTTTGGTCCAATAACATTCCAACTTTACGGGAATGTTTTATATGACCCTCTACCAAAATAGATAAATTACTTCTACTTTAGTGAACAAGATGAGCGGCCACCAGAGCTAAAAATAGAATAAATATATAAATTACATCTACTTTACCTTTTGTCTAATTCCATTCAAAATTCAGATAAATATTGTTCATGTGACTCTCTACCAAACTAGGTAAAACGATTTAGCTCCAGAGAACAAAATGTCACCAGAGCTAACTAGAGTCCAAAGTGGGCGAGAATCGTTAACCTGGATGAGGCAAAATTTTCCCCATAGTATGTCTATGGGAGACCAAAGGGCAAGTAACTCTCATGTGAATATTCTGATCTGCCCCAAGACAAACAGGTCCAAGGTTTTATGGCGGTCCTCATTACCTGAAAGTCTGAAAATTCCCGTCAAAATGAAATTACTATCATCTGGACAAAATTTTCTTAAGTGTATAAGGCCCTCAAGGATGAGTAACTATTGTGCCAGCCAAAGGCAAACTTGTCCTAGATTTCATGGCTGTCCTCATTACCTGCAAGTTTGATGGTGATTTTATCAAAATTGAAGCCAATGTCTATTTGACAATATTTTTCTGCAGCGTGATATAGATACTATCATAAATGAATCCACTGTTGAGCGGACAATATTTTCTCCATTATACGCCTATGGAAGACTAAAGGGCAAGTAACTCTCGTGTGAATAATCCAATCTGCCAAGATTCAAACTTGCCGAAGATTTTATGGCTGTGCTCATTACCTTTAAGTTATATGAGGGTCAATAAAAATAAAGTCACTATCGCTAGGACACCATTTGCCCCATTTTATGTCTATGGGAGGCAAATAGGCCAGTTAATTCTTTTTGAATAGTCCGATCTGCTCTTAAAACAAAATTATCCAAGCTTGTATGGTTGTTCTCATTTCTTGCAAGTTTAATGGGGATCAAATAAAAAATTAAGCCACTGTCATCCGGACAATATTTCCCCATTGTATGTCTATTGGAGACGAAAGGGCAAGTATCTGTCGTGCGAATTAGGCGAACTGCCCAAAATTTAAACTCGTCCAAGATTTTATAACTGTCCTCATTACCTACAAATTAAATGATGAACAGGTCAAAATTAAAGTCGCTATTGCCCGGACAACATTTCCCTCCTAATATGAAAATGGGAGACAAAAGGGCAAGTAACTCTCATGTGAATAATCCGATCTGCCCAAAATTCGAACTCGTCCAAAATGTTATGACTGTCCTCATTACCTTTAAGTTGAACGACGCTCAGATAAAAAAAATAAATCCGCTATCGCCCGGCCAAAAGTTTCCCCATTATACATCTATCGTGGACAAAAGGCAAGTGACTCTCATGCGAGTAATCCGATCTGCACAAAATTCGAACTCGTCCAACATTTTATGGCTGTGCTCATTACCTACAAATTTAAAAAGGATCTGATCAAACATAATGTTGCTATCGCCCGGTCAACATTTTCTCCATTATATGTATAGGGAAGACAAAAGGCAAGTAACTCTAACACAATACCCCACTGAGGGAATTAAGTACTCTAATGTAAATAGGCCTATCTTCCCCTAATTCGAACTCGACCAAGATTTAATGGTTGTTCTCATTACCAACAAGTTTAATGAGGATCAGATAAAAAAATAAATCGCTACTAGTACCCGGACAACATCTTCGTCATTATATGTCTATGGGCGACGAAAGGACAAGTTACTCTGAAGTGAATAATGCGATCGCCCCAAATTCGAATTCTTTCAAGATTTTATGGCTGTCCTCATTACCTACAAGTTTAATGATTATCACATTAAAAATAAAGTCGCTTTTGACAGGACAATATTTTCCACATTGTAAGTCTATGGGAGCTGAAAGGGCATAACGAAAACACGCCTACACAAATGCATTGTCACATTTATCGCAGGAAAAAGTGAATTTCAGGATGATATTTTTCTTATTTCTGCTCAAAATATAGATTGTGGGTACTCGTTAGAACCGCATCAATGAGGCGGTTCTAATGAGTACTCACAATCTATATTTTAGAGCAGAAATAAGAAAAATAAGGTTTACCCCTGCAAACCCCTGTTTTACTATATAAAAGTGGGGTTCGAGGGGGTCAAAATAATATAGGCGTGTTTTCGTGATGGCAAATTACTCTCTCACGAATAATCCAATCTGCCCTTTATTCCAACTCGTCGAAGATTACATTGCTGTCCTTATTACCTACAAGTCTGTTGAGCATCAAATAAAAAATAAAGTGTCTATTACCTGGACAACCTTTTCCCAATTACAGTCAAACTTCAATGGCTCGAACATCTTTCGGACCACGAAAATCTGTTTCGAGACAGGGGTAGTTAGAGCCACTGAGGGCTACTGCCAGGAGGCATAACAATATACTTTAGGGCATCTGTTCATGGTTCGATAATGAAACATGTATGCTGTGTTCTCATTAGAATCACCTCATTCTAATGAATATACACAGTATACCTTTGCAAGTTAAAAGACGAAAATATCCTAAATTTTACCCTCCATATTTCGTATGTAGAGAAATTCCATTAGCACTCAATAACGGGTTTGACTCAGCCATGGTAAACGAGCCATCGAGCCAACGAAGTTCTATTGTATAAGTCTATGGAGGACGACAGGTCAAATGACTCATACGAACAATTCAATCTGCCCCATATTCAGACTCGTCCAAGATTTAATGGCTGTCCTTATCACCTACAAGTTTGTTGAGGAACAGATCAAACATAAAGCGTCTATCGCCCGGACAACATTTGCCCCATTAAAAATCTTTGGGGAACGAAATTGCAAGTTTCTCTGGTATGAACATTTCTATCTGCCCCAAATTTGGAACTTGTCCACGAGTTTATGGTTGTCATTTTCACCCACAAGTTGGTTGAGCAACAAAACAAAATAACGCGTCTATCGCCCGGACAACATTTTCCTCAATAAAAGTATATTGGGAATGAAAGGACAAGGAACTCAGACACTAACAATTCGATATTATGGCTGTTTTCTGATGAGCATCCGATCAAAAATAAGGTAGTTGTTGTCCGGGTAACAAGTGTTCACGACGGACGGTCGAACGGAAGGCGGACACCGGTCTACGGACGGCGAGCCAGACGACGGACAACAGAGCACGGCATAAGCTGACCTGGAATAGAGCTCCAGGTGAGCTATATTAGAAAAAATACTTTCAATGATAAAGTTTTCTAATGGTGGTACAATTTAATGTATTCTTGACAAGGTCATCTATTAAAGAAGCTAAGATTAACATTGCGACTGGAGATAAAACATTTAAATGAAACATTTCTTGTATATTTTTGGTCCAATTTTGTTTGAACTGTTGGTTTTCGTTTGCTCCAGCATTTCAGTGGTTTCTTGCTGTCGAGTCCTCACCGTTGTCTCACCTCTGTGGTTCTTTGATTTTTTGTGTTCACGGAGACGTTGCACTGTTGAGTTAGGAGGCCTTCATGCGGACTGAACAAATTATTTGTCTAAATCGCGACGGAAGTAAGGGCGAGTATTGTGGCCACGTAAAATCGATTTAAGTCCCCCCCCCCCCCCAGTGGAAATCTTTCCACTGACCGTTCCAAGGCGGTTCTTCTGTGGCGGTTTATTTATGGTGTTGTTTGTTACTTACTGTGTGTATCACTTGTGTCTTTTTATTTTGGATGGCCATATGGCCATTTTGTGGGAAAGTAACTGTCCTTATGGCCTTCCTTTCTTAAGGTTTCCATTATGTTCTGGTCACTTAATGTTTGTGTTTCTTTCCCTTTGGTGTCTTTGATGGGTGGAGTAAGTTAATTGTATCGATTCCTGATATTTGTTTTACTTCTACTTGGTAGGAACAGAATAGCTACAACAGTATTCTGCTCTGATGAACAAGATGGCTATCAGAGCTAAAAATAGAAATATCTGTAAATGTCAGCCCCCCCCCCCCTACACCCGCGGTTCAATTTCATCTTATATTCATAGTAAGGCTGCATTGCTGTCCTGCCCCAATGCTTCTGCTCCAATGGAGAAAACGGCTCGCAGACTGTATCGGAGTCTAACTGTTGGTTTTCTTTTGCTCCAGCATTTCAGTGGTTTCTTGTTGTCGAGTCCTCACCGTTGTCTCACCTCTGTGATTCTTTGATTTTTTGTGTTCACGGTGATGGTACACTGATGAGTTAGGAGGCCTTCATGCGGACTGAACAAATTATTTGTCTAAATCGCGACGGAAGTAAGGGCGAGGATTGTGGCCACGTAAAATCGATTTAAGCCCCCCAGTGGAAATCTTTCCACTGACCGTTCCAAGGCGGTTCTTCTGTGGCGGTTTATTTATGTTGTTGTTTGTTACTTACTGTGTGTATCACTTGTGTCTTTTTTATTTTGGATGGCCATATGGCCATTTTGTGGGAAAGTAACTGTCCTTATGGCCTTCCTTTGTTAAGGTTTCCATTATGGTCTGGTCACTTAATGTGTGTGTTTCTTTCCCTTTGGTGTCTTTGATAGGTGGAGTAAGTTAATTGTATCGATTCCTGATCTTTGTTTTACTTCTACTTTAAAGAAAAAATCTTGAAATGACCTCTCCACAACTACCAAGCCAATTTTATTCAAACGTCACAAGAAAGTTGCTTAAGTGACCATCTACCGATTTAAATGCAATAGCTATGCTTCATCAAATATACGGATCCAATATTTTGACACGTGACCTTGTTTACATTTCATTGCGCATGCGTAAATTGCGTTCCCTGTAGAGTAACAGTTTTATCTGTTTGGTAACGCAAGCATGTGTCCCAAAGGGTTAAACTCATTTCTTCTTCACAAAATGAACTAATCGTTGACAATTAGTGTTTTTGAAGTACATGTTTTAAATGATACAGAACCAGTCTCTTCTGACATTCTACCGCACGTGTTATTACATAAATATGCCTTAAAAATCCACCTACCATCATAAAGAAACGTAGTTGATGCGCCTTATTTGATGAACGAAAATAAGATTAAAGCAGATATGTATTACGAATAAATTTATACGAAAAAGGAGCGGATGAGTGTTCAAACTGGTTCATGGCAAACAATTTTGATAGACCGATGATTAAACACTAGCTATTACAGAAAGTCATTTGTGCTACAGCGGTGGAGTGCGGCACCGGAAGCTATTTTGCTCACTAGAGAAATAGTGACAAATGATGTTTGTGTGACGTAGACTTAAGTGCATATGTCTATAAGATGGCTCATTTATATAAATCCGCATTACACATCAGAAGCTATGTGACATCTTGAAACCAGGTGACCGATTCAAGGTCAACTTGGACATATTGCTTCTTATTCAGAGCAAAAAGAAAGCAAAACAAATTTCCACCTGCCTTTCCGCTTAGAAAATAAAATGGGGCTTTAAAGTAATGACCTGCGTGCATTATAAAAAGAGGGCCATGATGGCCCAGCATCGTTCACCTGATCCATACTGTACAAATGAAATGGTAGGTAATACGAGGGTGAGACAGTAATACGATAAAGTCAGTGGGAAGACCTAGTCAAAAGGAACATACATGCCAAATATGAAGTCTCTATCTCAAATGGTTCAAAGGTCACGACAAAAGAAGGTCAAAGGCCACGGTCACATGTCAAAATTTTTGTATGTGTGGGAGGCTTTTATCTGAAGTTGAAAAGTCATGATTAAGTAGGTCAAATGTCAAGGTCACAGGTCAATTTTTTGTATGGTTAGGAAGCCCTCGTCACAAAGAACATACATGAAAATATAAGGACTCTATCTCAAATGGTTCAAAGTATGATAAAGTAGGTCACAGGTCAAGGTCAAGCTCAAAGATCAAAATATAGTTTTACATAAGCGGGAAGCCCTTGTAACAAGGAACATACATCCCAAATATGAAGGTTCTATCTCAAATGGTTAAAAAGTTACGACAAAGTAGGCCCAAGTCAAGGTCACAGGTCAATATTTTTTGTGAGTGGAAAGCGATTGTCACACGGACCCTTCACGCCAAACATAAAGGCTTTATCTCAAATGGTTCAAAAGTTATTACCCAGTATATCAAAGGTCAAGGTCACAGGTCATAATTTTTGAATTGGTGTGAAGCCCTTGTCACAAGGACCATGCATGCCAAACATGTAGACTCTATCTCAAATGGTTCAAAAGTCATGATTAAGTAGGTCACAGGTCAAGGTCATGACTGGGAACCTATATGCCAAATAAGAAGGCTGTATCTCAAATGCTGTAAACGTTATTGCAAAGTAGGTCAAAGGGCAAGGTCACAGGTAAAAATGTTTGCATGGGTGTGAAGCCCTTGTCAGAAGGATTATACGAGGTATGTCCATAAAGTTCGTGGACACACCTAGCGTATGAATAAATAGAAGTACAACGTTTAATAAATTTATAGTATCATAAATGGCAACATCTTCGTAATTTATATGTGAAAAATGGTACCGCAGTTATTTATAATTTCCGTTTTCTTGTCCCTTTTTCGTGCATACCAAGGCAACCACAGGGCAGATGCAGGCGTATTTACGACGTCAGGGCGTCGTTCACGAGTCAGACGTTGGCTTTACGTCTTGTCAGGTGCTTACTGATAATCGGATAGTGTTGATAATTTTACATTTACAATTTTTCAGAATAATGTCATTTCGCATCAACACACTTCTGATGTCGCATTATCCACTTTTCATACAGTGTGCCATATAAGAGATATTTTATAAAAGGGTTATGCTTTGGAAGCATGAACTACACCACAGAAATGAAAAATATAGAGTGTACGTGTTTTCTGGGCCCGACTAGCTAGTTTCGGCCATTTAGGCCTCATCAGTGACCCTCAAATATTTTCAAAATTCCACAATGGAATCAATGATCACAAAGGACAAGAAAACATCAACTACAATATGGTGTAGTGCAGGGAGGCTTTTTACGGCCGTCATATATTCCCAGGCAACAGCTGTAGTGACGTTAAATATGTTCTAGAAAGGGTTATCCTTTGTAAGCAAGAAATATACCACAGAACTGTAAAATATGGAGTGTACATCAAAGTCTATCAAATCGTCTTACCAGCTCCTATACGTGATTTTTTCCAAACTGATTATCCTTTCTTTCTTTCTACTTATACTGCGATCGGTCACATCTGACCATTACTCGCAGGTGTACATTACATACACAGCAGGTTTGCAGATGAAAGCCTTCAAAGTAATCATGGAATTACGGTAGAGGTCTTTTGTCTGCACGGGTGACCTGCAGTTAACGTCCCGATCCGAAGGACGGAGCACTTCATGACATTGTTCCGCGACGTTAAAGTCCGCTATTTTGGACTCAGTCAACTTTTGGGACACTCAGAAATTCTGCGCATAGCATTCGAAGGATTGTGACGTTGACGTCCACTGCTTAAAATTGCGATAACATTACGCAAACACGCCTATACAAATATATTGCCACCTTTGTGCCGAAGAATAAAAACTTTAGGATAAAAAATTGTAATGGTTTTCTTATTTCTGCTCAAAATATAGATTGTGGGCACTTGTTAGAACCGCCTCATCGAGGCGGTTCTAACGAGTACCCACAATCTTGTTAGAGGCGCCTCATCGAGGCGGTTCTAACGAGTACCCACAATCTATATTTTAGAGCAAAAATAACAGAAATAAGGTATACCCCCGGAAACCCCAGTTTTACTATATAAAAGTTGGGTTCAAGGGGGTCAAAATTATATAGGCGTGTTTTCCTGATGGATTGAATGACTTTACGCCAAAATGTAAATCCGAAAAGACAGTTTAAAATAAAATTCAAGTGATTTTTCGGACTGCCCCGGGTGCCGGACCCCTAACTTAAAAACATAACCAAATTTACATGCCAGTGTTAACGTAAGCGTTTCAGTTTTTCAAAGGTAACGCATAATATAATAGAAAAAGTAATACAATCACTTAAACATGATAAAGTGCACCCGTGTTTTTCTAAGAAGGAATTGTTCACGAACTTTACGGACATACATAGTACATGCCAAATATGAAGGTTCTATCTCAAATGGTTAATACTTTATGATAATGTGGGTCAAGGTCACTTGTCAATATTTTTGTATGGGTGGGAAGCTTTCGTCACAAAGAACAAACATACAAATATGAAGGCTCTATCTCTAATGGTTCTAAAGTTATGATAAAGTAGGTAACAGTTCAAAGACAAGGTCACAAGTCAAAATATTTTTGAATGAGTGGGAAACCCTTGGCACAAAAACACACAAAATATGATGGTGAATCTCAAATGGTTGAATTGTTTTGATAAAGTAGGCCAAAGGTCAAGGTCAAATTTTTGGTATCAGTGGGAAGCCCTTGTCACAATGTGCGTATAAAAAATGAAAGCGCTATGTCAAATGGTTCAAAATTTATGATAAAAAAGTTCACTGGTTAATATTTTTGTATGAGGGGGAAGCCCTTTTCTGAAGGAGCCTTTATGCTAAATATGAAGGCTCTATCTCAGATGGTGCAACTGTAACGGCAAAGTAGGTCAAAGGTCAAAGTCACAGGTCAAGTTCTTTATATGGGTGGGAGGCCCTTGTTGGCAGGAATACGCATGCAAAATATGAAGGCTCTATATCAAATGGTTTGAATGCTGTGATAAGTAGGTCAAACGTCAAAGACACAGGTCAAACGTTTGTATGGGTGGCAAGTCCTTGTCAAAAGGAGCATGCATGCCCTACCTCAAAAGTTTAAAGGTTATGATAAAGTAGGTCACAGGTCAAGGTCATGGACATAGGTCAAAATGTTTTGCATGAGTAGGAAGTCACAAGGAACCTTTATCCCAAATATGAAGGCTCTATCCAAAATTGTTAAAGAGTTTGGGCCAAAGTAGGCCAAAGGTCAATAACACAACTCAAACTTTTTTATATGAGCGGGACGCCCTTGTACAAGCAAATTACACGCCAAATATGAAGGCTTTATGACAAATGGTTCAAACGTTATGACCAAAGTTCAAGGTCAAGTTCATAGGTCAATTTTACTTTTGCATGATTTGAAAGCCCTTGTCACAAGTAACCTACATGCCAAATATAAAGGCTCTATCTTAAATAGTTCAAAAGTTATGCCAAAGTAGGTCAAAGGTCAAGGCCGCAGGTCAACGATTATCTATGAGTGGTAAGTCCTTGTCACAAGGAATATACATGCCAAATATGAAGGCTCTATCTTAAATGGTTTAAAAGTTATGATAAAGTAGGTCACATGTCAGGGTCAAGATCACATGCCTTTTTTAATGAATAGGAAGCCCTTGTCACGAGGAACCTACGTGCCAAATATGAAGGCTTTATTACAAATGCTACAAAAGTTATGACAAAATAGGTAAAAGGTAAAAGTTATAGATCAGATTTTTTGTATGGGCGGGAAGACCTTGTCACAAAGAACATACACACCAAATATGAAGGCTCTATCTCAAATGATTCAAAAGTTCTGGTAAAGTAGGTCACGTGTCCAGGGTAAGGTCAAATTCCAATTATTTGTATGTGTGGAAATCTCTTGTCCTAATGAACTTACATGCCAAACATGATGACTCAAACAGTTCAATTGTTATGATAAAATGACCAACTGATCTACTTGTTGATTACACATATCCCACATTCAAACTTGATCCAGATGTTGTCAAGATGATTATTCTGAGCAAGATTTATGATAATTGGACCAAAACTGTGTTCTCTAGAGTGTTCGCAAGATTTTTCTATGATTTGACCTACTGGCATGCTTTTTGACCCGACATGACCAATATTCGTCCTTTATCGGGATATTGTCAAGATGATCATTCCAACGCAAGATTGATGATGGTCTACCCACAACTGTGGTCTCTAATCTGTTCACAAGGGTGTTCTATGATTTGACCTACTGAAATACTTTTAATCCGACCTGACCTATTTCGAACTTGACAGAGATGATTATTCTGTGCAAATATGTTGATGATCGAATCAAAACTGTGGCCTCTAGTGTGCTCACAGGATGTTTCTATGATTTGTCCTACTGACCTAATTTTTGACCCTACATGACCCATTTTCGAACTTGACCGATATATTGTCAAGATGATCATTCTAAAGCGAGACTGATGATCATCGGGCTAAAATCGTGGCCTCTTTTTTCTATGATTTGACCTACTAACCTACTTGTTGATCCGACATGATCCTTATTAGAACTTGACCGAGCTATTTTCAGGATGATCATTCTCAGAAAGCTTTATGATAAATGGAACAAAACTGTGGCCTGTAGCGTGTTCGCAAGAATTACCACCATTTCCCATTGTATACGACCCGACCCATATTCCAACTTGTCGAAGATGTTGTCAAGATGACCATTCTGAGCGCGAATATTCTGATGATTCGACCAAAACTGATGTCTCTAGTGTTTCACAAGGTTTTTCTATCATTTGAGCTACTGGCATGTTTGTTGACACGACATGACCCTTATTGGAACATGACCGAGATATTTTCACGATGATCATTCTGTGAAAGCTTGATGAAGATTGGACCAAAACTGTGGCCTGAAGAGTGTTCGCAAGAATGACAACCATTTTCCTATTGTAAGTCCAATGCCCCTTGCGGTTGCCATAGAAACCTAAGTTTGTATTTAAAAAAAAAACAGATTATGTCAATAATCCCCTACCAGAGGCATGCTACAGATGAGAAATGACTAAGATCATCCAGCAGGCTGCAGAGATTTAAATGTTGAAAGGTTCTGACAGACGGACGACGGATCGAACACTATACTAAAAGTTCCCCTGGAGCTTTCAGCCCAGGTCAGCTAAAAACAAAAGACCTTGAAACATGAGATTTTTATTCTGAAGTTCAGTAAAACATTTTACACAATAGTCAATTGTCATCTCTTGCAGTGGATGTATATACAGTGCAATTTCGTTATTAAGACCTCTTTCTAGACGGTCTCAACGTGGTCTTATTAGCGTGGCGAACCTAATAATGGAATCGGTTTGCAAGAATGACTCAAATTCTTTTTATGTGTATTGTGCCCAAAATATCGCTTCTTGCTAGAAAGTACTTAACTAATTGCACGACCCGCAGAAAAAGAAACCGACTGAAGTCGGTTGATTTCTAAGAGTGCCCTAAAATCACCGTGTCATTCTTTCATTCTGTCATTCTGTCAGTCTGTCATTCTGTCAGTCTGTCAGTCTGTCCGTCCGTCCGTAACCCGTTTGTGAAAATTGGTGATAGTGACTTAACCGCTTGGAATATTTAAACAATTTTTGGCATACTGATAGATATCAATGAGATCTAACCAATGAGCTTGCGAAATATTACATTCCATTTAGTATAGCCTCGCCGAGGCAAAAAATGTGAAAATTTTTGAACTGCTTCTCCTCGGAAACCGTTGAGCCGATTGAAGTCAAATTTCATATGGATCCTCTATAGGATGGGGGAAACCAAAATTTGCTCATGGGGTCCTGTTCACATGACCAAAATGGCCGCCAAGCCATATATGGTCTGTCTGTCTGTCCGTCCGTAACCCATTTGTGAAAACTGGTGATAGTGACTTAACCGCTTGGAATATTTAAACAATTTTTGGCATACTGATAGATATCAATGAGATCTAACCAATGAGCTTGCGAAATATTACATTTCGTTAAGTATAGCCTCGCCGAGGCAAAAAATGTGAACATTTTTAACTGCTTCTCCTCGGAAACCGTTGGAGCCGATTTAAGTCAAATTTCATATGGAGCCTCTATGGGATAGGGAAACCAAGATTTGCTCATGGGGTCCAGGTCACATGACCAAAATGGCCGCCAAGCCATATATGGTAAAAACCCTTCATAAATAGTCTTCTCCAGAACCACTGGGCAGATTTCCACGAAACTTGATAAACAGCATCTGGGACGAAGGCCCATCATAAATTGCTAAAATGGTGACCCTGGGTTGACCTTGACCTTCTTTGGGTCCATCCGTAACCCGTTTGGGAAAATTGGTGATAGTGACTTAACTGCTTGGAATATTTAAACAATTTTTGGAATGCTGATAGATATCAATGAGATCTAACCAATGAACTTGCGGAATATTACATTCCATTTAGTATAGCCTCGCCGAGGCGAAAAATGTGAAAATTTTCAAACTGCTTCTCCTTGGAAACCGTTGGGCCGATTGAAATCAAATTTCATATGAAGCCTCTATGGGACGGAGGAAACCAAAATTTGCTCATGGGGTCCAGGTCACATGACCAAAATGGCCGCCAAGCCATATATGGTCTGTCTGTCTGTCCGTCCGTAACCCGTTTGTGAAAATTGGTGATAGTGACTTAACCGCTTGGAATATTTAAACAATTTTTGGCATACTGATAGATATCAATGAGATCTTACCAATGAACTTGTGAAATATTACATTCCATTTAGTATAACCTCGCCGAGGCAAAAAATGTGAAAATTTTTGAAATGCTTCTCCTCGGAAACCGTTTGGCCGATTGAAGTCAAATTTCATATGGAGCCTCTATGGGATTGGGGAAACCAGAATTTGCTCATGGGGTCCATGTCACATTACCAAAATGGCCGCCAAGCCATATATGGTCTGTCTGTCCGTCCGTAACCCGTTTGTGAAAACTGGTGATAGTGGCTTAACCGCTTGGAACATTTAAACATTTTTTGGCATACTGATAGATATCAATAAGATCTAACCAATGAGCTTGCGAAATATTACATTCCATTTAGTATAGCCTCGCCGAGGCAAAAAATGTGAAAATTGTTGAACTGCTTCTCTTCGGAAACCGTTGGGCCGATTTAAGTCAAATTTCATATGGAGCCTCTATGGGATAGGGAAACCAAAATTTGCTCATGGGGACAAGGTCACATGACCAAAATGGCCGCCAAGCCATATATGGTAAAAACCCTTCATAAATAGTCTTCTCCAGAACCACTGAGCAGATTTCCACGAAACTTGATAAATAGCATCTGGGACGTAGGTCCATCATAAATTGCTAAAATGGTGACCCTGGGTTGACCTTGACCTTCTTTGGGTCCGTCCGTAACCCGTTTGTGAAAATTGGTGATAGTGACTTAACCGCTTGGAATATTTAAACATTTTGGCATACTGATAGATATCAATGAGATCTAACCAATGAACTTGCGAAATATTACATTCCATTTAGTATAGCCTCGCCGAGTCGAAAAATGTGAAAATTTTCAAAGTGCTTCTCCTTGGAAACCGTTGGGCCGATTGAAATCAAATTTCATATGAAGCCTCTATGGGCCGGGGGAAAACCAAAATTTGCTCATGGGGTCCAGGTCACATGACCAAAATGGCCACCAAGCCATATATGGTCTGTCTGCTTGTCCGTCCGTAACCCGTTTGTGAAAATTGGTGATAGTGACTTAACCGCTTGGAATATTTAAACAATTTTTGGCATACTGATAGATATCAATGAGATCTTACAAATGAACTTGCGAAATATTACATTCCATTTAGTATAACTTCGCCGAGACGAAAATGTGAAAATTTTAGAACCGCTTCTCCTCGGAAACCGTTGGGCCGTTTGAAATCAAATTTCAAATGGAGCCTCTATGGGGTGGGGGAAATCAGAATTTGCTCATGGGGTCCAGGTCACATGACCAAAATGGCCGCCAAGCCATATATGGTAAAAACCCTTCAAAAATAGTCTTCTCCAGAACCACTGGGCAGATTTCCACGAAACTTGATAAATAGCATCTGGGACGTAGGCCCATCATAAATTGCTAAAATGGTGACCCTGGGTTGACCTTGACCTTCTTTGTGCCTAGGTCAAACTTTGATTCTGTCTGTCTTTGAATTCTGCTGCTCGTGTATATCAAACTTCAAATTCTATTTGAGCCAGCGCACGACAAAACCTACCTTAAGACATGTGCGCCCATCGAAGACTCAGATCAGCCTGGACATCCATATAGTCTGACCAGAGACTTCTTTTGCTGCATGAAGGAGCGTTGGGCCCTTATCTATCCTTAGAGCGCACAACGAAGACTCTGATCAGACTGCGCGGATGCGTGTCCATTATTTACATATTTGTTCTATGGCAAACATAAAGGCAATAAATATACACTTTAAGTTGTTCTGAATCATATTAAATTGTTTTAAAATAATCTGCTTAAATATCTGAAAAAAGTAAGAAAGCAAAACTACGAAAAGTGGTTATTCAATTACTCTTGACAGTGACATCGATAACACAATACACAGATAAGTACATGTTAACTGCTGTTTTTCACAAATGTCCCAACTGCTGCAAACTGCCTCATTACCAGTAGCTGCATGAAGCATACTATACAAATACCTGACCAGTGGATTTTGAGTTCTACTGAAATTGGCAGTGGTGCCAGATTAGTCTTTTGTAAGTGGTCTTAATGCAGAATATAAGGGTGGTCTCTTTATTGAAACATATAACAGTGAATTACATAAGACATAGATTTAGTTTGGCAAAAAGCCTTAATAGCGGAGTGGTCCTAATATTGGGGTTGTTTTTAAGCGAAATTCTACTGTATAAGCATTGAACACATGCGGTTTAATTGTCATTAAGTAAGTTAGGGGTTACTTTAGAATCAAGAACATCTAAGTGTTTTATTGTTGAAGATAAAACTAAGGTTTCATTCTTACGCGTTTGTACACATTAAAATGTTCCGATAATCCACTAGTAGATTATATATGCAAATTAATTAGATACGCCCCGTAACGTTACACATATGACGTTCTTAACGACGTCGCGTTTACTAATGGCGTAATGTTGACATATTTGTTGACAAATCGTGCATACAATGCCTTTTGATGTCATATGATGAATAGACTTTTGCATTCGTGTTCATTTATTATTGAATTTAGTAAACTCGTTAAGGAAAAGGGATAAAATGCTCGACAAAGCCTCGCATTTTTTGCTTTTACTCAACTCGTTGAATAATTTCAATAAAACGTGAACTCTCATGTAATATCCTCTATGTACACATTGAAATGTTCTAAGTCTTCATGCTGCTTATTTTACATGCTGAATTTTGGCTGAGTTCAATTTTTAACGCAGTCTTCATGCTGCTCAGTGTACATACTGAATGTTGGCAGAGTTCAATTTTTAACGCAGTCTTCATGCTGCTCATTGTACATGCTGTATGTTGGCTGAGTTCAATTTTTAACGCAGTCTTCATGCTGCTCATTTAACATGCTGAATGTTGGCTGACTTCAAATTTTAACGCAGTCTTCATGCTGCTCATTGTACATGCTGAATTTTGGCTGAGTTTAATTTTTAACGCAGTCTCCATGCTGCTCATTTAACATACTGAATGTTGGCTGAGTTCAATTTTTAACGCAGTCTTCATGCTGCTCATTGTTCATGCTGAAAGTTGGCTGAGTTCAATTTTTAACGAAGTTTCCATGCTGCTCATTTAACATACTGAATGTTGGCTGAGTTCAATTTTTAACGCAGTCCTCATGCTGCTCATTGTGCATGCTGAATTATGGCTGAGTTCAATTTTTAACGCAGTCTTCATGCTGCTCATTGTACATGCTGAATTTTAGATGAGTTCAATTTTTAACGCAGTTTTCATGCTGCTCATTTAACATGCTGAATTTTGGCTGAGTTCAATCTTGACACACTTTGCCATAGTCTTCATGCTGCTCATTGTACATGCTGAATTTTGGCTGAGTTCAATGTTTACGCATTTTACCATATTTTTTTTCTAAATCTATTTTCTACGCGTAATTACATGTACAATCATGTAACACATCACGAAAACACGCCTATATCATTTTGACCCCGTTGAATAAAAATCAAAAATGAGTTCCTGTTAGAGCAATGAAAACATTCATAAGAAAGAAGATGGGTCATACTACGTAGTTTCGGCTAATAAAGCCTCAACAGTGACCCTATAATGATCCGACAACGAAAGCCAGAGGAAACATACTGCATACTTTTATATAGTAAAACTGGGGTTTACGGGGCAAAACTTATTTTTCTTATCTCTGCTCTAAAATATAGATTATGGGTACTCGTTAGAACCGCCTCGATGAGGCGGTTCTAACGAGTGCCCACAATCTATATTTGAGCAGAAATAAGAAAAATATAATATTTTTTCATCTTAAAATTTTCATTTTTTCGGCGATTAAGGTGGCAAAGTATTTGTATAGGCGTGTTTTTGTAATGTATAATTATGCTTTCTGCAGGGATTCTATTGTATATGTAGATACACGTATAAACATGTACAATCAGTGACATTTCATGTATTTATGTTTAAGTTTACATCTAATTACATGTAATCTGAATTGTTTCATGTAGTTCTGAGATGAGAACTGGCTCAGTGATATTGGTCTGAGAGCACCCTTGCAGACGAAGTAACCAAACCTTGAAACAAACATCAAGTCTCCATACCGGTCAAAATAGAGAAACGATCAAGAACTGATAAATCAGATCCCAAATTAGATTAAAGATTACACGAATGGATTTTAGTTCGATTGCGATGAAAGCTCCAAGCTTATTGAATAGCTCTCGATGTTATCACGCACGCGCGCGAAAGACATTACGAAAACACACTTATACAAATACATAACACGTTTAACATCCGAAAAAAAAAATAATATTATGATATTTTACTTAATACTTCTGCTCTAAATATAGATTGCGGGTACTCGTTAGGACCGCCTCATCGAGGCGGTTCTAACGAGTACCCACGCTCTATATCTTAGGGCAGAAATAAGAAAAATAATGTATACCCCTGTAAACCCCAGGTTTACTATATAAAAGTGGGGTTTAATGGGGTCAAAATTATATAGGCGTGTTTTCGTGATGGGCATCTTTTACACCTCTGCTACACATTTACAGCTGATTACAGTGGGGCATTGTCATAACAAGTCTTGCCCAAGGACACACCTCGCCGGCGGTGGCCGGATTCGAACCCACAACCTTCGATTATAAGTCGAACGCGCAAACCACTGAACTGTCGAGGCTGACGATCCCAAATTCTTCCCACAATATCACTAGGGAAAGAAGTCGAAACATGAAGTGACGATAGTCAACAAAATCGATGAAATGTAAAGCGAGTCGACAGCTCTTACCCAAAGACATGTTGACTCAGATTATCCAAACCTAACCAAAAAGGAGCAATATACATAATTGGGGGGGGGGGGCAGTCAGTATCACCGATATGAATGACAAACTCTCAAAAGGAAGGACAAGCGCAACCAAAACTTAACAACCAAAAAGACAGACCATTACTTACAGACATACAAGTTCCTGCTCCTCTCAACTAATAAATAGCTTTAAATCAAAACCATCATGGAGTATGAAGCCCGATCCACCATCACGCAATTTAAGAAAGAATTTATAATACATCCAAGGCGTTTGCAACGTTTAATAACATTCTGAAATTGTTTCGAAAAAATAGTCTTACCTTTGTTTTTCATTATTATTGTATAATGTTGCCCCCACACCCGAAAAAAAAACTCAGGCTGTGACCCCCCTGCAGCAAAAGCCTATTTTATCCAGCCTTAAATTAGAAGTTAATCGATAAATTACAAAATGCTTTTCGAAGTTTATGATATCGATGTCCCTGATGTAGCAGTTGAGCAGTTACACTTTTATTTCGAGTGTTAACATCAGCGACATGACTTGACACTAAGCTGAGAAATATAAACGTCGTAAGATGGTGAGCAAGGAATATCACCATATAAAATGTGAAGTTAACTACAGTAGAACTTCGATGGCTCGAACACTGATGGCTCGTTTACCATGGATGTGTCGAACTCATTCTTAAGCCCCTAGCGAAATCCTCTACATAAGAAATAGAGGGGGGATAATTAAGGAAATTTTAGTCTTTTATCTTGCAAATGTATGCTGTGTGTACTCATTAGAATCGCCTTGATGAGGCGATTCTAATGAGTACACCCAGCATACATTTTCATTATAGAACACCGAAACGATGTCTAAAAGTATCTCGTTATGCCTCCTGAGAGTAACCACAGTGGCTTGAACTACCCATGTCTCGAACAGATTTTCGAGGTCCCAAAGGTGTTCGAGCCATTAAAGTTCGACTGTATATCATAAATTAAAGTCATCGCTCTTATCATACATATTAGTTGAAACAAAACCATTTGAAATGTTCAAATGCAAATCCAAAAACGAGGCTTCGATATCAGCATTATTTGCTACGTTTAACTGCAGCTCAAATGGATAAATTTGACAGACCATGACTTCAAAGTAAGGGTTGTCAATATTTAAAAGATCAGCTAAATATTTTGAGGTAGAATTAAATGTCAGCTTGACTTTGACTTAAAAGTGACATAATAAAATATCGTTCTTAGCAAAACAAACATAAATCAGCTACAAGGGGAGCACAGTTTGTACCCATCGGAATACCTATGATTTTTCCATGCAACTATGTTCCAAATCTAATATAGATAAGATAAAGAGTCACACACAGTTTGACAAGACAATTTTTTTTGTTTGTTTTGTTTGTTTGATTTTAGGTTTAACGTCCCCGTCAACACTGTGTGTGTCATTTCGGAGACGCTGCTTCCAATTTTGTGGTACTTTTACCCGACATTGAGTTGAAATGACATCTCAAGCCCTGCCGCCAAATGAAACTAATAGGGTTTGTAAGCATGGACGGACCTGCTCGCACCGCTTTGCCAATGCAGGTTTAGATCCTCTAAGCGGATTACCAGTACTCGTGTGCGGTTGGCTTCAGCTCTGCGTGGAAGCATCAAGCAGCCCATCTATTTCTTCAAGCACCTATGGACGGGAGCGAAAGACACAATGTATTTTTTTAGTTTTGTATCCGATGTAAAGAAGGCACATCTGTCATTGCATGTAAAGAAAGTAGTGCACTCTCTTTGAAAAGTGTTTCGATCAAATTGGTAAGTTTTTCCTGAATATGAGGTAAAATTGTGTATAGAGTGGAAAAAATTATATGCAGACAGACTAGACGCTCGAGACGCTCGAAAATTATTTAATTTTAATTCATTAAGTACCGCACTAGAATTCTTTATAGGCCAAAACAAAGTTTTACCTCATTCTTCAAAGACAGTTTCACACATGATTCTTAATAGCGATGAGACACGGAGTTAACAGTTTAGAAAGTTCAGTAGTCGAACAAGAGCTAGAGTTAGCGATGAAGAGGATTTTGTATGGTCGTCAATGAAGCTTTGGTAACCAATAAAACGCAAGAAGCTTATGCTGGTTTTCTTTAACATTCAGGGAAACCTTATGTGTAGTTTGTTGTTGAAACCATCAACTGACTTTCCGTCTGATTCAGCAACATTTTTTTCGAGTCTCTTTGATTTGTCACCTCAGAATTTACTACAGACATTTCCAAGAAAAAACAAAAACTATCACAATGGCACACGAAAAACAAACTGTGATCTGCAGACAAACCTTCCCTTCTATCCTCTGTAGCGTATAGCGGTCGATTGACAAGAAACCCGTTCAAGCCCGTTTATATGAACACAATAAGCTAACATCAAGCAAAACGCACCGTATAAGATGGAAAAACATGAAAAATAATATAGAACAGAAAAAGATGAAAAGTGACCATTGTATATGTCTTATAAGAGCGAAACAAAAAGATATAGTAGTTCGTCTATCATTTCTGACAATGACCAGTATTAATCACATGTTAGAAATGCTACAGTGTTTGTTTTCTACGATGACAGATTAGACTGATTATAGCTTTAATCTATCTGTTGCAGATTAAACCTTCTCTTGCTGAATATTCATTTAAGCCACACCCATTTCTGTCTATCAACCAATCAAATTACTTGATGTAATTTACTGCTACAAATTCATAAACTGAGTGCCAAACAGTTTAGATCCTGATCAGATGGCCATCTGATCTGGATTTACACTGTTTGCAAAAATTGGGTAGTTGTGAACAGCAAGATAATGGTTAAACAACAGTTTTGTTTGTTTGAATTGAGGTTTAACGTCCCCTTCAACACTATATAGGTCATTCTGGAGACGTTGCTTCCAATTTTGTGGGACTTTTACCAGACATTGAGATGAAATGACATCTCAGGCCGAATCGCCCAATGAAACCAATAGGGTTTATAAGCATGGACGGGCCGACTCGCACCGCTTTACCTGGACAGGCTTAGATTCTATAAGCGGTTTACCAGTACTCGTGTGCGGTCGGTTTTAGCTCTGCGTGGACGCATCATGGAGCCCATTTATTTTTTCAAGCCTCAACGGGCGGGGCCGAATTAAACAACAGAGGTCAGTGAGAGACACCACTGCTGGTGATGCCTCAGCTCCTGTTTTGTATTGTGCACATTTCTGCTCGACCTGACTGATCCGTTTTGCCTCATATTCATAGGCACCTCTCCTCGTGGAGGCGGTTCTAACGTGTACCAACAATTTATGTTTTAGAGCTGAAATAAGAAAAAAAATGAGGTTTACCCCTGTAAAGCCCAGTTTTACTGTATAAAAGTGGAGCTCAAGGTCAAGGGGGTCAATTTATATACTTTATTAGGCGTATTTCGTGATTTCCGTGCTAGACGGGCCGATCTTGTCCAGCTAGCCTTTAATGCAGAACGTGTGGCGGCCGTAAAACGTCTCCCCGTACATCAACCATAGTGCAGTTTATATTTTACTTTCGATCCTTTGAGATCAGCGTGAATATTCTGAGAAATCGGAAATAAATTATTGGTTTAGACTCATATTCTACACAGGTTTTAATTATTTGGACCCCATTTTAATTTGTGTCGGTCTTTGGGTCGACTACCAGTTCGAAATTCGCAAATTTGCGGTATGTTTCCTCTGGCTTTCGTTGCCGGATCATCTCAGGGTCACTGATGGGGCTTTAATAGCCGAAACTACGTAGTATGGCCCATCTTCTTTCTTATGAATGTTTTCATTGCTCTTAAAGGAACTCTTTTTTTATTTTTATTTGCCTTCGCTGCGGCTGGTGTTGTGCCGTGTGGCGGCCGTAAAACGTCTCCCCGTACATCAACCATAGTGCAGTTTATATTTTACTTTCGATCCTTTGAGATCAGCGTGAATATTCTGAGAAATCGGAAATAAATTATTGGTTTAGACTCATATTCTACACAGGTTTTAATTATTTGGACCCCATTTTAATTTGTGTCGGTCTTTGGGTCGACTACCAGTTCGAAATTCGCAAATTTGCGGTATGTTTCCTCTGGCTTTCGTTGCCGGATCATCTCAGGGTCACTGATGGGGCTTTAATAGCCGAAACTACGTAGTATGGCCCATCTTCTTTCTTATGAATGTTTTCATTGCTCTTAAAGGAACTCTTTTTTGATTTTTATTTTCCATCACACAAACACGCCTATATAATTTTACCCCCTTATATCCAACTTAAATATAGTAAAACTGGGCTTCTCAGGGATATACATTTTTCTTCATATTTCTACCCTACTCAAAACATAGATTGTGGTCACTCGTTAGAGCCACCTCGGCGGCGGTTCTAGCAAGTGATAGCAGTCTATGCTTTTGTCTGTGTTTGTTTGATTTTTGTTTTATCTGAGGTTTAACGTCACCGTCAACGCTGTAAAGGTCATTTTGGAGACGTTGCTTTAAATTATGTGGGACTTTTACCCGACATTGAGATGTAATGACATCTGAAGGCCTACCGCCCAATGAAACCAATACGTTTTATAAGCATGGGCAGGCCGACTCGCACCGCTTTTCCTGGACAGGCTTAGATCTTCTAAGCGGTTTACCGTTACTCGTGTGCGTGTCGGTTTCAGCTCTGCGTGGAAGCATCATGCAGCCCATATATTTCTTCATGCTTTGGTCGAAAATATGAAAATTATCAGACTTTTTTTTTATCTGAAAATTTTCAATTTTGGTGGTAAAATATTCAGTATATTTGAAAATGCGTGTTTTGTAATGATTAATGCCATTGCGTTAACAGGTCAGTTTATTCCCCTCCCCCTTTAATTCCCACTTTATACAGCCTTTTCCTTAATGCATTATTCAAAAACATATGGTGTGGGTACTGGTTAGATACGTCTCATTAAACTATATTTTCAGCAGAAAATTAGTAATATATCACAAATTGTAGACTTTATGATAACTCACCCGTACGATAAAGTGCATTTTTCACATCTCCAAAATGGCTACTTTTCTGATGAACATCCGTGATATATTTCTTATAAATGCTCAAAACATAGGTTATGTGCTCGTTAGAATCGCCTCATTGAGGCGGTTCTAACGAGTACCCACAACCTAGAAAAAATATAAATAACCAGTGCTTCAGCTGAAGTGCACGACCCGCCGGATGCTTTTAGCTTTATGAGTGTTACCATATATGGGTATGGCGGCCATTTTGGTCATGTGACCTGGACCTAAAACGGTTCCCCCAATAAATGCGCCTTATCGTAAGGAGCAAAAATATATCTTATACTTTAGTACTGTATTCTGAATCGTTTGCAGGATAAAATGCATTCTCACTTTTCCAATACAAAAGCATATGTGTCAAAGTTTGACCTAGGCACAAAGAAGGTCAAGGTCAACCCAGGGTCACCATTTTAGCAATTTATGATGGGCCTACGTCCCAGATGCTATTTATCAAGTTTCGTGGAAATCTGCCCAGTGGTTCTGGAGAAGTCTATTTTTGAAGGTTTTTTTTTACCATATATGGCTTGGCGGCAATTTTGGTCAAGTGACCTGGACCCCATGAGCAAATTTTGGTTTCCCCCATCCCGTAGAGGATCCATATGAAATTTGACTTCAATCGGCCCAACGGTTTCCGAGGAGAAGCAGTTCGAAAAGTTTCACATTTTTCGCCTCGGCGAGGCTATACTAAATGAAATGTAATATTTCGCAAGTTCATTGGTTAGATCTCATTGATATCTATCAGTATGCCAAAAATTGTTTAAATATTCCAAGCGATTAAGTCACTATCACCAATTTTCACAAACGGGTTACGGACGGGCAGACAGACAGACCATATATGGCTTGGCGGCCATTGTGGTCATGTGACCTGGACCTCATGAGCAAATTTTGAATTCCCCCATCCCATAGAGGCTCCATATGAAATTTGACTTCAATCGGCCCAACGGTTTCCGTGGAGAAGCAGTTCGAAAATTTTCACATTTTTCGCCTCGGCGAGTTTATACTAAATGAAATGTAATATTTCGCAAGTTCATTGGTTAAATCTCATTGATATCTATCAGTATGCCAAAATTTGTTTAAATATTCCAAGCGGTTAAGTCACTATCACCGATTTTCACAAACGGGTTACGGACGGACAGACAGACTGACAGACTGACAAGAATGACCGAATGACAGAATGACACGGTGATTTTAGGGCACTCTTAGAAAATCAACCGACTTCAGTCGGTCGCTTTTTCTGCGGGTCGTGCAATGTATGCTCCCGAAACCCCAGTTTCTCTATACGAAGTGGGGTTTAGGGGTCTTCATTTCACGGACTTGTTCATGTGATGAACTTGCCGAGCTTTTGCAGAGTTTCATACTATGTGCATTAATGCAAAAATGGCGGGTTGTGCAAAAAATGTCACGGACGAGACCACACCCTTTTTGGCGTTCTGGTCACATACAGTTTTAAAGCATTTGCTAAAATAATTAAGCCCTTGTTGGGCACTTCAGCAACCAACCTATACACTCGATGATTATTTTCCTCCATTCCTGTGTGTCGAGTTTGAAGGCAACACATCACGTGAACATGTCCGTGAAATGAAGACCCCATAAACCCCACTTTACATAGAGAAAATCTGAATTTACGGGAATATTCATTATTTTTCTTATTTCTGCTCCAAGACATAGGTTGTGGGTACTCGTTAGAACCGCCACAATGAGGCGGTTCTAACGAGCACACACAACCTATGTTATGAGTTTAAGAAAAATATGAAGGGTTTTCATCAGAAAAGTAGCCATTTTGGAGATGTGAAAAATGCACTATATTGTACGAGTGTGTCATCGTAATGAGATGACTAATTATGTGACAGGGAAATCGAGACGGTATGAGATATGCCATTTACCGTCTACATTGCTTTCATTTGCATTTTAAAAAGAAAAACAGGCGTAATTGTTTCATGGAAATATACATTTATGTGAACTCGAGTTGAGGCTTAATTGAGGGTCACTGGATCGAAACTATACATCTACATTTGCATTTTAAAAAGAACACACACACACACACACACACACACACACACACACACACACCACACACACACACACACACACACACACACACACACACACACATACGCGAGTTTATGGCATTGTGAGCCATGCATGTCTTAACATGCGCTATGGACACTTCATTATTTAGAAAGGAAATAAACGTAGGTAATGCTCAAAATGTGTCCGATTTAGCAATATTTAACTTATTAGATTGCCATTTACGTACACTCCTTATTAGTGAAAATATTCATTCGAAATTAATTGTAATTGTGGACACTAATATGTTCGTATCCTACGTTATGGAAACCTGGCTCATAGCGGGGGTGATTTAGGTAATGTGTGAAATAAACACTTCCATAAACTGAAAACTGGACATTGGTCTTAGCTCTCCTGGTGCAAAGATGATGGCGAGCGAGGGCCCGACGTCCATACGTTGTACATCAAAATCGCAAATCGTTATTTTGTCCAGTCCTCACTATTATTTCCAAATATCTGCAACTCAGAAGTCAAACAGCCAACTAAGTCAAACTTCAGCTGCACGTTGAGTTTTGCTGCAATTTTCCTACACATGACGTTGTGTGCAGCAACAGATATCTCAATATATTTATATATTGGCGGAATTCCTTTCAACAATGACGGTAGATAGAGATAATTGTATGGAAACAATTGCATTTTGTCAGTTTAGCGCGTTAGAATTGAAATAGATGAGCTCTAGTGACGCGATTTATTGAGTGATATATCACTGTATGTCGGTCAGTTGTAAGCAGACAATAATATATTTTATTTGCAAGCTGTTCACGATAACTCCTGCCCATGCAATCATCATATCAGGATCTACACTGTCTGTTCTTTAGATTGTGAATAAAATATATACGATCATGTCATCTGATTGACTGATATTCAGATATGGGTGTGGCTAATTAAATATTCAGCAGGATAAGGGTAATGAGTCGTTGAGTCTTTTCAAAGTGTTTGCGGACTTCATTTATGTTTGCTTTTTATCGATAAATAGCGAAATTCGTTTGACCTTTGGATTAACTTAAGCAAGCTAGTCTTTTCCAAAAAACATGTAAATTCCATAATATAATTATTTTTCTGTTCTGTGGTGAATTCCTTATTTCCAAAGGATAGCCCTTGAAAAGAACATATTTAACGTCACTACAACTGGTGTCTGGGAATGTGTGGTGGCCGTACCCCCCCACACCCACACCCACACTCCTGACATACACCATAGTGTAGTTTATAGAGAAATGTTTCTAATCGTACAAGGACTTTAAAATATTTAAATACAATAAGTCCGATGTCCTAATCTGTGACAATTTAATGCTATTTTCTTAATTCCACACCGGTTCCACTGACAATTTAATGCTATTTTCTTAATTCCACACCGGTTCCACTGATCCGTTTATATTTTCTTGTCCTATGGGACCATTGATTCCACTGTAGATTGTAAATAATTGAGGGTGACTGATGCGGGCCTAATTGGCCGAAACTGCAATAACATATACCGTCCTTTGGATCAGAGGATTATAGCTGGTAGTCTCCTACTGCAATTATCCTTTGAATGATTGCAATTATCTATTTTATGTAGATGTAAACTACACAGTCTGTGGTGAGATAACTCCATGTAAACAGACATACGAAGTGTAAACAAGGTCCTGTCCACATCAATACAACGCTATAGCGATGACCTGACATTGGCATACCAACGTCGGTACAAGGTCCTTATGTTGCACTGATGATGATACGACGTCGCTTTATTTTTAGATTTCATTTTCCCAGTGGTCAGACACATCAATATTGGTAGATCCGAATCCTAGTATAGAAGTCGCAGATAAGATTGACTATGCGGGACTGTCGTTAGCACCTGCCTTTGGAATGTTCTTTTAACAAAAAGATAAACCAAGTCACTCGATTACATGTGAATTCAACTACACCAATAACAACGCTATAGCCATTTGGTCCGCCAAAAAACGCTCATATAGCTTTGACCCCCTAAACCCCACTTTTATATCGTAAAACTGGGGTTTACAGGGGTAAACAATATTTTTTTCTTACTTCTGCTAAAAAGACACGGATTGCGGGTACTCGATAGAACCGTAGAGTTGGTTCTATCGAGTCTCGCAATCTATGTTTTGAGCAATATAAGAAAAATATGCTGACTGTATTATGAATCACATGTATTTTTGAAAATAAAACGACATTTAGTCATTGTCGCTTTTTGATCCGGATTCAAAGCGTTTTGTCTTTAATATGAGAACTAGCTTAGCCTTAATTTGACTTTAAGCCACAGAAGACGTGGTAAAGTTCGGTATACTAATAAACAACTATTCTTTTTAAATCGCCCGTAGAAATCGCTGTAAAGTTCGGTATACTAATCAACAACTATTCTCTTTAAACCGCCCGTAGAAATGGCTGTTAAGTTCGGTATACTAATCAGCCTTGCATCGCATACTTCAGTTAGGCACCTGTTAGCTTTCAATCAGAATGCTTCGAAAGAGTTCAACGAAAGTTTTTGTTTGCCTTCCAATCAGTTTTTTTCGTTCCACTGGTTCGTTTATTCCTATTGGCTCTTTGCTGTTAGCGTTGAAAAGTATGATATTGCTCTATTTTATTATTGGCTGAAAATGTAACAAATTTGATGAAGCGATAAGCTTTTCAATTATGTACACATGTGTTCTATATCGTCTTTTATCTCCCCCCTCATTCTACGGCCCTTTCAACCCTGTAGGAAATATGTTTAATTTTAAGTTTAATGTCCCCGTCAAGACTGTATAGTGGTGACCTTGCTTCTAGTTTTGTGGGACTATACCTGAGATTTAGAGGAAATAACATCTCAACCCCAATCAAATCAATTTATAGATTTTATATACCAATGTTTTATATATATATAATTTTTTCTTCTACTTATATAGGCATAGGCGATACTTTTCCTGGGCAAGCTTAGAACCTCTTCTATACTGACCGCGTCCTTTGTTTTCTTCTAGCGTGTTAAAAGGGCTGTAAAACAAAAGCAAGAACAAGGCAAAACAATAAACAGTTTATAATACTGTACACCAGTATCGGCTTGGGGTTAAAGATGTAAACAAATTTTGATATTTTTTGGCTTTTTTCTTGCTTTAGATTTACGGCACTTTTAACACTTTAGAGGAAAATAAATATATATGAGAAACAAAGTAAAGCACGATACAGGAAATGAAATAAAAAATGAATTGGCGCACAAAAACCGGGACTCGAACCACGGATCTCCTGCTTTCCGGGTAGACGTGCTAACCATTACACCACCGCAGCCTCCCTACATTGTACGCCAATTTTAACATTTATAAACCTTAACGTCATTAGCGCTATTTACAGACCTTTCATTATCCGCCATAGGCGACCCTATCATTTTCGGTTCTTTTTCTAACCTACGGACGGCGGTCATTTTTTATTTTATTTATTTATTTATTTATTATAAATATGACCTTGTTAAATAGCGCTAATGACATTAAAGGTTTATAAATGTTAAAATTTGCGTACAATGTCGGAAGGCCGCGGTGGTGTAATGGTTAGCCCGTCTACCCGAAGAGCAGGAGATCCGTGGGTCTATTGTCCGTTGCGGTGCGACCGATTTGTGCGCCAATTCATTTGTTTATTTCTTTCCTGTATCGTGCTTCCCTTTGCTTCTCTTATACTTACTCGATACAGTAGAACACTTATAAATCTAACAATAAATAAATAAATAAATAAAATAAAAAAATGGCCGTCGTCCGTAGGTTAGAAAAAGAACCGAAAATTACAGGGTCGCCTTTGGCGGTGAAAGGTCTCTAAATAGCGCTAATGACGTTAAAGGTTTATTAATGTTAAAATTGGCGCACAATGTCGGAAGGCCGCGGTGGTGTAATGGTTAGAACGTCTGCCCGGAAAGCAGGAGATCCATGGTTCGAGTCCCGGTTGCTGTGCGACCGATTTCTGTGCGCCAATCCATTTGTTTATTTCATTTCCTGTATCGTGCTTTACTTTGTTTCTCATATACTTACTCGATACAGTAGAACACTTATAAATCTAACAATAAATAAATAAATAAAATAAGAATGGCCGCCGTCCGTAGGTTAGAACAAGAACCGAAAATGATAGGACCGCCTATGGCGGTAAATGAAAGGTCTGTAAATAGCGCTAATGACGTTAAAGGTTTATAAATGTTAAAATTGGCGTAAAATGTCGAAAGGCCGCGGTGCTGTATTGGTTAGCACGTCTTACCGGATAGCAGGAGATCCGTGGTTCGAGTTCCGGTTGCGGTGCGGCCGATTTTTGTTCGCCAATCCATTTGTTTATTTCATTTCCTGTACCGTGCTTTACTTTGTTTCTCATACTCTTATTCGATGCAGTTGAACATTTAGAAATCTAACAATAAATAAATAAATAAAATAAGAAATGGCCGCCGTTCGTAGCTTAGAAAAAGAACCGAAAATGATAGGTCTGTTAATAGCGCTAATGACGTTAAAGGTTTATAAATGTTAAAATTGGCGTACAATGTCGGAAGGCCGCGTTGGTGTAATGGTGAGAGCGTCTGCCGGAAAGCAGGAGATTCATTTGTTTATGCACTGCAGTATCTACTATGAGTTTTCTTTTGTACTGAAAATAAAATAGCTTTACTCAAAGACTAGAGAATGATCGTAGAGATTTTATAATTAATTTCCACGAGAGAATGTTGCCGACCACGGCAAATGATGAAAGACCGCCGCAGTCACTGCCCATGCTTTGCTGAAGTTTAACAGCTCAGTCCAAATTATATAGGTCATAACGAGTTGATACGTCATCCATCAACGATTCTCGTGGGCATTTTTTTTCACTGACCGTTCCAAGGCGGCTTTTCTGGGACGCTGTTTGTTACCGATTGTACGTGTCGTTTTGCATTGTCAGTTGGTCATTTTGTGGGAAAGTTTCTGTCCTATTTACTATATACTGTCACCACAACAATCCTCCTTTTTCTTAGGAAAGATCATATCAACACATCCAACGCCTTAATGGCATCTTACAGTTATAATTTTTCACAGAACATTTTACAAAATAAACACCTACAGTATGTTAGCTACTGGAGTAGAAATCCCTGTCTAGGCCGTTTTCAGAGTGATTGACTGAAAAAGTGTTTTATTGATTTTCTGGTTTTGTTATTTTATTAATTTACGATTTGTTGTTCACTATCTTCACAGAAAGAAAAAATATCAAAGCACTGAAAGTACGGGTGGGTGGGTGTGTAGGCTAAGAAAAAAAACTTTTCGTTCAACACTTAAATTCAAGTATTTTATGTGAAGGTCTGATCAGACGCCGCTTCATGTGACGTTTACTGGCGTCTGTTCAGGGTTTCTTTTAGCTCAACAGAGAGAATGTGGTGGAGCTAATAGGACGTCGTCAGTCGTTGTCGTCGTCCTCGCCGCAACAATTTCATATAAATATTCATATAATAACAACTTCTCCTCTGAAACTACCGGGCCACCTGAAACCAAATTACACCATCTGCTGTTTTTCAAAACTAAATGGTTTAAAAAATAAAGTCATTACTTACTTACTTACTTACTTACTTACTTACTTACTTACTTACTTACTTACTTGCACGTTGAGCATCAGTGGGAAGCGGGAACGAAAAATTGTTCGTAATGGCTGGGTCACATGTCCAAGATGGCTGTCATGTCAATTTGTGTTTTTGTCTGATTTGAGGTTTTACGTCGCCGTCAACAGTATTTAGGTACTTTCGGAAACGTTGCTTCCAATTTTATTTTACCCGACACTGAGATGAAATGTCATCTTGCCTCCCAATGAAACCAACATTGAAAAATGAAAAATTTAAATTTATAAGCATGGACGGGCCGACTCGCAGCAGTTTTCCTGGGCAGGCTTAGACCTTCTAAGCGGATTACTAGTATTAATGTGCGGTCGGTACGAGCTCTGCGTGGAAGCATCGTGCAGCCCAATCTATTTCTCCAAGCCCGATGGGCGGGTGCGGCCCATATATGGTAAAAAACCCTCGCAAATCTTCTCCTCAGGAACTAAGAGGCCTATGACATTGAAACTTGGTATGCAGCATCAGGGACTCGGGTCCTACCAAGTTTGTTCAAATTATGATCCTCGGATGACCTTGGCCTATTTTACGCCAATGTCAACTTTGGTCACATAGACTTTTGTACTGAGTATATTTGAAAACTGTTGCAGCCTGTGATCTGAAATTTTTAAATGAGTAGATGAAGGTACATGAGTACATTAGTATTAAAGGTAAAGGTCATTCCTTGACCTTGGTCCAAGGTCATCCAGGTATGAAAATTCAAATTTGTTTTCCAAAGAAACCACTGGTCCATTTATAACCAAATTTCTTAGGAAAGCTTTAAGGAACAAGAAAATGAATAAGTTTGAGTTTGGAACCGTCATAGAATCAGAGGCCCAACCAACCGGCGTGCTACACATGAAAGTATTTTGGTTTAATTGTATTTCTTTTATCGGATCATGTTTCAAGGCAGCAGATTTACTACTAATTGGTAAAAAAATAAATAAAAAAAAAAAATAAAATAAAAGCTTTTAATACAGAAAACAGGGCCCTTGTCAAATTTGTATACTTTCATGATGTAAAAGTGTGGAGTACCTTGTAATGTGTTAAAGATCACTGCTATTACGCTTTATGTGCAAAGATGAATTTATTGGCCCTCTCGTAATTATGTTAACATGTCTATGTCACAATCATTCAATCTCAGTAAAAATAAAAAAAACATCAATGAAAATTGTAATACTTGTCCTATTTCTCCTTACACATAATTTGTGACCTTATGGGTACCTACAACAGAAATAACCCGAAAAAAAACGCCTATACAATTTGACCCCCTAAAACCCCGCTTTTATATCTATAGAAAAAATGGTGTTTGCAAGGATTTTTTCTTTTTTTTCTGCTGAAAAATATAGATTGTGGGTACTCGGTAGAGCCGCCTCGTCGAGGCAGTTTTACGAGTGCCCACAATCTATGTCTGGAACAGACTCACAGCAGTTTTCCTTCGCAGGCTTAGACCTTCTAAGCAGATTACCAGTACTAATGTGTGGTCGGTGGCAGCTCTGCATGTCGCGGGAAGCATCGTGCAGCCTAATCTATTTCTCCAAGCCCCAATGGGTGGGGGTGACCAATGCATTTTACAAGGGTGTTTTGTAATCGATTAGGCAGTTCAAACAAGAACCCACAATATGTTGACGAGCAAAATAAGAAAAACTATGTATTCACTTCAAACCCAACTGTTATGAAAGTTGAACAGGGTTTTCATTACACACCCCTACATAATTTTGACCCGCTTAAACCCCTCTTTTGTGCAGTAAAAATGTTTTGTTTTTTTTTTTCAGAGGTAACCATTTTTTTTAATCTAATTTCTGTTAAAAGACATAGACACTGGGTGAACGATAAAACCACCTTATCGATGCGGTTCTATGGAGTCCCCGCAATCTATGTTGTGAATAGAAATAAAAAAAATCTCACAATTTTTATAAGAATTTTTTTTTTTTTGGGGGGGGGGGGGTGGAAAAAATTCCAATGTATTTGTATAGGCGTGTTTTCATAATGTAGGCTTGTCATCTTAATATTAATCACAGGCTGTCCAAGATTTTTAGGTGGGGGGGGGGGTATGGCCACTTATTATTACACTTATAATTTAGACCGATCATTGCGAAAAACAGTGCACTGGATGAAAAACCACATGACCCTCTGTTTCAGAGCTTGGTGACAAGGCTTTCTATGATAGCACATGGAATTTTAGTTACATATACCATCTAAATCTTATGAAACAGTATGAATATGTTTAAATTTATTCTGATGCTGGTCGTAACAGCATTCTGCTGTTTGTCGTATCTGCAAAAAAAAACAATTCTGTTTTTGGTCGTATCTTGGAATTTCACCCCTCTTGGTGAAAACATGTTCCCAAGTCCTATTGTTTAAGTAGAACATACTAAATGAATACATTTTAATATACTTGTGCTTGCGTAAACAATATCTTCAAACGACACCTCCTCCTAAATCGCTGAACAGATTCTGACCAAACTTGGCAGAAATGATCTTTGGGTGGTCCTCTTTCAAAGTTGTTCAAAGAATTCCATTCCATGCAGAAGTCTGGTTGCCATGGCAACGAAAAGGAAAAACAAAAGAAAACCTTTGAAAATTTTCTTCTCTGAAGTCACATGGCCCAAGTATTTCATATTTGGTATGAAGCTTCATCTAGGGGACCTCTACCAAGATTGTTCAAATTATAGCCCTGGGGCCAAAAATGGCCCCATCCCGGGACCTACATGTTTTACATAGGCTAATATAGGGAAAACCTTTAAAAATCTTCTTCTCTAAAACAACAAGGCCCAGGTCTTTCATATTTGGAATGAAGCTTCATCTAGGAGACCTCTACCACAATTGTTCAAATTATAGCCCAGGTGCCAAAAATGGCCCCGCCCCGGGGCCCACATGTTTCACATAGACTTCTATAGGGAAACCCTTCAAAATCTTTTTCTCTGAAACCACAAGGCCCAGGTCTTTCATATTTGGTATGAAGCTTCATCTAGGGAACCTCTTCCGGGATTGTTCTAATTATGGCCCTGGTGTCCAAATGTTTTACATAGGCTTATAAAGGGAAAACCTTTAAAAATCTTCTCTGAAACCACAAGGTCCAGGTCTTTCATATTCAGTATGAAGCTTCATCTAGGGGACCTCTACCAAGATTGTTCATATTTTTGCCCTGGGGCCAAAAATCTTCTTCTCTGAAACCACAAAGTCCACGTCTTTCATATTTGGTATCTAAAGGACCTCTACAGAGATCGTTTAAATTATGGCCCTGGGGCCAAAAATGGCCCTGCCCCGGGGCCCAGATGTTTTACATAGGCTTACATAGGCTTACATAGGCTTATATAGTGAAAACCTTTAAAAAATCCTCTTCTCTGAAACTACAAGGCCCAGTTCTTTCATATTTGGTATCAGGCTTCATCTACGGGACCTCTACCAAGATTGTTCAAATTATAGCCCTGGGACCAAAAATGGCCTCGCCCATGGGTCCACATGTTTAACCTAGACTTATATAGGGAAAACCTTTGAAAATTCTTTTTCTCTGAAACCACAAGGCCCAGGTCTTTGATATTTGGTATCAGGCTTCATCTACGGGACCTCTACCAAGATTGTTCAAATTATAGCCCTGGGACCAAAAATGGCCTCGCCCCAGGGTCCACATATTTTACCTAGACTTATATAGGGAAAACCTTTGAAAATTCTTTTTCTCTGAAACCACAAGGCCCAGGTCTTTGATATTTGGTTTGAAGCTTTATCTAGTGGCCCTCTACAAAGGCTGTTCAGATTTTAGCCCTGAGGCCGAAAATGGCCCCGCCCTTGGATCCACATGTTTTACATAGACTTTTATGGGGGAAAAGCTTTAAAACTCTTTTTCTCTGAAACCGAAAGGACTAGGTTTTTCATTTTGGTTTAAAGCTTCATCTAGTGGACCTCTACTAAGATTGTTAGAATTATAGCCCTGGTGACAAAAATGACCCTGCCCTGGCCCTGGGCCCACTAGTTATACTTTGGATCAGGTGAGCGACCTAGGACCATCTGGGCCCTCTTGTTATATTTGTAAGAATCGATTCATTGTGTCAGATCTGATAAGTACAAAATGTTTGGGACAGACTATGCACGACCCATAGGGAAATCACTATAATCACCCTGTAAGCCCTCGTCCATGGTCGGTTTGTGACAATCGCTTAGCTAAGGTAGTGCTTGGAATATTGCACGACCCGTAGGAGTGCCTTAAAATCACGGTGTCATTCTGTCCGTCTGTAACCCGTTTGTGCATTTATACATAAGTGACTTAATAGTTCAAGAGGTATATATAATTCAAGTGATTAGATCCGCAAGGTGGGCAGAACAATATATCTATTAGAGAGGTTTTCATCACCGTGATAGCTTAGTGGTTAGTGCACTTGCCTCTAATGCTAGAGGTCCCGGGTGTGATCCTCGGAAGCGGAGATAAATTATAGAACATTTTCTACAAGGTAGTCCATACTCCCCAGCGGTCCATATTCCCCAAAATTCCCCTATGTTAATTTTTAAACACTCATAAAGCTAAAAAGCATCCGGCGGGTCGTGCACTTCAGCTGAAGCACTGGTTTAGATCTATTTTAGCATTGTCAATAAATACATAAAACCAACACTGCAGAAACGATTATATTTAAAACACCATGTGGAATCCGATAAAGATCGCAATAAATGCCAAACACGCCTGGTAGTTCGTTTCGCATTGTAAAAAGAGCTACCAGAGAGGGAGTTTTTTTTCTGACGTCTTTATTAGATATCTGTTTGTATTGCAGTCAACACCATTTATGTCATTTTGAGCCGGTCAATTTACCTATTCACACTTTTCCTGGACAAGCTTATCCGTGTAAGAATGCTGCAGGAATCGAACCGCGTCCTCCTGATCATGATCAGAAGCACATTCTACTGAGCTACAATACTAGGACCCCATATAAGCAGAAAGATGTGAAAATTCACCGATATGTTTTAATAACAATGGGGACAACAGCAAATGTCAAACCATAAATAACCCACTTTACTACTTTCTTACGTTTTAATCCCATGAAATCTGTGAAAACCTTGGTCTAAAAATATACCTTTTTGAAAAGTTATGAACACGTCGTAGAACTGAAAAGGTAAGAATGTACAAAGTTTTTCTAGGCGATTAAAGATATTTTGAACACGCCTATATAGTTCTGACCCCTATAAACCCGTTCTTGAAACAAACAAGGTAACACAAATGAGTAAGATCAATAAAGTGTGCTTTTCATTTAGAATCTAACTAGCGGGCTCAAAAGACAAAAAAAATTGGGACCCGTGTGCATTTGCTTTAAGGTTAAGCTTTACTTTACGCACAGTGTACGCCGAAAATCAAAGTTTGACTTTAGTAAAACCTGTGTTTTTGTTTGTAACTACATAAATGAGCCGATTCTAGTGAGCACAAAGAATTCATTCTTTCTATTTTGTTATCACGAGTAACGTGAAAACCGCAGCCACTTAATGCAGTGCATCAAAAGTCAAACAGGTTTTCCATATTTCTAGAAAGAGAGTCGTCATCATAACAGAGATTATGGGTTCTCTTTAGAACCGCGTCATTGAAGCAGTTCGTACGAGCACCGACAATCTATATTTGGACTAGAAATAAGCTAGAAATGTCAATATGACCCGGATGACTCCACCCAGAGAGCATCATCTAGGAGAGAGGAATTCTCCCTGAAATGAGTCACTTTGTCCTACTAAGGTGTGAATAAAATCCACCAATGTTTTGTTTGTTACTTATTGTGTACATCGCTTATTTCTTTTTATTTTGGATGGTCATTAGGCCATTTTGTGGGAAAGTAACTGTCCGTTTTGCCTTCCTCTGTTTAGGTTTCCATTATTGTCTGGTCGCTTCATGTTTGTGTTTCTTTCCCTTTGTTGTCTTTGGTGGATGGAGTAAGCTAATTGTATCGATTCCTGATCTTTGTTTTACTTCTACGTTCCAAAGATATTGCATGAAAACCGTTTTTCAAAGGGCCATAACTTTTATAATAATTTGTCGATTTTATAGTTCATACTTATAACACATCCACATCACGGGCCTCCGTGGCCTAGTGGTTAAGAGCGCTGACTCTTGATCATTAGGTCTCTCACCGCTGTGGTTCGAGCCTCGCTCGGGACACATGTGAGACGCCAAGTTCTGCAACGGAAGGTCAGGTGGTTTTTCTCCGGGTACTCCGGTTTTCGCCCACCTATGATTAACGATCGGCTCGATATGAGTGAAATAATCTTGAAAGGGCCGTAAACCCCCCCCCCCCCAAAAAAAAAAAAAAAAAAAAAAAAACACATCCACATCACTTATATACGGTATCTTTCCCAACACAGATTTTGTTGGGAGCGACTTAAGGCAGTTAAGATGTTTTAAGAGAAATGAATGTTTTGAAAAAAGATGGAAATTATATTATTTCTGTTCCAGACATGGGCGTCATTACCCGCAGCTTGATTTGTTATTATTGTTATTATCATTATTATCATTATTGTGGAACACTGAATAGTGTATGCCCCATGCAAACCCCAGTTTTACTTTATAAAGGTAGGGGTTCAATTGCACAATTGTAAAGACGTGTTTTCGTGATGCCTAGAACACTTCCGGGGAGATATCCTGACTATATATATATATACCTTTACTTCATATATATATATATATATTCTTTATGTTAATGTGTCTGTGAGATACACCATAAGAGTAAATGAATAAGACCGCCTCAATGACTCGCCTGTCCAAATACTTTCAATATTTTATTGATCTAGAAACGAACAAATTGAGATATTTTCTTATTTCTGCCGGAACTGAGATTGTGGGTACTCATTGGAACCACCGCAATGAGGCTGTTGTGGTGGGTGCCCGCGGTCTCTGTTTTTGGGGTGGAATAGGGGGAATGTACCCCTACAGGCACCCGTTTTACTTCATGAAGATGAGGCTTGGGGCGGTCGGGATTATCATAGTGAAAGCACGCCTATTCAAATACTTGGAAAATTTTATTGATGAAGAATGAACAATTTTTTTCTCGTTTCTGCACCGGACATTGGTTGTGGTTGCTTGTCCGAGCAGCCTTGATGAGGCAGTTCTAATGAGTACCCACGGCGTGTGTTCTTGGGTGGCGATAGGAATAATATATACCCCTGCGAGCCCTGGTTTTCATACGTGGGACGTGGTTTGAGGTGATCAAAATTATGTTGACATGTTTTTATAATGTTTAGGCGTGATTTCATCGGGTTGAATATGTTCTATAAAAGGGTTATCCTTTGGAAGCAAGGAATACACCACAGAACTGAAAAGTATGGAGTGTACATGTTTTCTGGGCCAGACTAGCTAGTTTCGGCCAATTAGGCCTCATCAGTGACCCTCAGATATTTTCAAAATTCCACAATGGAATCAATGATCCCAAAGGACAAGAAAATATAATCTACACTATGATGTAGGGCAGGGAGACGTTTTACCGCCGCCACACATTCCCACACACCAGCTGTAGTGAAGTTAAATATGTTCTATAAAAGGGTTATCCTTTGGAAGTTTGAATATACGACCATGGCAAGCGATAGTGTATACCATTGTGGGCTCCAGATTTGGTTAAGAAATTGTGTTTCATGGGGGCGGGAGTCCCACATTGCACAGACTTGTTAACATATGGGTAACGTTAAGAAAATTTAATAATTGCTTTGATAGACTTTGTATCAGCCTTAGCCAGTTATTGTAAATGTGTTTGTGCTGAATAAATATTTGTCATTGAGCTGATTCTGACACGTACTCGAAATCTAGCTTTACAGCAGAAATAAGAAAATTGTTATAACTGTTCCAATCTTTGATTGTTACAATGTACTATAGAAGCGCCTCTTTAGGGTTGTTTTAACACGTATACAAATTTATGTTTGGAACATCAGATTATTTCCATTCCTTATAGATTGTGGGTACTTGTCAAAACCTACACAATGAGGTATTTCTTACCTTAAATAGCATAATAAATCTACGGAGCGGTAATAAGAATAACACTGTTACATAGTGAGCTTGTACTGACTTAGAACCTTGTTTCTAACAAGTACGCACAATCGCTGTTAGGGGCAGAAACAATATTATTTCTGTACGAAACATAGATTTGTATGAGAGAGAGAGAGAGAGAGAGAGAGAGAGAGAGAGTTTATACTCCAGGTCAGAGGGAGACAGGACCTTTGCTTAAGGACTCATCTGTAAGTCTGGTGAAGCCCGGGATCGAAGCCGTGACCTTTGACTTATAAGGCAAGAAGCATAATCACAACACCGCTGGGTCTTCTACGTGATAGTTAGAAGCACCTCAGTAAATGGTTCTAACAAGTACCCATAATCTCTGTTTTGAGCAGAGAAAAGAAAATAAGGAAATTAAAATAAATTGTGATCAAAACATAGTTTTGTGTTATTTAACCCGCCTAATGAGTTGTTTTGATTGGAAAAATAAGGAATATACTGCTTACTTTCGTAAAACCCATTATTGCATGGCTTTTTTTTTAATCTGATACAATGATATTCATCTAGCAAACAAATGACACATATACTTACCCTTGCATTTTTGTCCATGACGTCGCCAGCATCTTCACTGCTGATGTGTTCATAAGGTATTATGCATTTTAGGGTCTTGTCTCATATCGCTAAAAGGAAGCCGTTCCGCCCCCTCCCATCGGGGCTTGGAGAAATAGATTAGACTGCACGATGCTTCCACGCAGAGCTGATACCGACCACACATTAGTACTGGTAATCCGCTTAGAAGGTCTAAGCCTGTCCAGGAAAACTGCTGCGAGACGGTCCGTCCATGCTTATAAACTCTTTTGGGTTTCATTGGGCGGCAGTGATTGTCAATGTCGGGTAAAAGTCCCACAAAATTCGAGGCAATGTCTCCAAAATGATCTTAATAGTGTTTACGGGGACGTTAAACCTCAAATCAAACAAAAAGCAAAAGGAAGCCGTTTCTTACTTGTTTGTCCATGTGTCTTTTTCAATCTTTCAAACGTTTTGGTAGCTGTTTTGATGGTGTATGACCTTAGTTTATAATGTAAAATGGCTCCTGTGGCAAGTTTGGCACATACTGCCTACAAGATTACAAGCACTGTTTGAACAGTTTTACCCAGTAACTGCTTTCCACAAAGAACTTCGTCGTATTTTAGTTGTTGGAATATACTGTATACTAGTATTTGATGCTTTCTTTTGATGCCATACTTGACAAAATAACAACACATTTAATTTTTGAAAGTTGGTTTTTAAAATCAAGGTTCTTTGTCAGCGCATTTCTAATTTACTCCTAATATAAACCCCATTTTTACTAAACAAATGTGGAGAATGATATAGGCGTGTTTTATTGCTGTTAATAGAGACTGTCTATTTCTTCTAATTAAACATGCGTTTGTGTCAATATCCAGGGAAATCAGATGTTTTTTTTCAGAATACAGTAATATGAACAAATACTACAGAAACCATAATTTTAACAACCTAGAGAATCAGATAAGTAATAAATGCTAATAACAGGTTGCTAAATATTAAATTAAAATTAAACATTCAATTATATTACATACAAACTAAAAATGATATCCGACTAGTCTAAGGTGTTACTGAAAACCTGGGAGTTCCTTCTCAGAGCCCAACCAATAGTGAGTGGACTTACCATCACATAAGGTCTACAGAAGATTATATAGAGATCTGATAGCCCCGTGAAGAGAAATCGTTTGTTCATGATGGCACAGACAAGGACTCGGGGTTGGCAAAATTCTTTAGTGGAGATTGATCATGGAATCCTTTCTACGGTCATTCTCTCCCTTCGGCTGATTCAAGAAGGGCAGTTGCCAGTATCTGGCGAAATAATGTACAATGTACTGGTTAACCACTACATATAAGCCTGCCCAGGAAAAATGTGGGTAGGTAGACTGACCCACTCAAAATGACTTAAATAAGGTTGATTGTGCCGTTAAGCTCCTATACAAACACACAGACAAAATATCCTAAATGTTGCATTTCCCACTGATAAACTTTTAATATTTATTAAGAAAACATCAGCTGTATAGGCTAAAGCGGATGATTGTGTTTGCTCTTTTTGGACAATTTTCAGAGCTCGTGATACTTTTGTGTTCATGGGCTCCGAATTTGAGCAGAGAGAAACCTATATTAATGGAATCTAGTGAATTCAGATGTATGGCTTATAACTGGCATTAATATTATCTTTTTCAGGTACCCTGTTTGGCCTGAGCAAACTGTGTAGACCCGGTTCAGACTGTTCCTGAAGGAATAGTCTGACTGGGGTCTGCATTGTTTGCCATTTATTGAAAGATTTTGACATAGAGGTGCCTGATTGACAAGCTATGAGGACATGATACACATGGGAAAGTGTCGGGTGTCCGAGTGCATGGGGTGAATACGGTATAATGAGTGTTGATAAAACGTAGATTTGAACGTCAAATTAAGCTACATGAACTCTAAAACACATTCAGTTGTGTTTATTATGCATAGAAAGACTTTATAATCAGTGCTATTATTACAGTGACATTTAGTACACAATTATGAAAGACTCTAGTCATTGCTACTATTATAGATAGTGACATTCGATATTCTAGTCTCCAGATCTAGTCAGGTTGCTTAATTTGTAACTTTCCTCAAAATGTCATGTTGTTGTATTTTTTGTAACTTTTGACTTGTACCCCAGTTAGGGGTGATAGTCGATAATAAAACTTCAAACTTCAAACATCAAACTTTGTAAGTATCGGAGAGCATCGTGACTTTTCTTAATATCTGGCTTGGACCTGCCGTGTCGGCTAGTGTCGTGTCTATAAGTTGACTGTCGGTGACGAAAAGTTGTCGATCAAAAGCTGTTTCGGTCAGTTGTCTGTCGGTGAGCTGTCGCTGATCCCATTAAAGTTCTAAGTAGAAGTAAAACAAAGATCAAAAATCGATACAATTAACTTACTCCACCCACCAAAGACACCGAAAGGAAAGAAACACAAACACGAAGCGACCAGACCATACAGTCAAGTACCCAGTTCCGGATCAGTCTCGCGTCATTGAGCGCTATAGCCAATACGGTTGCTTGCTGCTATGATCATTTGGTACCATCTTTTAGACAAATTATCCCTCTACAAAATGCACATAATCATTTTTTCTATTCATCTTCGGCCGTCTCTCAGGATCACCGATTATGAGACAACGGTTGGACCCCAGTTGCGGATCACGGTACCCAGTTGCGGATCACGAGATATCGAACTGCGTTCAGCTATTTGGAAACTATCAAATTATGTCAGTTCCTTTTCAGTGGTATGCAGAACACAATATCAATTTGTGGTTATCTCTCCAGGCCATCGTACCCCCCGACCAGCCCTGATGGGATGGGGAAACATTTTGTTCCCAGGTCATGATCCGTCTTCTGTGTGCCACATTTTCGTGTCCGCTCCATTACTTTGAAATCATCCGAGATAGTCTTATTAATTTTTACAGAAATGATAAACCCGTAAAATGACTTGAAGAAGACAAGAATCACAATTCTTGCTTTACTTCTTTCAGAGTGGTGGCCCTTTGAGCAGTAAAAATAGTGTAATTGTCATTTACTCATGCTGCCCCCTCTCACTTGAAAACTATGTTAGATTTTTTCATGCAATTTTACAAATGATGCGCAGAACATGGCTTTCTAATTTTTACACGGACCTCCTTGATTGACTCTTAATCATAAAAGCTCTCATGGATGCGGTTCGTGCCTTGCTCGGACCAAAGAGGTTGAGCTGTTTTTTTTTCAATGAGTACTCCAGCTTACGCCACTCATTATAAACGATCGGCGCGAAATAAGTGTAACAATCATATTACTCTTGATTGGGTCATAAAACCAAAACCAAAGTAAATTTACATACAGTTTTTTTTCACAATGTGCAGAACCCAAGACGAATATTTTTTTCAGGTTTTTTGAATTTTTGTCTAAACAAAGCGCATCGTTACGCAAACACGCATATAGTAAACACATACTGAATTTTACGAAAGAAACAAAAAATTCAAGACAACAAAAAACAAAAAACAAGATAATGTTCTTACTTCGACTTAAACTTTGGTTGCGAGTACACGTTAGAACCGCCTAATCATGGTGGTTCTAACGAGTACACGCAATCTATATCTTAGAGCAGAAATAAAACATAAGGTTTACCGTCACATGTAAACCCCAGTTTTACTATGAAAAATTGGGGTTCAAGAGGGTCAGAATTATACCTGTAGGCTTATTTTCGTGATGAGAACAAGAAAAGAGGGTGTGGAACATATCATCACGCCTATATAATTTTGACCCACTTAAATCCTACCTTTATATAGCAAAACTGGAGTATATGGGCACATACATTATTTTTCTTACTCTTGCTCAAAACATAGATTGTGGGTACTCAGTATCGAGCCTTCGCAATCTAGGTTTTGAGCAGAAATAAGAAAAACTATCATAATTTTCATCTTAAAATTACCTTTTTGGGGGTAAAAAATGATGATGTATTTGTATAGGTGTTTTTTCGTAATATTTTATCATTTCCAAAACAAAATCAAAAATCTAGTTAGGATTAGATTTTTTTTAAATTGTCTAAGAGCCCAGGCTCTGGGCTTTATCAACTGAAGTAAAAATAAAATCTGAACATACAAACAACACAGGATACATGCAAAATGTGGCGGCGGGCTACAACCCCATTGAGTTTTCATGAAAAGGCCTATGGGGCAAAAGAAAACTGGTTTGATCAGGGTTTGATAGGCCATAAGATGATTGTTGTATACTTTGGCCGTTCGTATCGAGGCACAACTCATATTCGTACTGTAAGACAAGTCCTACACGGGCGACATCCATGAACATGCAGAACCCTATTTATTAATTCACTCGCCCCCGCCCATAAGGGCTTGGAGAAATAGATTGGGCTGCACGATGCTTCCACGCAGAGCTGATTTTGTTTGATTTGAGGTTTAATGTCCCCGTCAACACAACTTAGGTCATTTTGGAGACGTTGCTTCCAATTTTGTGGGACTTTTACCCGACATTGAGGTGAAATGACATCTCAATCCCTGCCGCCCAATAAACCAATACAATTAAATTAAATGGACGGGCCGACTCGCAGCAGTTTTCCTTGGCAGGCTTAGACCATCTAAGCAGTTTACCAGTTCTCATGTGCGGTCGGTATCAACTCTGCTTGGAAGCATCGTGCAGCCCATCTATTTCTCCAAGCCCCGATGGGCGGGAGCGGTCGAGTTACTGAAGATTTATTGAAGATCTAGGTGAGGACACTCGAATGATGCAGTCATATATGAGCCAGCGCATGACAAAACCTACAAGAAGGCTTGAGCGACCAGCGAAGACTCAGATCAGCATCCGCGCATGCTGATCAGAGTCATCACTGATCGAATGTACGATCTATGGATAGACATACGCAAAAGATTTTGTCATAGTGGATGGATGCGCAGGTTGAGTCTCTGCTGCTCGGATCGGTCTAATTGTAGGTTTTGTCATGCGCTGGATCATATAAGTGCTTGCCGACCCCCTTCTCTGGGATTAGGGAATCTTCGACAGAATGTAATTATTTCACAGGCAGGGGAGAAAAAAATAAAAAAGAAGAAGGGACCAAAGGTCAGCCAATTCATGCAAAACGTTAAGAAAAATGTGCCTTCGTAGTGTTCGTGTGGTCCGAAATCAGATATCGCATCACGGCATCTGATCAAGATCTACGCTGTAAATGTGCTACAGGAAAAAAAGTTGGCAGATTTATTATAACGGAGCTCTACAAATGCAACAAAGTCAACTGACGCATCATTTGGTTAAAAGAAACTGACGTTTGAATTTAATTTCTGTGAACAAAAACGTATAAAAATAACTGATCCGGAACTGGGGTCCAAAAATTCGCTGTTTAATCATCTAAAAAATGCATATGCCTTCGTTTTTTACAAAATCTTTTTTGTGTGTACATCTACCCTTACCTGTGTCTCAAAATGACTGCAGCATCGTGTCGTCTTATTTCCGCTGCTAGGAGATATTCGTGTTAACACAATTTTTCAGCAAGACACATGTAGTTCTAAATATAGATATTGGGAATACCGATATCATCTTGCACGCGCTAGCTCCACAAAGGTGCAGTTTACAAAAAAGATAAGCTGGATTTAAAGCACGATTGAATGGGCTATATGACTGATAGTAAGTTTTATGCTGAATGGCTGTCAAACTTTCTTGGCGACTTATCAAAGTCGTGTTGATCCGCATCTGTGTCTGATCCGCAATTGGGTACTTCACTGTAATGGAAACCTAAACCAAAGGAAGGCCATAATATAAGAATCTTATATGGGTGTGAGGGGTGGATTGAAAAATCCGTCCCAAGGGTCACTGTCCGGCATCACGAGGCTTGCCGAGTGATGCCGGACAGTGATCCCGAGGGACGGATTTTTCTATCCACCCCTCACACCCATATTGGATTCTTTTTCTTGCATACCTTCCATTTCTATTGCGAATTTTTAATGCTGCGTTCACTTCGGTTACCGACGTCCGCCATTTTGTAATGACACAACAGGAATGTTTAGTGACGTCACGCATGACGACGCCGCACATGAGGTTGTAATCAACCAGTGCATTTATCAAACACGCGGTTATATTCGATTTGGGGTCGGAACACCAGGGTCAGAACATAAATTTCTATCCCAGGGTAAAATCGCCGATTTCCTTGTCTGGTGTGCAAGAAGGACAGTTACGTCCCCACAAAATGGCCTATGGCCATCCAAAATAAAAAGACAACCCCGCCCAATATAGATGTGTATAGATATGCCGTATTTACAACATGTCTATGAAATTGTTATTGTGCTTTGTCTTAACCTCATATGCCTTGTAAGACCGGAGTGAAGCTAAATTTATGTTCTGTTCTATTTAATACGTAAGAAATGTGTCTGATCATCCACCACATAATGTCCATTATTCAAATTATATACTGTACAGTTGAGACTTTGTAAACACGCTAACACTCGGCTAGTGTATCGTTTATTCCAGAATCGGGATACTCAGAGTCTAACTGTTGGTTTTCTTTTGCTCCAACATTTCTGTTGTATGCTGTCGAGTCCTCAACCTTGTTTCATCTCTGTAGTATTTTGATTTGTATGTTATCGGAAAACGACATTGATAAGTTAGGAAGCCTTCATGCGGACTAAACACAATTAATGTCTATACCGCTACAGAAGTAAGGGCGAGGATTGTGGCCACGTAAAATCGATCTAAGCCCCCCACCCCCCCAGTGGAATTCTTTCCACTGACCGTTCCAATGCGGTTCTTCTGTGGCGGTTTATTTATGTTATTGTTTGTTACGTTTTGTGTGTATCACTTGTGACTTTTTATTTTGGATGGCCATTAGGCCATTTTGTGGGAAAGTGACTGTCCTTATGGCCTTCCTTTGTTGAGGTTTCCATTATGGTCTGGTCGCTTCATGTTTGTGTTTCTTTCCCTTTGGTGTCTTTGGCGGGTGCGAATGGTTAATTGTATCGATTCCTGATCTTTGATTTACTTCTACTTTAAAAAATTATCATGGGGTTGCTGTTGCCGAATAAAAAGACTGAAAGAATTGATAAAATGGGATAGCAAACAATAACTGAGTAGTTTTGAAAGGTTTTCACAGCATAACACACGTATTAGATGAATTCATCCTAATTGATTTCATACAAACTTGCAACTCACTCGCTCTCTTTAATCATAAGTCAAACTCACATGAATACCCTGTCTTTCATCAATCACTAACACTCGCACACTCATAAATTTTCCTCGGCTGACTGTTGTCAATAATTAGACATTAAAAATAAAAGGTTTAGATGTGTCAAAAAAGAATAAACGAGTAGTTTTGGAAGGTCTTCTCAGCATAACACACTTATGAAATGATTTCATTTTTATTGATTCCTCACAAACTTGCCACTAACTCGCTCTCGTAACCATGAGCCAAAACTCACATCAGTACTCGAACAATCACTCTTGCTCACGTAGTCCATCTTAAATTATCCTCGATTCTGCAGTCAAACAAAAAGGCAGGTAGAGACGTACAGATAAGTCAGAAATGAATATCTGAGTAGTTTTGGGAGGTGTCCACAACATAACAAACTTATGAGATGATTACATTTTTACTGATCCCTTACAAATTTATTACTTACTTGTCTCTTAATCATAATCCAAAACTCTCAAAAATCAATCACTCTCATTCACATAGTAGAAGCCACTGTGGTGCAGTGGTTATGCTACTCGTCTTGTAAACTAGGGATCGCAGATTCGATCCCGGGCTTCTCCTAACTTTTGGATGAGTCTTTAAACCGAGGTCCCTTCTCCACATGACCTTGGCTGTTGGTGGGACGTAAAACTAAAACTCTTTCACCCATTCACAAAGTCGATCATTAATTATACTTGGATGGCTGATGTCAAATAAATATATGAAAGAAAAGGTCAGAAAAGAATATAATGGAAGGCGTTCACAGCATAACACGCTTATGAGATGAATTCATTTTTACTGATTCCTGACAAACTTGCGACTTACTCGCCCTCGTAATCATGACCCAAAACTCACATAGATACTCAAACATCAATCAGTCTCATTCACGAAATCGATCTTAAATTATCATCGGATGACTGTCGTCAAGCAAATAGATTGAAAGAAAAGTAAAGGCGAGTCAGAGTAGTTTTGGAAGGTGTTCACAGCATAACACACTTATGAGATGAATAGCACACTTATCATGAATTATCCTCGGAACGCTCTTGTCAGACAAATAGACTGAAAGAAACGTTCATATGAATCAGAGTATTTTTGGAAGGTGTTTGCATTATAACACACTTATGAGTTGAATTTATTTATTTATTTATTTTTATTTTTTTTGATTCCTTAAAATTTTGCGACCCATTCGCTCTCTTAGTCATAAGCCTAAACTAACATAAATACTCACTCAATCACTGACACTAATCATTCTCACTCACATAGTCGGTAATAAATTATCATGGGGTTGCTGTTGCCGAATAAAAAGACTGAAAGAATTAATCAAATGGGATAGCAAACAATAACTGAGTAGTTTTGAAAGGTGTACACAGCATAACACACTTATGAGATGAATTCATCTTAATTGATTTCATACAAACTTGCAACTCACTCGCTCTCTTAATCATAAGTCAAACTCACATAAATACTCTGTCTTACATCAATCACTTACACTCGCACACTCATAAATTTTCATCGGATGACTGTTGTCAAATAATTAGACATTAAAAAGAAAAGGTTTAGATGTGTCAAAAAAGAATAAATGAGTAGTTTTGGAAGGTCTTCTCAGCATAACACACTTATGAAATGAGTTCATTTTTATTGATTCCTCACAAACTTGCAACTCACTCGCTCTCGTAACCATGAGCCAAAACTCATATCAGTACTCGAACAATCACTCTTGCTCACGTAGTCCATCTTAAATTATCCTCGATTCTGCAGTCAAACAAAAAGGCAGGTAGAGACGTACAGATAAGTCAAAAATGAATATCTGAGTAGTTTTGGGAGGTGTCCACAACATAACCAACTTATGAGATGATTACAATTTTACTGATCCCGATCAAATTTATTACTTACTTGTCTCTTAATCATAATCCAAAACTCTCAAAAATCAATCACTCTCATTCACATAGTAGAAGCCACTGTGGTGCAGTGGTTATGCTACTCGTCTTGTAAACCAGGGATCGCAGATTCGATCCCGGGCTTTTTCTGACTTTTGGATGAGTCTTTAAACCGAGGTCCCTTCTCCACATGACCTTAGCTGTTGGTGGGACGTAAAACTAAAACTCTTTCACCCATTCACAAAGTCGATCATTAATTATACTTGGATGGCTGATATCAAATAAATATATGAAAGAAAAGGTCAGAAAAAAATATAAGGGAAGGTGTTCACAGCATAACACGCTTATGATATGAAATCATTTTTACTGATTCCTGACAAACTTGCAACTTATTCGCCCTCGTAATCATGACCCAAAACTCACATAGATACTCAAACATCAATCAGTCTCATTCACGAAATCGATCTTAAATTATCATCGGATGACTGTCGTCAAGCAAATAGACTGAAAGAAAAGTAAAGGCGAGTCAGAGTAGTTTTGGAAGGTGTTCACAGCATAACACACTTATGAGTAGTTTTGGAAGTTGTTCACAGTATAAAGTATCCTCAGATGGCTGTTGTGAAACAAATGGACTGAAAGAAACGTTCAGATGAGCCAGTGTAGTTTTGGAAGGTGTTTACGTCGGCGGTAAAACGTCTCCCTGCCCTACATCATAGTGTAGATTATATTTTCTTGTCCTTTGGGATCATTGATTTCAATGTTGAATTTTGAAAATATCTGAGGGTCACTGATGAGGTCTAATTGGCAGAAACTAGCTATGCAGACCCAGAAAACATGAACCCTTTATATTGTAGCTCACCAGAGCCGAAAGGCTCCGAGGGAGCTGATAGGATAGGTTGTGGTCCGTCGTCTGCGTTGTCTGTGTCGTCTGCGTCAACTTCGTCAACATTTTCAAACATCTCCTCTGAAACCACTGGGCCGATATAAGTCATATGGAGCATCCATGGGATGGGGGAACGAAAGTTTGTACACAGCGTCCATGTCAGATGTCCAAGTTGGCCGCCACGCCCATATATGATAAAAACCATTCAAAAATCTTCTTCTCTGGAACCAATGGGCCAATTGTCATGAATCTTTATTTATAGCATTAGGGACACGGGCCCATCAAAGTTTGTTCAAATGATGACCATCCAATCACCTTGACCTATTTTACGCCAAGGTCAAATATGGTCACATAGACTTGTAACTGTTCTTTTGGCCTTCCTCTGTTTGGGTTTCCATTATGGTCTGGTCGTTTCGTGTTTGTGTTTCTTTCCCTGTGGTGTCTTTTGTTGGGGGTAGTGAGTTAATTGTATCGATTCCTGATCTTTGTTTAACTTTTACTTTGTGTATGGAAAAAAGACAAAACTGAGTATATTTACGAAACTATTGCAGCCTATGGTCTGAAATTGGAAGATACAGTGAACTAAATGAGTGGATGAAACTACAGGAGTATTCAAGGTCAAAGTCATTCCTTGACATTGGTCCAAGATCATTCAGAAATGAAAATTAAAACTTGTTATTCACAGAAACCTTTGGGCCATTTTTAGCTAAATTTCATTAGAACTCATATAGGAGCAAGATAATGAAAATTAATTTATTTGAGTTTGGTCACCTGACCAAGATGGCCGCCATGCCCTTATATGGAAAAAAAACCCTAAAAATCTTCATCTCCGGAACCAGTGGGCCAATTGTCATGAAACTTGGTATGTAGCATATGGGAAATGGGCCCATCGAAGTTAAATCAAATGATGACCATCTGATGACCTTGACCTTTTTTATGCCAAGGTCAAATTTGGTCACATAGACTTTTGTGCGGGAAAAAGACAAAACTGGGTATTTTTGTGATCTAAAACTTAGTAGATGCAGTAAGATAAATGAGTGGATGAAACTACAGGTAAATTTAGAAATTAAAATTGAAACTTGTCTCCCCATAGAAACCAATGGGCCATTTATAACCAAATTTCATGCGTAAACTTCTTTCAGCCATGTGCTTTCATGTCAACCTGAGGGTCCCAAGGTTGTGCTGGGGCCATGCCCATCCCCCTTCATTTCAGTAAAGGCCATATATCTTGCAAACCATTCAGACTCCCACCCCCAAACCAAATATAATCTTGTTCCTTGTGATAAGACGCATTCAGTGACGCCAACCTGTGGGTCCCCAGGTTGTGCCGGGGCCATGCCACACCCCCTTCATTTCAGAAAAGGTCATATATCTTGCAATCCATTCAGATTCCCACCCTAAACCATATATAATCTTGTTCCTTGTGATAAGACGCATTCAGTGACGCCAACCTGTGGGTCCCCAGGTTATGCGGGCCCCATGCCCCACCCCCTTTATTTCAGAAAAGGCCATACATCCTGCAAACCATTCAGATCTCCACCCCCTAACCATATATATACTTGTTCCTTGTGATAAGATGCATTCAGTAATGCCAACCTTTGGGTCCTCCAGATTGTGCTGGCGCAATGCCCCACCCCCTTCATTTCAGAAAAGGCCATATATCTTGCAAACCATTCAGATCCCCACCCCTAAACCATATATATTCTTGTTCCTTGTGATGACAACAACCTGTGGGTCCCCCATTTCAGAAAAGTCCATATATGTTACAAACCATTCAGATCTCCACCCCCAAACCATATATATTCTTGTTCCTTGTGATAAGATGCATTCAATGACACCAACCTGTGGGTCTCTTAGGTGTGCTTGAGCCATGCCCCACCCCCTCCATGTAAAAAAATTCTCAATATCTCAGAAACCGTTCAGATCCTCTCCCTTACGGTATATGTTCCTTGTGATAAGATGCATTCAGTGACACCAACCTGTGGGTCTCTTAGGTGTGCTTGAGCCATGCCCCACCCCCTCCATGTAAAAAAATTTCTCAATATCTCAGAAACCTTTCAGATCCTCTCCCTTACACTGTATATATTCTTGTTCCTTATGATAAGACAATTGACTGATACCAACCTATGGGTATCCTGAAGTGTGCTGGGGCCACGCCCCACCCCTCTACTTCACTGGGGGTCATGTCTCGGGTCATGCCACACCCTTACTCTCCATAAAAAAGCTGTATATCACAGAAAGCGTTTTGATCCCCACCCCCTTGACTGTATATTTTCTTGTTCCTTATGGTGAGACCTATTCAGTGGCTGCCAGGGGCAAGACAAAATTTTCACCCTTGACCTCTGGTGAGCATAGTGGCCCATGGGCCTCTTGTTTTAATTATTTTACCTCTGTCTGAACAAAAAAAATCTCATGAACATATAAATTATCAATATCAAATCGTATGCCAAAATGTTTGGAAAATAAAGAAGTTTGGTCATTATACCCTTTATCATTTTTTAATTTATGTTGTCTCTGCGAAGCCATCAATTAAGTGATCTGGCATAAGGCAACTTCTTCGGTTAGGTATTGGCAATACCATACCAAATACCAAAACTGATCAAAATACTCCAAGCGGTTTAGACGTTATACTTGGTTGTCATTTTTTTTAATTTTGCCTCGGCTAGGCCATTTATAAATGAATCGGGCTTAAGGTAATATCATAGGCTAAGTATTGAAAAACATTAATCCGTATGCCGAAAAAGAGCAAAATATACTAGGCGGTTATAATTTTAATCACGTCATTTTTTTACATTTTGCCTCGGCGAGGCCATTTATGAAGGACCCGGCATAAGGCAATTCCAAAGGCTAGGTATTGTCAATATTAATCCGTATGCCAAAAATGATCAAGATATTCCAAGCAGTTCTTATGTCACTACAATTATCACACACTGTCCACGTTCGGAGAGACTCACAGGGTGATTATAGTGCAGACCCGGTCGTACAATTTAAACAATTGTACAGATTTCCAGTTGGCAGTGGAACAGCATCGCTGGTGCGATAATGTCGCCCTTGCCCAACTATAATTGAGAGACCATTATCTTCTTTGATGTGACTGACATTGTATGGGTCAATGTAGTATTTAAGATTACGTCCAACATATAATTCCAGAGAGTTTGTGGTCAATGCACTGAAAATATTAATGATTGGGTCTTATTTATTACATCTAATGTTAAACATTATCTGGGAATTTGGATCATAATGTTGTTTTAGGACAGCTAAATGTTAAATAGCCCCCGCATCATCGTTGATTGAGCCAAGTTTGTGCTAAATACTGGCTTTATTTTTACGATATCTTACGATTCGCCTCATTTTATCATCACTATTTCTTGCAAAACTTATTATTATTTTATACTGAGCGGTGAAACCGATTAATATCTGAACCAAATAAAGTTGATATTTTCACAGTGTGAAATTATAAATGATATTTTCATAGTGTGAAAAATAACATGGCCTTGTTATTTTCACAGTAGCAGCATGGACTACTTCTATTTTGTCAAAGCCATTTATTTTCGATAAAATAATACTTTAAAATACCTTGAAAAGTATTCGTTGGGTCGTTACAACCTGTTGTAGTCAAAATGGCGTACTGTTTATGCTTTGAAACTGACAGTTGTGACGTCTTAAATTGTGACGTAGGCTACGATTGAGCAGTTACCGTTAGTGTCCTAATAGATGATAAAATTAAACGAAAATTTACTTTTTTTCGATAAATACCAAAGATATTTCATCTCGTGTGTTGAAAACATCAGAAATTTCACTCGTGCTATGCACTCGTAAAAACTGATATTTTCAACACACTCGATTAAATAGTTTCGGTTTTATCTCAAAAAATAAATATCCTCTATGTATGGTATTGGAAACTATGCAAATAAAACAAACAGTCATACAGTTTTGTATTATTTATGCAGACATGAAACAAAATCCACATGTTTGTGATAAATGTATTGAAAATTGTCAGTTTGGGAGGTAAATCGGTGGTTTTACAGTCTGAACGTTTGCTTAAGACACTGGATATGCGACCATAAATCCGCCGATTTACTTCAGGAATTGTCAATTTTCAACACATTTGTATACATACTATTGTTTTGACCACTTGCAATATATGTTTAAAAATGTTCTTTTTGCCGAAAATGGTAAGAGCAGTGATCTGCTTAGAACCAAACAAAACTTGATCGGAAACCCTTGTCACAAGAATCTACATGCCAAATGTGAAGACTATCTAATATGGTTAAAATATGCCTTAGTTCAAGATCAAGGTCACGTGTCAATATTTTCACATAGCGGGAATACCCTTCTGCATGTGGTTCAAAAGTTATGATACAGTAGGTCACAGTCAATGTCACATGTCAATTTATTGTTTTTGAATGGCTGTATCAAAAGGAATCTACATACCAGATACGAAGGCTCTATGTCAAGAACATCAATAGTCGCGATAAAACAAGTCTCAGGTCGACGCCAGTGTCACTGTTATTTTTGTATGATTAGGAAGCCCTGGCACAAGACGCTAACATGCCACATATGAGGACTCTATCTCAACGCGTTCAAAAGTAATGGTAAAGAAGGTAACAGTTCAAGGTCGCAAGTCATGTTTGTATAATTGTGTTTTCTTTAAAGCAGGTTGGACGAAAAGGCCAAAAGCAAAGTGTTTGAAAAGGTGAGATGAGTCACAGAGATCATGCATGCAAAATATGAAAGTTCGATCTCAAATGGTTCAAAGTAGAAGTGATCAGGAAACAATACAATTAAATTACATCTCCCACTAAAGACGCCAAAGGAAAAGTAACACAAACATGGAGCGACTAGACCGTAATAGAAACAGCAACAGAGGAAAGCCAAAAGGACAGTTAGTTTCCCACAAAATGGCCAACTGGCTATCCAAAATAAAAAAGATCATACAGTCAGTGACAAACAATAACACAAATTAACCGCCACAGAAGAACCGCTTTGGAACGGTCAGTCGAAAGTTTCCACTTTAGTGGGATGGGCATAAATCGACCATACGTTGCCACAATTCTCGCCCTTACTTCTGTCGCGGTTTAGAATAAACTGTTTCAGTCCGCATGAATCAATGTAATATCCCCGAGAGCATACAAATCAAACAGCTACAGAGATGAAACAATGTTGATGACTCGTTGCACGAAACAACTGAACTGCTTGATCAAAAGAAAACCAATAGTTAGACTCCCAGGGACTCGACCAAAGTTATGACGAATAATACTTTTTCCGAAGTAGGTCACAGTTCAATGTCACAGGTCAACTTTTATTTACGAGTGTGTAGGCCTTTCCACAAATAACCTTTTTATTCCAAATATGAATGCCGTTCCTCAAAAGTTTTAAACTCGACAATATCTTTTTTTATAAGAAGTAAACCTTAGGTCAAGAGACATAAGCAGGTTACTGACCTGACTAAGATTTACCATCATTATGAGCAAGTTTGATGGTGCCTAGAACGAAATTTCTCCATCTGGAGTGTTCACAACATTTTCCTATGACTTGACATTCTGGGTAAAGTAGAAGTAAAACAAAGATCAGGAATCGATATAATTAACTTACTCCACCCACCAAAGACACCAAAGGGAAAGAAACACAAACACGAATCGACCAGACCATAATGGAAACCTAAACAGAGGAAGGCCAAAAGGACAGTTACTTTCCCACAAAATGGCCTAATGGCCATCAAAAAAAAAATAGACACAACTGATACACGCACTAAGTAAAAAACAAACACATAAATCAACCGCCACAGAAGAACCGCCTTGGAACGGTCAGTAGAAATAATTCCACTGATGGGGAGGGGGGGGGTTAAATCGATTTTACATGGCCATAATTTTGTTTAGTCCGCATGAAGGCTTCCTAACTCACCAGTGTAACATTGGCGAGAACATCCGAATCACTAAACTACAGAGATGAAACAAGGTTGAGGACTCGACAGCATCCAACAACAGAAACGCTGGACCAAACGAAAACTATCAGTTAGACTCAGAGGGGCCCGAGTCTGCTGATTATTGATCTAAACTATGGATCAAATAATATAAAGAAGTCACTCAACTTCTAGATATGTCACTACATTTTCCTATGTTTTCACCAACTGACATTCGATTGCTCCGACATGACCCAAACTTGATCGAGGTAGTGTCAAGATTATCACCATTTGCAAGTTTGATGCTGATTGGACAAAAACTGTGCCCTCAAGTTTGACCAACTAACCTACTTTATGACTGACATGACCTATATTGGAATTGTCAAAATGATCTTTGGACCAAACATGTGGCCTCTAGAGATTTTACAAGACTTTTCTATAGACCTACTGTCCTGCATTTCAACCCAGCATGACAAATATTCGACACTGACCAAAGTACTGTCAATACTATGATCATTCTGAGGAAGTTTGATGATATCTGGACCAAATTTGTGACCTCTAGATGCTCACAAGGTTTTTCGATGCAAGTTTTGTGATCATAGACCAAAAAAGGTAGTAAGTCAAAGAAAATGAACACTTGGCCACAAGAGAGGTCAAAAGGTATTCCTATGGTTTCACCAACTGCTCTACTTTTTGTCTCGATATGACCCATATTTGAAATTTACAGAGGGATTGTCAAGATGATCATTCAGGGCAAGTTTGAAGATGATTGTACCCAAATCGCGACCTCTAGAATGCTCAGGAGAATTTTTCTATGCTTTGACATACTGACCTGCATTTCAACCAATCATTACCCATATTCGACCTTGTCGAGATGATCATTCTGAGCAACTTTGATGATATCTTGACAAAAACCGAGGGTCAAATCATATCTCTAGAGTGTTCACAAGAGTTTGACCAAATGGCCTATGTTTGCCCTAACATGACCAATTTCAAAAATGATTGAGATATGGTCAAGATCAATATTATAATCAAGTTTGATGATGTACTGAAATGGTGGCATCGAGAGTGTGCACAAGGTTTTTTATCCACTGATTAACTTATATTGAGCAAACGTGAAAACGCTGCACTAATCAGTCGGGTTTTCTGGGCAATGTGACGGGTAAATTGACCAAAATGAATCACATAGTATTGTCCGAACGTTTGACAATTGAGTCTCGGAACTTTCATCAATTTGAATCCTTTGATGAACGAGTTATGCTTCTTAATGTGATTTCAGCTTTATTCATAAAATTTTACAAATGCGCATGTGCAGATAAAATCTGTGCCACTCATCGGATATGTACAGTCCTTTCACCTGAACAATAAAGCGCATAAAAGTCGTAAATCAATGTCTTAATTGGCAGTATTGTAAATTATCTCCTTTTGACAAAAACAAGTACGGAATATCAAATGTTTGATACTCGCTAATTTATGGAGGTTTTGGAAGCAAATCATTTACAGGATTATTTGCACATCATTCCTATAGTTGCCAGGGATAAGTCTTTGTCGTGCATTTCATGTAACCCTATGCAACTCGCATTGATAACAATTTCGCGTTAACAATTTGATGGAATTTCCATATTTAATGGTGGTTTATCATAACGACAGAAGAGAATTTTGATATGCTCTATGCAAATTCCGACTGACTGATGACCAGACGACCATTTCATACTGCAGCATTAAGCTAGGCGTCTTCAATTTGGATTTTTATTGCCAAACCTGGGCGAGACATCTGTTAAAATTAAACATCCTAAACATGGGACCCCTGCTGCACATGACCACCGCTCATGCATTCCTGTTGACACTACCCTGCTAAAATCATTCAGTTAGGAATAGCAGGGGCTTTAAACTTTCATGTACTTTTCAAACAGATTTTCAATCCTGTTTCGTAATTCAGATACATCCAAGAACGTTTGGTGTAGCGTTTTCACTTTTGTTCAGTATATATTTAAACTAAACTCAGATGTTGCCAAGATTACCCTTCCGACCAAGTTTGAAGATTATTGGTCGAAATCGTTGGCGTTTATAGCGTTCACATAGTTTTTCTATGATTTTACATACTGACTAACTTTTTTACCCGGTATAACAAATTCAAATTTGACCCAGATAATGTCAAAATGATTATTCTGACCAAGATTGATGCTTCGACCAAGACTGGGCTCTAGAGTGCCCATAGGGATTTTCTAGGTTTGAGCTACCGTCCTACTTTTCAATTCGACATGACCCACATTCATCATTCACCGAAATATTGTAATGATGGTCAAAATGACGAAGGTTGATGATAATTGAACCAACACATTGCTTGCAGAGTGCTCGCAAGAGCAAGGCCAATAATAGACATTTTCAGCAATCCAGAGGACACATAGCACAAATAGGCCGACTTCGCCTGTTTTCGAATTCATCCGAGCACTTACCCCCAGTCAATTCATAAATACGATTCAGAAATAAAGGATCAAAACAGAAGAGCCTACGGTGATGACAATGTACAAATATACATTTTCAGCAATCATGGGGACTTAACTCTATGTAAAATAGCTCATACTAATCACGATTACGGCGTCAAGGCGACAATTAAACAGTGTAAGCCCAGTGGATTCGGAAAGTTTTTAAAATACTTGTCAAGCAAGAAAACTAAACAGGAAGCTGCACTTAATTATACAGAAACAGTTTGCAAAATATAATACAGCTAAGAAAACTTACTCTAAGTAAGATATACATAAAATACAAAAACAATTCAGATATGACCCCGATTGGATCAAAAATGACATTTATAAACAAGTTAAATATCGGTGATAGACAACGACATAATAAATACATCAAAATACTGCAAACTAGACAGATACCGTCACAATTAGTCCCTGCTAAGAACGGACGTAAGCATGGACGGTCTAAAAGGTTTACAAGTACTCGTGTGCGATGGGTTTCTGCACTGTGTGGATGTAAATCTCAGTCCATATGTAGCTCCGAACAGTTCATATTCAACGAATCGGAAGTTAAGGAGGCTACTGGCTATTATTATCACGGTTTTCCATCAATTACATAGCGATAATTTAAAGCACATTTCAATTATAGTTGTTCACGCTTACTAAATTATAGCTATGTTCTATGTCATTACTCATAGGGTATGGATATTATCAATATAATTGATCGAATCATATAAAAGAAAATACACATATAGGCATGGCATGTGGCAAGTAATACCGCTTAATTATCTTATTCATCTAACCGTTTGATTTTCCTTCTTATAGTCGGGGATTTGAAATTCGTACCACTCGTCTTTAAGGCGTTTAATGTACCTTCTTTTCTACCAGGACGGACACTTAGCTCATGTGGAATGAAAGTACATATGCAATGTAAAGCTTTGAAAGAAGTCGCAACAGCATAATGTTCAAGACGCCGAAAGTGGCTATTATTGTCACAGTTTGCCACCAATTACATAACGATCCTGTATATAAAGCACATTTCAATTACGCACAAATATACATGTGTTCAAGCTTACCATATATAGTTATTTTCTGTCTAATAACACCTACAGTTTGGCAATGTTATCAGTAGTTGTGATACATATCATACAACACAAGGTAAGCATATCAAAGCAGGAACATCATTTAACTTCAATGGAAAAACATTCAATGTCAATGCAGACATGAATTGCATTGTTAAAAACGTTATCTATGTAATTGAATGTCGGGGATGCGACAATTATTATATAGGTGAAACAAATAACCTACGGAAACGCACCACGCTTCATAATCAGCACATCAGACATGAAAACCTTAGAATGATCCAAGTAAGTGGACATATTGCCACAGGCTCAAATAATGACCCAAAATACTACATGTTCCAGTTTTACAAGATGAACTCTGATAGTATAATAGAAATGAAAGAACAGGAAAAATATTTTATTAACATTTTTAAACCAGAACTCAATACATAAACAACATCAAAAGTATGTAGTGGAGACGCCAGGAAAACAACAAGTATTTGGTTATACTATATTCCATTTCTTAAACATTTGTATGACCATGTACGCATACACATTCCAATTGTTTTAAATGTTACTATTACCCTATACGTATATTCTATTTATGCCATATAACTTTGTTTACAAACCATGCATTGACATTATTGCGCATCGTATTTATGCTCAAATGACTTTTTATGCGTTTTTAAGACGTTTTAAACGACGTCGTGGAAACCGGAAGGAAGTTGACGCTACATGACGTTACGTCAATTTCCTTGACTACGAACGTCGTGAACCATTTAGTTCACATCATATACATGTATATTTCTACAAAGGCTTTGAAAATTGTATAACATGAAACCGGTCAGCCTACAATAAAATAATATAAGTGGATCCTATTTCTTCTCATTTTTCAACTATATATATATATATATATATATATATATATAGGTATACAAATTGATAAGACGCATTGTGTTGGCAACGGCATCAAGCCAGCACGTCCGTGGAATGAATGGAAAATCAAGGTTGGTCAATATGACAAAGTTTGATTAACATTACTTAACAACCAAAACCAATGGTTAATATACATGTACAATTAACAAGTCATTCGGATAACACACACAAGAAAATAGTTATAATGGCTTCATATATAATACTTTCAACAACTGGAAAAGAATATTGGCTTCGTGCAAACATCGAGATTTATCATATGCAAGAACATAACGACAACAGTTTGTATACCATACATGCTGCTGCAGTCAGGGAACCGCTATATATCCGACGAGACAGTAAAACGGAATATTGATCTATTTTCGGAGGACTCGACAGCATGAAACAACTGAAATTATGGAGCAAAAGAAAACCAACAGTTGGACTCCGAAGGGCCCGACCAAAGACGAAGCATCAGGAACCAACCAACATAAAAAAGTTATAATAAAATTCCATGCATGCCATTACGCTGAAACCGTCATAGAATCTGAATCTTGTAGCGAAGCTAGAAAAATGTTGTAGTTTAAAATGTGAGGAGCAGCTAGTACCATTTTTAACGACTTTGGTATGTCGCGGCCCGGGATCGAACCCGTGACCTCCCATTCCCCGGAGCGGACACTCTACCAACTGAGCTATCGGTGCCGGTAGGTTAAGGTTGTGTGTTAAATTTTCGAAAAATAGGTCAAAGGTCACAGGTCATAAAGCGTGGTATGACTGAAAAGGTCTTGTCCCAAGGAACATTCATGTGAAGTTTGAAGGCTCTGTTGTGAATAGTATTGAAATGAGAGACAAAAACAGTTTAAAAAAACGGAGAGAAAAGGGGAGATAATTCAATCAAATCGCAAGATGGAGTTATAAAACTTGTATGGAATGTAGCTCTTGTGATGGTGAGTATGTGTATGAAGTTTCATGAAGGTAGGCCAAATACTTTTGGTAATATGGTCAAGGTTAAGTTTTTGGGTTAATTTTTCGAAAAATAGGTCAAAGTTCAAGGGTCAAATTCACAGGTCAAAAAGTGTGGTATCAAGGTCTTGTCACCAGGAACATTCATGTGAAGTTTGAAGGCTCTGCTGCTAATAGTATTGAAACGAGAGCAAAAATGTATTTCAGAAAAAAGTCGGAAAAGGGGAGATAATTCAGCCAAAATCCACAATATCGTTATGGCCCTTTGTCAGAATGTAGGTCTTGGGATGGTGATTATGTGTATGAAGTTTCATGAGGCTAGTTTTAATATTTTTTAATTTATAGCCAAGGTTAAGTTTTTTTGGAACGACGACGACGCCAGACGACGACAACGCAGACACCGGAGTTGTGACAATAGCTCGAAAGTTTTTCTATGAAATGCACTTTCATTTTTAAGCTTTATTGTGTAAATAATGTGAATTTTCAGGCAATAAATGCATTTGCTATTACTGCTATATTTGCTATTTGTTCATGTTTATAGTAAATAAAGCAATTAACGTTGTTGCAAATTGTAAAACAACGTCCGATATATTTTATTTATTGATCTAGGAAAGCTTATTGTACATTTTAAGCTTATTTTGTTGCCAATGTATTACGCCCTCTCCCTCTAATGAAATGACTTGAAATTGATAAAAAAGCAATATGCTGACGCAAAAATTAGTTAAATGTATAACCTGCAAAAGTTATGAGGAAAGTTGAAAGACTAATAGTAAACGTCTTTTTTTAGAGATAGTTCTATCGTTCTTGTCAAATATATGACGTCAAGCAAACTTAAAAGTAAACGCCACAATTAATGCATTGTTTTGACTGTCTATCGGCCATGTGACAGACTCTTCGAGGCTAAATTTTTCACACCATTGGCAAAACAAAGGAAACACTTTGCATGCAAAAGAGTTTGGATTTGCAGTGGAAAGCTGGTGAACTGCAATAGGAGGATGGAGTGTAAGGGTTTCCTAGCAATATTCAAACATTTTGTAAAAGCTTTTGCTTGTCCATTTCCTGCAACAGGAGAAATACCGACATGCGTTAGTCAGTCTGTTTATCTCTTTATTTTCCTGTGATTACAGCAATGCCAACTGGACCGGAAAATTGTCTTTAAAGTCACCAAATAAATAAGTTCTATAAAAGGGTTATCCTTTGGAAGCAAAGAATACACCACAACAACTGAAATATATGGAGTGTAGATTTTTCTGGGTCAGACTAGCTAGTTTCGGCCTAAATATTTCGGCCATTTAGGCCTCATCAGTGACCCTCAGATATTTCAAAATTATACAATGGAATCAATGATCCCAAACAACAAGAAAATTTAATCTACACTATGGTGTAAAGTTTACAAAAATAAACATTGTAACGGTAATCAAATGTTACAAAAACACCAGAGCACACTACAAAAAAAATACACAATTATATATCCAATTGTAGTAATTTTTACAACAGAGAATAACAATAACACTTATTTTTCTGTAACTGTTTCCAAATTTTCGAGGGTCTCCCCTCTTCATTAGGGTTTTATGGACTAAGCTCTTTACACTTTACTAAAATTTTCGAGAGTCTATAAATGTAATGTGCTTAGTCCATAAAACCCTGATGAAGAGGGGAGACCCTCGAAAATTTGGAAAGAGTTACAGAAAAACAAAATTAAATTTGCGGTAAAAAATCAAACTTGATTACTGCAGCCCTTAAGCCAGTTAAATGGGCGGAAGCTGGACATCCGTACCTATCCCGTTTTTACGATGATACTTTTTTCGCAACGCCGTTACAACAGGATTCTCAATTTTCGTGTCTGGAACACCCTGCCACAAATCTGTGGTGCATACCGGACACGAAAACAAGTATTGTTTTAAGGTGATAATACATGTAGCATGCAATGGAGTGCCGCAACAGGGTGCTAAGGCAACATGGGGCTGTAGGCGTTGAAAGAACACATAATTATCGCACACACAACACTTTGAAGAAGTTATTGTGGTGACCAAGCGGATGACATTGCATCGAATTGTTAGAAAACGGCGGAGACCTCGAACATTTATATAATGAGGATATCCAATGGTGGTAAGGATCCTGAAATGAGGGGTCCAAAATGAGGTGCTTAGCCGCTGAAGGAACTGCTGCGTAGCAGAATGGGCGAGGCCGTAATGGCGTACTAAACATGAAAAGTACTCGGGCGCAACATGTAAATCGCTGTCACAGGAAGTGGTAATTTCCGTATGAATACAGTCGACCATGAAGTAGTCAGTCAGGGTAAAAAGTTCCTGAACTGACATAAAACCTAGCAATCGGGATACGTATGGGGGTTCGCTCTGTATTATCACCAGAAAACGGATAATTTTCGATTCACTGATAGTTCCCGGAAAATAAATATTCAATGTACTTCCATCAGTACTGGTGCCTACTTCCGCCCATATCAACTTTACCTCTGGGGCGTCATACCTTAACAACGTTCTGAAATATATTGAACGCGTGGCTAAGATGGACAGATTGAGGAGATACGACACTACTGGAAGCATCTTGGTTAATGTCCACAATAGAAATATCTAATCAACAAAAGTATATTGGAAGCAACGTCTCCAAAATGACCTAAATAGTGTTGATGGGGACGCTAAACCTCAAATCAAACAAAAAATCAACAAAAGTACAGGCAAGAAAGTTATATGTGAAATAAAAAGTAATATTAAATTGCTGTTTTCTTGATGTATAGAACAGCTGGCTGATGGCTGATGCCTGGAATTGGCTAGGGTACGTCCTACAAAGAAAGAAAATAATTTACTAAAGACATACTCCAATAAAACAAATGTCACTGACGGGTAATTATTCCATTTTAACGAATACCACTAAACAAAGTAAGGGGAAATAGGTGTTTATTTCTAATTACACTTCCATTACTGAAGTAAAGTGTGCTCATTGATCTCTATTATAGTTTCTTGTAAGATACGGCAAGTGTAAGTACATGACTCGCTGTCGCAATTTCTTTTCGGCTAAGCAAACAATGATTATTATCACAAAATGTAACACAACTTTGAGCCCTGTAAATTCGTTAAACAAAGTAAGGCATCTAAAACATAATTAAACAACTCGCATCTAAAATACGAAACAATCAGCAAAATGGAGAATATTTGCCTAACCAGTTTCAGGTAAATCAAGGTTCCAGGACACTTAGACACTTGAACCAATCTGCTATATAAATAGTCAATGAACTCAATAACTGCCTGAAGCTTTGGCACGATTTAGGAATATTTAATGTTCAAGGTCACAATCAATATGGAATTCACAAATTCCCACAGACAAACAAGTTTGCATTTGAAGGTTTTGAACTCTTTTTCTCTTTATATAACGTTTGACACACTTTGTAGGTTTCCCCTTCCCCATGGATGTAAGTAAATAAAATAGAAGTAAAGCAATTATCAGGAATCAATACAATTAACTTACATCTCCCATCAGAGAAACCAAAGGGACAGAAGCAAACACATGACTACACACTACTGGGAACAATAACAGAGGAAAGCCAAAAGGACAGTCTTTTTCCAAAAAAGACCAAATGACCATCCGAATTAAAACTATAAACGAGGGGTTGTCAAAAAGTTCCGATACGGACGCTGTGTCTTTTAACTTCTTCACTTGAAACACTTAACATTTCAGCAAGTAATAGCCTCAGTGTACCATATCTCAAACAATTTTGAGCAAACATTTATATTTATCAATTAAGAGAAAGCTTCTTCGTTCTTCTTTTAATAATAAATTATAGAGAGCACTTTGACAAGATCTGACGTAACTTTTGTTTTTGATGACGCCATTTGTTTGCGCATGAGGCGAGCTCGTCTTACAACCGGCAAAACGAGGTACCGAATAACTTAACGGTACCAATTGTCGAATTATTTAGTTTGTTTAAAATCAGAACCAGAAATTATCCCAAACCAACATAACATAAATTTCAATTACCTTCCAATTCAAAATAAGCCGGAAACAGTTATACAAACGTTTTGGATTGCTGTAAATTAAGGATCTAAAAGATGCACTGTACACACAAGTTTTTCAACCCTTGTGCCCCTAATGCAATACTCTCATCAATATGATTCCTATACGACAGTAATTTTTATATTATCTCAACCCTATTTACACACTGTAAACCCTACAAAGAGGAAACGGCAACTGAAAAAATTATTCATGGTTCTTGTCATGCACTGGTGACTTTTATGATGAATTCCTCTTTCGAGGGGTATAACTAATTCAAACAAAATCTTTCCTTGCACAGAGAATGAAATTATTCGATCTTGATTGAAAAATGTCAAGGTAGCCCTAGTATACCAAAAAAAAAAAAAAAAAAAAAAAGAAAATAGCATAAGTCTGCGTGAAATGGCTGAAGATAATTTGAATGTTTACCTATAGTACCCTTGAAAATTGGTTGTTAAGCAGTGTCATTCTTTATCACGCACGCTGAACTTCAGAACGAGACTCACAGTTGGAGCTTTTCCAATTAAAGCCGTTTCCATACAAGCATGATATATGATACCAGATTGGAACTGTAAATATTTTATTCCCAGTAATGATTTTGTAAAACCAATGGTTGGTTCGAGAATTGGTCCCGTTCGAGAAATGGTCTCCTGAGGCTAGGAAACTATCTCCGACATTTATAGATAAGGTTAAACTGGAATCTTCAGACGCACGTGATAAATGCAGTTTCTATAGCAACCAAAGATACGTCGATGTGGCGCAACCAGCGGAAATTCATTAAAAATAAAATAAAAATAAGAAACATTTGTCCTTTGGACATGCAATTTCAGACACTGGTTGCTCAATTGTTCGCCGTCAGTATCAAATGAAAATTAATGTCTATACCGCTACAGAAGTAAGGGCGAGGATTGTGGCCACGTAAAATCGATTTATGCCCCCCCCCCCCAGTGGAATTCTTTCCACTGACCGTTCCAAGGCGGTTCTTCTGTGGCGGTATATTTATGTTATTGTTCGTGCTTATTGTATCACATGTGTCTTTTTATTTTGGATGGCCATTAGGCCATTTTGTGGGAAAGTAACTGTCATTTTGGCCTTCCTCTGCTTGGGTTTCCATTATGGACTGGTCGCTTCGTGTTTGTGTTTCTTTCCCTGTGGTGTCTTTGTTGGGGGAGTAAGTTAATTGTATCGATTCCTAATCTTTGTTTTACTTCTACTTTGATTGCGTCGTAACTGACGTCAATTATTTAATTGACGTCCTGATATCACGCTGGTGTTCTTTATGAAATATGGGGTGCAAAATTTACAACAGCAGCGAACAACCATCAAAATGTGCATGTTGACTGAAAACAACAAACACACAAGAAATGCTTCAGTTGATTAAAGCTGTACACGGTGACGAATCAATGACAAAATCAAGGTTCTTTTTGTGGATCCAACGCTTCAATTTCGTGGAAAAATGTTTGTGACTCAGCATGATCTTCTTACAGCAGCCCATACAGATCTGTACAGGAAGTTATATTGAAACTCGTGACTGTAGTAGAGACAGTGATTGCATTTGAATCATTTACAGCCACGTCGACGTCGGGAAATTGCGCCACCTCATCCGCACCATATGCATTAAAACTCCAATAAAATAATAATTGAAAATTAATTTTATTAAAACTTCACAATCATGTCATGTTAGTGTACTAAGAGGGTAAAAATCTCAAGCCAAATATTATAATTTAATCTTGAATAATTAAAAAGTTACAGCGTTCGTATAGGAACTTTTTGAAAATCGTCGTATAAGTGCAATTACGAAAAAATGAACCGCCACAGAAGAAGCGCTTTGTAACGGTCAGTGAAATGAATTCAAATGTGTGTGTGGGGGGGGGGGGGCTTAAATCGATTTTACGCGGCTGAAGTCCTCGCCCTTACATCTGTTGCGTTTACACCGATAAATTTGTTCAGTCCTCATGAAGTCTTCCTAACTCATCAGTGTAACATCACTGAGGACATACAAAACAAACAGTTACAGAGATGGAACAACGTTGAGGACTCGACAGCATGAAACAACTGCAATGCTTGAGCAAAAGAAAACCAACATTGGAATTTTTCACCCAGCGATATTTTGAAAAGAAACCTATATGGATATCTAAGAAATAGAAACATTTAAATCTTTGATTTCTTAACAAAGGTGCGTAGAGACTGGGACACGACACTGCCCGAGGGGTAAAAATTCATGTTATTCACACAAATTCATGTTGCATATCAAATCAAAGGTAATGAAAATTCCAATACAATGGTGCAGAATTGGCCAGGGGGGTACCAGAGGTCCGAAAGTAGCATTTCGGGTTATTTTTTCGATTTATCACGCAACTCCTATGCTTTTTGAGCTAGAATCTTGAAACTGTCATAGTAAGTAGCCCTATGGATGAGGTCTGGGGGAACGTATTCGGAATTTGGATATGACTCCTTTTGGGCTATTGGGGGATGAGCCCCAAAGTTAAACATTTTCTCTATGCACAAACATGTTCATATTGCATATCAAACGAAGGCAATGAACAGTGGATCACAGTGGTGCGAAACATTTTACTCCCGGTCACCAGAGGTCAAAAAGTAGGATTTCGTTTATAGATATCATTATTATTATTATTATTATTATTATTATTATTATTATTATCACACAAAGGTGTTTTTGTTTTAGCAGGAATCTTGCAAATGGCACACGTTTTGACCCTAGGAACTAGAGCCAGTGTTTATGAAACACAATGCCCCCAACTGCTTGACCCTAACACTGCTTGACCTTAACACAGTAACTGAGACATCTTGTTTTACTTGGTTGCAATGTTGAAATGTTCAAAGGACCATAACACTGTAAAGTTTCTGGGCAATAGCTCAAGTAGTTTTGCGTTATCTTGCTTGCAAAATTTCAAAGGGCCATAACTCAAGGAAAAAAATCAGATTTTTTTTTCAAAACTTAATCAGTTCATCTACTCATCATCCTCAACCAGTCTTTAAAGTTACAGGGCAAAAGCTCAAACAGTTTTTGCGTTACCTTGCTTACAAGCTTAAAACACACAAATTTTCAAAGGGCAATAATGCTATAAAAATTCGGATTTTTTTCAAAAGTTAATCAGTTCATCTACTCATCATCCCCAACAAGCTCGTAAAGTTTCAGGGCAATCGCTCAAACAATTTTTTAGATATCTTGCTTACAAGCTCAAAACACAAAAAAATTCAAAGGACCATAACTCAAGAAAAAAAATCAGATTTTTTTTCAAAAGTTAATCAGTTCATCTACTCTTCAACTCCGACCAGTCTGTCAAGTTTTGGGGAAAAGCCTCAAATAGTTTTTGAGATATCTTGCTTACAAACTTAAAACGCGAAAAATTTTAAAGTGCCATAACTCAAGAAAAAAAATTCGGATTTTTTTCAAAAGTTAATGAAGTCATCTACTTATCATCCCCAACCAGACTGTAAAGTTGCAGGGCAATAGCTCAAACACTTTTTTAGATATCTTGCTTACAAGATTTCATAGTAATTTTTTGCAAAGGGGCATAACTCAAAAAATGGGCACAATCCTGACGAGAAAAAAACATGGGTCAATTATTTTTTCATGAGGAATCCATATATGAAATTTCAAAAACCTAGCACCCATGGTTCTAAAGTTATGCTATGCAGTAAAAATAGGGACGGATGGAAAAACGGAAGGACGGACGGACGAACAGGGCAAAACCAATATGCCAACTTCTACGAAGTTGGGGGCATAAAGAGGACTGAAGGAACACATATAAAATTGCGACGTGACTCCTTCCTTAGGTTTAGGGCCGGAAACCCTTTGTAAGTGGTCAAAAGTTATTTTGTCGAAATATAGTTTTGTTAGATATCAAATCGAAGGCGATTAAGAATGAAATACAGTGGTGCAAAAATTGGCCAAGGAGGCATGTCTTGTGGTCACCAGAGGTAAAAAAGTTTGGTTGCTATGGTAACTTAGAGCTCCCATAGACTTATAATGGGGAAAATTGAAAAATGGCACTTACTGCCAAGCCTTTGCAGATATTGGGACATAACTTTTATAGAAGTGTTCCTTTAGCAATCTAGTATCTGCCTTATGATTTTAGGCCTAGTGCTCAATTTCATTGGTTGCCATGGAAACCAAAATGCAAAAAATAGAAAAAAAAATACTTAAAAATCATCTCCCTAGAAACCATATGCTCTATGAGGCTGGGACTTATTGAAAAAAATTCACATACAAGCCTCAACAGGTCTTGTTTTTTTTTATGAAATTCGGCTTTTTAGATTGGTTGCTATGGCAACTTAAGAGATTTCATTGACTTTTAATGGGGAAAATTGAAAAATGACATTAAATGCCGAGCCTTTGGAGATATTTAGACATTTTTTTAAAGAAAAGTTCCTTGAGTAAACTTCTTTCAGCCATATGCTTTTATGCCAACCTAAGGGTCCTCCAGATTGTGCCGGGGCCATGCTCCACCCCCTTTATTTAAAAAAAGGCCATATATCTTGCAAACCATTCAGATCAGTGACACCAACCTGTGGGTCCCCCAGGTTGTGCTGGGGCCATGCCCCACCCCCTTCATTTCAGAAAAGGCCATATACCTTGAAAACCATTCAGATCCCCACCCCCAAACCATTATTATTCCTTTTCCTTGTGATAAGACACATTCAGTGACACCACCTGTGGGTCCTCCAGGTTGTGCTGGGGCCATGCCCCAACCCCTTCATTTCAGAAAAGGCCATATATCTTGCAAACCATTCAGATCCCCACCCCCAAACCATATATATTCCTTTTTCTTGTGATAAGACCGTTCAGTGACTCGAACCTGTGGGTCTTTCAGGTTGTGCCGAGGTCATGCTCCACCCCCTTCATTTCAGAAAAGGCCATATATCTTGCAAACCATTCAGATCCCCACCTGAGGGTCCCTTGGATGTGCTGGGGCCATGCCCCAACCCCTCCATTTAAAAATGCCCCAATATCTAAGAAACCTTTCAGATCCCCACACCTAAACCATATATATTCTTGTTCCTCGTGATAAGAGGCCTTCTGTGATACCAACCTTTGGGTCCTCCAGGTTGTGCCTGGACCATGACCCATGCACCCCCTTCATTTAAGAAAAGGCCATATATCTTGCAAACCATTCAGATCCCCACCCCCAAACCATATATAATCTTTTTTATTGTGATAGGACGCATTCAGTGACACCAACCCGTGAGTCCCCTGGGTGTGCTTGGGCCATATATCTCAGAAACCTTTCAGATCCCCACCCCTAAACCATATATATTCTTGTTCCTTATGATAAGACACATTAAATTATACCAACCTTCTGGTCTTCCAGGTGCGCACGCCTCCACTTCACAAAAGGCCAAATATCTAAGAAACTGTTCAGAACCCCACCCCTAAACCATATATATTCATGTTCCTTAATATAAGGCACATTTAGTGACGCCAACATCGCGGCCCTCGGGTCATGTCTCAGGTCATGCCTCACCCCTCCTCTTCATAAAAAAGCTGTACATCACAGAACCCGTTTAGATCCCCATGCACCCCTTGACTGTATATTTTGTTGTTCCTTATGGTAAGACCCATTCAGTCACAGTAACCCTTGGGTCTTTTTTTCCTGAGGTCGATGTACCCCCACCACTTCAAAAAATGCCATATTATCATAGAAGCTATTCAGATCCCCACCCCACAATCATATATATTCTTGTTCCTTATAATTGGACATATTCAGTGACGCCAACTTGTTGGGTCCTCAGGGGCTGTTCCTTACCCCTTTATTTCATGAAAGTGCCATTTATCTCAGAAACCATTTTGATACACACCCCTTAACCATATACATTCTTGGTCCTTATGATAAGAAACATTTATTAAATACATAGCTGCCAGGGGCTAGGCAAGATTTTAACCCTTGACTCTGGTGAGCATAGTGGCCCATGGGCCTCTTGTTGTATGTTTGTTTGCCTCATCGAGGCTTTAAAGTTATACATTAGACAATCTCATTACCTAGATCTTGTCAATATACACTTGCATGTCAAATACTATAAAAATCATCCTGTTGGTTTGAAACGTATACGCCCGTGCCAGCTGGTGAAAGGTTTGCTTTGCCGAGGCTAAAATAAAGAAATTGGACAAGAAAGAATATCGTTGGCTAGTGCTTCTATTGCCGCAGCGATAGCCCCAAGCGACGCTGGCCTTCAATAGGTCTGTAAGGATGATTCAGTAAATGTACTTGTGACTAAATCAAATTTGAGAATCTTTATGTCCCATTCCCCAATCATGTCCAGATTCCCGAAGATATTTAATTTTCTGCAGGTACAGGTGTAGAAAGAGTTACCGTTATACGCTTTTTAATCAAAATTAATGCCAGGAGAGAATACCATTACAAGTCTTCCAAAAAGATGGTATGGGCTTTGTTTAATAGTGTTTATTTGTATGATGGACTTGTTTACAAATCACCCGTCCGTCGAAGTTAAATAAAGATAAATTATCGCTCTGGTAATAGCTTTCTTTTGTTTGACTGTGTAACTAAAGGGACTAACCTGTACTCTGCTATCATTTTTAAAAATATACTGCGGCGACTAGGTCATTTATGAACAGTGCTCTGGCATTGGCAACTTCTTGGTCTAGTTATTGTCGATATTAAACTGTATGCCGAAACTTATCTTAATATTCCAAGCGGTTTTGATGTTATACGCCGTTGTCATTTTTTCAATATTTTGCCTCGGCGAGGTCATTTCTACAGGGATCTGGCATAAAGTAGCATCAGGGCTAGATATTGTCAATATTAATCCATAGGCCAAAATAAATAAAAAAAAATTACAAGCGGATTTTTAATATCGGAATATTCTGGAATATTAAACATTATACCCATGCCTCAGCAAGGCCTTTTACGAAATGATCTGGCATTTGGTAATTTCTTAGGTTAAAGGTGGGTTATTGAGCTATGGGTGAAAATGCTTCAAAAATAAAATACATATGGCGAGTACTTTTCTATAAAACAATACAAATGAATGCATTTTATGCAAAAATGCGAACAATTATGATGACAGGTAAACGAGTTTGAGAGGGATTCCCTAACTAATCTATGTACACTAGTTGGATCTATTTTTAGTTCGTGACAAAATAGAATCCCATATATGACCTTATGCGACGTTAATTTTGGACTTTGTTTGCTTAGGCCATGCATGCCTAAATCGGAAAAAAATATGAGGCTGAATACCATGCCATAAGTAACGACGCTCAGAGACGATACTGTCGCCATGTATGTCGACAGATTTATTTTTAGAACAGAAATTCTGAACACATGTTCAGAGTAAAGGGTAAACATGTATAAAAAGGACCATTTTCACAAAGTTCTGAAGCTGTGTTTGGCTCTAGAAGTGTACTCATGACAAAGGAATATGAATTGAGGATAAAAAAAAAAAAAAAAAAAAAACAGAAAAAAAATGAGACCGGGTAGCTCAATAACCCGCCTTTAAGTGTTGTCAATATCTAACTGTATGTCGAAATTCATCTAGTTTAGACGTTATACTCTGTTTTCATTTTTTATATTTTGACTCTGGCATGAAAAAATATCATGGGCTAGGTATTGTCAATATTAATCAATATGCCAAAATAAATAAAAAATATTCCAAGCGATTTTAAGGTCACAAACTGTCCACGGGCGGACGGACGGACGGACGGATACACATGGTAATTATAGTGCAGATCCTATGGGTCGTGCAATACTTATTAAATCAGAATATGTAGATCTTTAATAGGTGTATGTCCATCTGTTACTTTGTCAGCCTGCTTGTCAATTTCTCTTTTCGTTTTGCGGGTTTTGAATAGCATAGATATATGTCCAGTCTTAAATTGGTGTGTACCCGGGTCTAAATGGTGACCCTTAATATTTACATGACCCTGTGTTTATCTCTACCGGGACCTCGCTGATGTGGAAAGTTTGGGGAATTAGCTGAAAATACAACACGGACCAACACAGATCAGTCTCCTGTTCAATTGTGCTCTTTATTTAATGATAACATTTTAATAATGTTATGTACACTTAAGTTATATTAGTACTAGTTTCGTTATAACACGAGTTTGGTTATAACACGGCCAAGTCTTGCCTTCGAAGTCATTTTACTGTATAATATTTACACAAAATCATCCCGTTATAACACGGCCTTCTTATAATACGATCTAAGTTTATGCATCCTAAATATAGCGATATAAAGGGACTGTACTATATATTGCTAAAATTCATTGTAAACCGTATTTATCCTAATAAATCTTAAAATCTGATTCCAAATCTAAATCTTCATTCCAATATGCAGCTCGCAGACGAAACGTGCCGGAGGTCGCAATGGCGAGCCTGCGCATATGCACCGTCCCATCAGGGTTCCACCGAACGTTTCACCTGAGAGCTAGCAAATCTTCAATGATCTAGACAGACATGCTTATAACGTTACTTCAGCGTCGCGACACCGTTGGAATGCCGGAGTGAAGCTGACGCCGATTAGACGTTGTTTTAATTGTACATGAACAACTAATACAACCCATTAGCCTATTATATATTGATTGGCTCAATGACGAAGGTTCAACGGTGGCGTTACTTCAGCGCAGCGACTGTGTTGAAATGCCGGAGTAAGTAAGTAAGTAAGTAAGTAAAGACTTTATTTTACGAGGGTGACAACATTTAGCATATATATGTAGCTAATCTTCCATGAGGCCCTCAAATTATGATACAAATGTACATAATAAACAGTTCAATACAATACAAAACAATTTTGAAATATGCAAAATATGTACAATATACAACAGGTAAACAATATGAAGTACTGTACTATTAAATGCACAGTTTGAGGTGTGGGCATCACAACCTAATCAGTATCTAATAATAATAATGATAATTATTATTTCCATCATTATTACGGGACAAAGATAACAATATTCCTTAAATGCTTACAATGAAGCTAGCAAGAAATATGTAGAAATTTACATAAAAATGTAGACTTCTGTGGTAAGATGTACAATACTCCGTGTTTACTTGTCTAATCAAGTACAAAATGAGAACAGAACAAACAGAAGATCTACATGTGGATTGTGGAACCATTTTCCTAATTTTATCAACGGTGCTTGCAATATACTAATTATTGTGTCAGCCATTTTATACATCTATTGTGAAAAGTTTCAAGGGTCGGTGCACATTTGATATCTTTGGGCAAACTGTTCCATACGAGACACCCTGAATAACGCATGCTGTGCTTAAAGCATTCCTTTTTAGGCTGGGGAGGAACAAAACAGCAAGATGCTGATGATCTTAGATTTACAGTCATATTAGTTTCATTTCTCAGAACGAAATTTTCAGAAATATATTATAGAGGTGTCAACTCATTATATACTTTAAACATAAATTTTGCTTTTCGAAGAAAAAGTCGGTCATAAATGGACAATATTTTTAAAGAACTCAAAGCCTCACAGGAGTCTTCAACATTATAATCCAAGATTACTTTACATGCACGCTTTTGAAGCCTATAAATCTTTATTTTATTAGATTCTGTAGTGCTGCCCCAGACAATGTTACAAAAATCAATGTGCGGTTGTATGTATGACTTGTAAAATTGAATACGGTGAGTTTGTGGTAAAAATATTTTGATTTTAGATAAAAGCCATATATTAGATGAGATTTTCTTTGTTATATGTTTAACATGGTTAGACCATGTTAAATTATTATCCACAAAGACACCTAGGACCTTTTCGCTGGAAATAGTCTTCAAAGATTCATCCATATATTGTAGTTTAAGATCTGAAGTATTCAATCTTTGACGTCTTTGATTATTAGTGACCAACATGACTTTAGTTTTTGCTGTATTTAGAAGCATACCATTACTTTTGCACCAGATATGGAGTTGACTAAGAGCTGATTGGAGTGACATTTCAACCGTGAGGTTGAAGCCGATTCAACGTTGATCGACTTGTTCATGAATAAATAATATTATAATGTGTAATTCCTGTTTGATCCGTAGGTGGCGTTACCTCAGCGCCGCGACAGTGCTGAAATGCCGTAGTGACATTTCGGCCGTGAAGCTGACGCTGATTCAACGTTGTTTCTACCATACATGAATAATTATGTGTAAATACCTATAATATTTGTCTATGCAAACGCTAAAGTATTTTAGCAAAAGTAGTAATAATATAAATATTATTTCGAACGGTCAAACACTGATCAAATGCCGATATTGGGGAAGATGTACTTATTCTTTCCTCGCATAACGGTCCTATCAGCACCATGCTGATAATAACGAGCCGGTCATTTTTCGTATCGAGCCAGTCAGTTTTCCAGTTGTTTGAATGGGCAAGTAACCGGTATCAGGTGCGCATTGAATATGCGACCTCATGATTACCAGCTTCATGCACATCCCACTGGGTTAAAGAGGTAAACGTTTTTTTTTTGTTTTTTTTCATTTTACAGCACATGTTTTAAACCCCCAATTCAACCTTTGAACATTGTAATTGTAAATTTTTTCATTTTTAAATAAAATATGGTTCAACTTTACCCCCGAAATAATGTCGTATAGTAGACATATTATTCAAACAGTGTAACATGCATTAAAACTTAGATAGAATATTTGAAAATAACTGGACTTACCTGAAAATACAACACGAACCAACACAGATCAGTCTCCTGTTCAATTGTGTCGACTTTCTGTTTGGCCCACATTATATCCTCAGATTGTCCGAAGCATTTTCTATATATGGACAGGCGTTCATTTGGGTCGGGTTACTTCCCTAATTACATTAATTATCGGCGTGCTGTGCTGTTCAGCAAGAAAGTCTATACTCACCGTCAAAACTCTCTGTTATATTATTGTTCGATTATTCGCTATGGTGCGCCCAGCAGAATACTAATATGTCCCAACGGAAATGAGTCCCCGAATGTATAGATCATTTTTACTTTAAATGCGAACGGTAGATGAACGCCTCTCCAGTACAGGAACGATGAGTGTATTGAATGTCAGCGACATAAATAATTTATTATCGTTTATATTATTTTTGTATTATGACACATTCCTGACTTCAATAAATGTATAAAGAGTGTTCGTTAGTCTTATGAGTAGTTTTTCATATACATGTATACCATTGTTATTAAATTTATAGAAATTCATAAAAATTGTTCCTAAAAACAGCCGTCTCATTTGAGTGAATAATAAATTTCAGTAACTCTCGGTCCGACTATTTTGGTAACTTTCATGCGTATCTAAGATAACGTTGTGTACAAATAAAACATAAACAAACATGAGATTTTATGTGCTTGTGGGAGGTTATCAAATTGTGTTGGGTGTGGTGTCGAAGAAAACGAAGAATGCCTTTCTGAAATTGTGTTCGGAAATTGTGGTATTCATCAGAACGAATGATATATGAATAGGTAATTGTATTGATCCTGGCCTAGAATGTTTAAATAAGCGTGTTACCACTGTGCTCCCACAACCATAATGAACATGAGAAAGAATTAATGAGATATACAAGTCTAAAAAAAAACAAATCACAATCCGTACGTAACACTAACATATAGAATGTCGAAATCAATCCGAAAGGAGTATTGGGTAAGAAAAGTGTGTCCCATCACTTGAATGTTTTCATTCAGAACTGTTAAAATATTGAGAAGTTCAATTGTTGCAACCATATTGTATAAGGTTGTACTATCTCAAAAAGTCTGAGAAAGTATTGGGGTAGTGTTCGCCGTGTTCGAAAATACATATACGACTAAGAGCACGGCGAATGGCGTCGAAGATGCCCCTGAAGCGGGGGTGTATGGGTATATATGGTGGGTTGCGGGGCCGCGATCTCAAAATGTGGATTTGAAGTTTGCAATGTTCTTTGAGTGTCCGCGTGTAATTGGCCATAAAAATAAGAGCCGAAAGGGGCGGTTGCGATTTAAGGGTGCATGTAAGGGTACGCCGCTATCTTGTAATGTTTTGGCAGCGGCATATTGAAGGGTCAGGTCAAAATCTTTTTAAAAATAGATGCTGTATGAGTGTCTCTTCAATGTATTCACATAGAAAAGACAAACTCAGGAATAGGTCGATCGGGATATGATTGTCCAAATCGGGGTCAGTGTCCATGTTATAAAGTTCAAGGAATGTATATAGTATCTCAAGTGTGGCAGGTGTGATGTCCGGTATATAATAGGGGACTTCCAGAGTTTTGAAATGTTCAAGGTGGGACACGACTTCCGGGGAAGTAAACCCAGAGAGGGTGTTAATGTCATTATAACTAATTTGGAAAGGGAACATGGTGTAGGGTGTGATGAATGAAATGAGTGAATAATAAAAATGTATGAGAAAAAAGAACTTCCCTCCAATTAAAGGTAGAGAAGCGCGGGCCACAGGTTTCCGGAACCTGATGAACGTGGTCCGCTATTTGAAGACTTGTTTTGCGGTGGTCTTGAGTGTGATGAGAACGCTTTTTATGCAAGGAGGACTTCAATCCGGAAAAAGGAACAGACAACATTTGTCGGTCCTTACAAACAACATATTGTACATATAACATATCACTGCACTAAGGGAGAAGAGTGTTTGAAACAGAAAATGTCCTATTGATAGGTAGTTGGTGTAATGAATCTTTGATATGTAGTTAGAAAGATAGCGCATTTAAAAGAAACAGGTTAGATAAAACTTACGTCATTTGTTGACGCCTGTTTTGCCGATACCTACTACGACCTGAGCTGAAAGATAGTAGCTGTGTAGTAGAGTGTGGCAGTCGAAGGGGTGATAAACAAGTGTCCCTTGTCGTCTGCCTTGGGTACGGAGCTACTCGAGCTATGGGCCGGATCCCTTGTGTACCACTAGGTATATCTGAGGTATGTTCGGATTCCCTCTGCGAGGGGGTATCCTGTCCTACCTCTTGCCGCGTGGTACTCATTTCGCGTTCGAGAAGTCCGTGGATTAAGCCTATCATGGTTGCAAATGTTACCCCAGCTAGTGCAGTGTAGAAAATACCCAAATGGTAAAACAACTGTAAAATTACTAAAACTAAGGCGTGCATTATATACAATGCATCGACGTCTAAGCTGCCGGCAAAGGTCGACGACATCCCTTGATTTGGCATCCTTACGCAGAGCCTGTATAAATTGCTTTTCGGAATAATAATCGCGGGATAAGATTTTATACTCTAATCCCAAAATAGTATCATGTTTTCCAACTGTTGTCCTGATTCTCCACCACTTGTCCAGTCGAAAATTGGTGTGTACCGGGTCTAAATGGTGACCCTGAATATTTACTGTGTTGGGTAAGATGTATCGCCGATGTGGAAAGCTTGGGGAATTAGCTGAAAATACAACACGAACCAACACAGATCAGTCTCCTTTTCAACTGTGCTCTTTATTAAATGATTACATTTTGATAATGTTATGTACACTTTAGTTATATTAGTACTAGTTTCGTTATAACACGATTTTGGTTATAACACGGCCAAGTCTTGCCTTCGAAGTTGTCATTTTACTATATAATATTTACACAAAATCATCCCGTTATAACACGGCCTTCTTATAATTCGATCGTAGTATATGCATCCTAAATATAGCGATATAAAGGGACTGCACTATATATTGCTATAAAGCATTGTATACCGTATTTATCCTAATAAATCTTAAAATCTGATTCCAAATCTAAATCTTCATTCCAATATGCAGCTCGCAGACGAAACGCGCAGGAGGTCGCCATGGCGAGCCTGCGCATATGCACCGTCCCATCAGGGTTCCACCGAACGTTTCACCTGAGAGCTAGCAAATCTTCAATGATCTAGACAGACATGCTTATAACGTTACTTCAGCGTCGCGACACCGTTGGAATGCCGGAGTGACATCCCGACCATGAAGCTGACGCCGATTAGACGTTGTTTTAATTGTACATGAACAACCAAAACAACCCTGTGTGAGTCCCGAATTAGCCTATTATATATTGATTGGCTCAATGACGAAGGTTCAACGGTGGCGTTACTTCAGCGCAGCGACAGTGTTGAAATGCCGGAGTGACATTTCAACCGTGAGGTTAACGCCGATTCAACGTTGTTCCAATTGTTCATGAATAAATAATATTATAATGTGTAATTCCTATTTGACCCGTATGTGGCGTTACCTCATCGCCGCGACAGTGCTGAAATGCCGTAGTGGCATTTCGATCGTGCAGCTGACGCTGATTCAACGTTGTTTCTGCCATACATGAATAATTATGTGTAAATACCTATAATATTTGTCTATGCAAACGCTAAAGTATTTTAGCAAAAGTAGTAATAATATAAATAATATTTCGAACGGTCGAACACTGATCAAATGCCGATATTGGGGAAGATTCCTCGCATAACGGTCCTATCAGCATGTTTAAACAGCGGCTCACTTTTGAACCGAATTTGTGGGCTTATATGTTGAGGTGTGTTAAAAGGTCTTGTCAGTCAATCATATTCGGTTTAAGCAAATTAATAAGATTTAAAGTTACAATTTATTCATGCTCTTTTTTCACATTATCCATTAAGTACTAAGATAAATAAATACACAAATCCGTAAAACAAATGGGCAATTGTTTAGAAAAAGATATAAATACAGCACACCTAAAACCAGAGACATCGAAGGAAAAAAACACGAGCATAAAACTATTAAGTCCCAAATAGAAAAATTAAAAGTGGGTAGCCAAAAGGATAGCTACTTTCGAACGAAATAAACGGTGTCCGAAGTGGAAACTATTGGTTGTAATGTCAAAACCTCCAGTATAGGCAATGCTACAATACAAGGTAGAGCTATGGTATATACTCATGATCCTCTTGTTTGTTGTATATGTTAGGCCGCTAAAAACATAATACATGTTTTACATTGTACCGGCCGACCGAGAGGAGCAAAAGTTACAGAGAAAATACATCTAATTACCACCGACTGATACGTTATACAACTTATGCGAAAATAGGTTGAAGATCACTACCCGCAGAACAAACCTTACGACACATACATCAGGACAAACAAACGCTTATTCTACACGCACATTAAAATAGAAAATACCTAACAGATAAATCCTTGTTTACTTAAATGAAGTTACCCCATTTTCAATTCAACAATGACAGACAATATTTTTGATATATGTAATAGACACATTTTTCTTTTCCCGGGCCGAGGTTTGGACAGCATAGATTCATTATCTACGTAGATAACAAAACTACGAGAACAGGCGATATAGAATAATTCTTCTCTTATCTATACGTTTGGAAATAACTAAGGACCACTGCAAAACCATGCAAACCCCACCTCACATTCGAGATCCCCGCTCACAAAAAGGTCGGAAAAGACGCACAAACTATTAAGAATTACCCCGTGAATGATATTTATTGCCTACCAAACTTTAACTACAAAATTTAATAGTATTCTGCTGGGCGCACCATAGCGAATAATCGAACAATAATATAACAGAGAGTTTTGACGGTGAGTATAGACTTTCTTGCTGAACAGCACAGCACGACCGATAATTAATGTAATTAGGGAAGTAACCCGACCCAAATGAACGCCTGTCCATATATAGAAAATGCTTCGGACAATCTGAGGATATAATGTGGGCCAAACAGAAAGTCGACACAATTGAACAGGAGACTGATCTGTGTTGGTTCGTGTTGTATTTTCAGGTAAGTCCAGTTATTTATAAATATTCTATCTAAGTTTTAATGCATGTTACACTGTTTGAATAATATGTCTACTATACGACATTATTTCGGGGTAAAGTTGAACAACATTTTATTTAAGAATGAAGAAATTTACAATGAACATATTCAAAGGTCTTATATAGTCATTAGGTCTCTCACTGCCGTAGGTTCGAGCCTCGCTCGGGCCACGTGTAAGACGCCAAGTTCTGCAACGGAAGGTCAGGTGGTGTTTCTCCGGTTAATCCGGTTTTCGCCTACCTCTGATTAATGATCGACTCGATATGAGTAAAATAAACTTGAAAGGGCCGTAACCCCCCCCCCAAAAAAAAAATCATTCGTCTACTGAAAGGAACATGGGCAAACATTACAGACCCATATCATCCACCGAAGGCGGTGTCTAATTCAGCGGTACACTGCTTATTAGTGCTTAAAGTTCAAGAGTATTTGTAGGTTTTCACTTTATAATAATTTATTTAAACCTTCCTCAAGCATGTGCTCCTTTCACTCTTAATGGTTCTAAGACTATTTGCTCGACCTTATTGCTCCAATCAAGCAAATTCTGTTATTAAGATAAAACGTTTTTAAGTTGACCGGGAAGGTCAAGGAATAGATTCAGCATAAATAAATAGATAACTAAATAAATAAAAAACAAATAATAACATATCAGTCAAATACAGGCAGTAAAGAAGAAATTTAATTCTTTTTCACAATATATTGCTCAGAATTTGCTACTAATGTTTGACGCACAGAGACTTGTATAAATGCTGCAAACTGTTCTGAAACTTGAGACCTTAACAAACAATTTATCAGAAAAAATGAGAGTTTAACCTTTTCACACCCTGGAAATGTTGTGGGGAAATTTTGATTTTGGGCCTAGCCGTATACTCTTGTTTACAGACTCTACTATTATTTTATATATTTCACCTCTCTTCCTTGGCCACATTCAGTATTAACGTATGTCCCTTTAGTGATGTAAAGGCATTTACCTGCGTATCAATCTCTTGAACCTTGATCTTCGCTTCAGAACATGATCTGTGAAAACAATCAAGATTGCTAAAATGAGTTATTACTCTAAGGCAGGCGTTCATTGATATGTTTTAGTATATTCAGTCAGTTGTCGTAGCCTAACTTTGATATTCAACCTAGACTACGAGTCGTATTTGAAGTAATTATCAAGAATCAATACCAGTAACCTACACATCCTATCAGAGACACCAAAGGGAAAGAAACACAAACATGCAGTACTCTTATGAAAACAACATAGCGGAAAGTCAAAAGGACAGTTACGTACCCTCAAAATGTCCAATTTGCTATCCAAAATAAAAAGAGGAAAGCGATACATACATTTAATGACGATTAACAAAAACAATAAAATAAAAATAACCGTGACAGACAAAAACGCATTGGAGCAGTCAGTGAAACGATTTCCAAGTGGTTCAATCTATTTAACGCGGTCACAATTATCATAGGGGCATCTTTTGTGCAAATTGTGTAGTACTCAGTGCCTTATTCCAAGTCTCAAGACAATTGACCTAGGGGTTTTGGAGAAGTTTTTTTTTTTTTTTTTTTTTTTGCCGTATTTTGCACATGACAGCCATCTTGGTCATGTGAACCCTTCGAATAATGTTTTGTTCCCTAACTGTCCAAAGGCTGCATAGAAACAAAATTGGCCTTTTGCCGTAACGTATAGAGAAAATGTATTCTAATATGTCATCGGACCTGCAATACAAGTGACCTAGGACCAAGGTCAGTAGGTCACCAAATCGAGGCTTTAGTGCGAAACTATTCTAAGTGACAGTTTTTGTGAAAATCACTTTTTTATATTTTGTAGGTAATTTACATTTTACAGCTGGTGTGAAAATTTCCCCATAATGCCCTTCCAAATTGCTGAGAAAAACACATATTTGTCCAACTAGTTTATCTGCATTTAATGTTTTCAGTCAGTGCGAAACTATTACATCTGCTTGTTTAACCCTTAGATTCCAGTATTTTCAGCAATCAATGTAGACCTGATCAGACACTGTGTTATGACATGTTATGTTGCTTCCAATTAGATGTTCTAGTACATGAGCACAGTCCAGATTTTACTTTTCACACAGCCCTATGATGAGACCAGAAAACCAGCACCGCTATAAATAACTGGCACTTGGACTTTGTCAGCGACAGTTACATGGACAAAAGCAGACGGGAAGCTTCTTTAGTATAGTAACCTGGGATTGATTGATACGCCAATCCCCAAGTTCACCAGTCCTGATATGCCAATGCTGCATTTCACTTGCAGGGTCCAGATTTAGTTTTTAATACTTTGACATCAGAAGTAGAGAACTAGCACTGCTTAAAATAACCGGCACCCGGATTTTGTTATTGAAAGTCACATGTACATTAGCAAATGGGAAGCGTCTTTAGCTAGTATCTAGGGGTTGATTAATAAGGTTTTAATTTCACACAGTACCATGACATCACAATAACATGACCAGCAGTGCTATAAATAAGTAATGACAGTCATATGAACAATAGCAAATGGGAAGCTTTAGCTAGTTACTAGGGATTGATTGATAAGCCAATCCCTAAGTTCACTAGTCCTATCCAGGTTTTAGTTTCACACAGTACCCTGACATCACAATAATATGACGAGCACTGCTATAAATAACCAGTAATGGCACGTCACATGATCAATAGCAAATTAGAAGCTTCCTTAGTTAGTAGCTAGGGGTTGATTGATAAGCCGATCCCCATGTTCACTAGTCCTGTCCTGGTTTTAGTTTCACACAGTACCCTGACATCACAAGGATAAGACTAGCAATGCTCTTAATAACCAGTAGTGACAGTCATATGAACAATAGCAGTGAGATGCTTCTAGGGGTTGATTGATATGCCAATCCCCAAGTCCAGGTTTTAGTATCATTTCACCCAGTATCCAGACATCACAAGGATATGACAAGCATTGCTATAAATAACCAGCAGTGACACTCACATGAACAATAGCAAACGGGAAGCTTCTTTAGTTAGTAGCTAGGGGTTGATTGATAAGCCAATCCCCATGTTCACTAGTCCTATTCAGGTTTAAGTTTCACACAGTACCCTGACATCACAAGCATAAGACTAGCACTGCTGTAAATAAACAGTAATGACAGTCACATGAATAACAGCAAATGGGGAGCTTTAGCTAGTTACTAGAGGTTGATTGATAAGCCAGTCCCCAAGTTCACTAGTCCTGTCCAGGTTTTCGTTTCACACAATACCCTGACATCACAAGGGTATGGCTAGCACTGCTATAAATATCCAGCAGTGACAGTCACATGAACAATAGCAAATGGGAAGCTAGTTACTAGGGGTTGACTGATAAGTCAATCCCCAAGTTCACTAGTCTTGTCCAGGTTTTAGTTTCACACAGTACCCTGACATCACAAGAAAAGACTAGCAATGCTATAAATAACCAGTAGCTGGGTTCTGTACATGGTCAGTGATAGGCACAAGGACAAGAGCCTTGTTATCTACTTTCAAAATTTGTTAGTATTGGGGTTAAATGGCCCAGTCAACACTATTTATGTCATTTTGAGCTGCCCAGTTTTCCTATCCACACTTTGCCTGGGCAAGCTTATCAGTATAAGCTGTGCAGCCAGATATTTGGTTTTTGTACATGACATGCGTTCATAGCACGTACCATCAGTACTAATAAAAGGAGGTTTAAACTATGATTATCTCAATATCATAATGCCAAGGTAACAAACAAAAATACAATGGTAGATAGATGTGGTTCCTGCTAATGACATGCCTTCTTAACTTTCAGTGTAATTGTATCAAGTGCCATCAATATAATTCAATATATTATATCCACATGAGAGATAACTAAAATACCATGGTATACAGAGTTCTGGTTCTTGCACATTTTACACACTACATCCACGTTTTCATTTGTACCATGTGGCATAATTATATCTCAAAGGGGTTGACAGCAAGAATTGTGTTTTTTTTTTCAATGACATGCTGCCCTTGGATTCACAGCAGTAAATATTTTCAATTTTTTCATTCTCCTGTAAACTTATGAAAATTGCAGATAGAATAGTTTCACGCTAAAGCCACGAAATGACATTGACCTTTTAGCATTCATAGATATTCATTTTGTACCTATAATCTTTTCATAGTATTCCCAACTTATACGGGCTTTCTTTCTGTGAAGAAAACATAATGTGTTTTAACTACTTCCTGCCTAAAATGATTGTACTTGGTAACAAAGGAGCATCAGTGTAGCTGTATGATACTATAAAGCCACTGACTTGCTATGCAGCAAGGAAAATTAAAATACTATCAAAACAGTAATGAATACAGATTAAGCATTTAAAAAAAAAAGATGCTTGAGAGACCCACACACAAATATTCAGCTTTAGAAGTTACCCCAAAAGATATCTGCTAAACAGCCATAATGACCTAAAAAGAGTTGACGGGGACATTAAACCTCAATTCAAACAAACAAACAATGGTTAAAGAAATTTGGTGAACCATTTCAAAATCAAGGTTGAGAGGGGATATTTTAATGTTATTTGTATTATTTCTATATATCAAAGCATATGCTGTTGGTAATCTTTTGAAACAGATGCACTGCCGAAAGAATTAATTTTAAGATGAAAAATTGTGATATTTTTTCTTCAAACTTAGGTTGTGGATACTCGAAAGAACTTCCTCTTTGAGCCGGTTTTATCAAGTACTGACAGCTAATGTCTAGGAGAAGAAATAGGGAAAGTAGTGTATACTCCCTTAAACCTATGTTTTACTATATAAAAGTGGGTTTAAGGGAGAATTTTACAGGCGTGTTTTCGTAATGAAATGTGCTGTTGCACGTCCCACTCATGTAAGCAAGACACAAACCCCATTTGGTTGGATTCTGATATATAGACTACAACAATAACAACTAGAATGCGGTCGTTGGCGCGCCATCGCAAATCCCCACGCTTTCACCGCGGTGACTAAGTTCGAAAAAAAAAACCACAGGGCCCCAATCTGATGCCAGGGTAAAATTTTACTTGCATTATATTCTACTAATCATTCCCTTCAATTTGATATGCCACATGACTATGTTCCGGAAAAACTTTAATTTTGACCTTTTGACCCTTCCCCCGGCCCCAATCTGACCCGAGGGCCAAAACTTTACTTGCATTGTATTCCACTAATCATCCCCTTCAATTTGATATGCCACACGACTATATTCTAAAAAAAGTTCAATTTTGACCCCTCGACCCCCAAAGTCAGACCCCTTGGGCATGACACAGGGGTCAGAGCCAAAATCCCGTTCGATATGTCTTACATATTTCATTAATCATTACTTCTACAAAGTTTGGGTTCAAAATGTATAAAATTGACTATGGAATTGAATTTTATTGATATTTGACCTCTCCCCAAGGCCACTGGGGCGGGGGCCAAAAACAAATGTGACGTTGCACACCCCACTCATGTAAGGAACTTACACACCAAATTTGATTGAATTCCGACCAATAATTAAGGAGGAGATAGCATAGATTAACGGACGGACGGACAGACGGACGGAGGCGATTTTAATATCCCCTCCGCTAAAGCGTGGGATAACAACAGCAACAACAACAATAATAATAATCTCTTTTCCCCTTCTTTTTGGCCCATTCCTATATGGGCTTAGCCAAATTAATTTGGCTGCATAATACCCCAGGCAGAACTGATAACGGCTGCACATGTGTACTGGTAAACCGTCTAGAAGATTTTTTTTTTGGGGGGGGGGGTTACGGCCCTTTCAAGATTATTTCACTCATACCGAGCCGATCGTTAATCAGGTGGTCGAGAACGGAGAAAAAACACCTGACCTTCCGTTGCAGAACTTGGCGTCTCACACGTGACCCGACCGCCTAGAAGATCTAAGCCTGCTTAGGAAAAGTGTTTCGAGTTGGTCCGTCCATGAATATAAGCCCTATTGGTTTTATTGGGCGGCAGTGATTGAGATATCATTTCATCTCAACATCGGGTAAGAGTCTCACAGAATTGGAAGCAACCTCTACGACATGGCCTATATAGTGTTGATCGGGATCTTAAACCTCAAATCAAATCAAACCAAATCTCCCTTCATATTCATTTCTTCATATTTTTCAATGCAAACCAGATGTTGAAATGGTCAAGAAAAATCCAAATAAGAATGCTGATAACAATCTGCTTTTCCAGTTCCCTGAATTTTAGTGTTTATCCAAAATATTTAGCTAACGGTATATATATATATATATATATATATATATATATATATATATATATATATATATATATATATATATATATATATATATATATATATATATATATATATATATATAGTGTTCAGTGCCTATTCTCATTTTAAAGACCACAATAGTTTTAATCTAAGCACTGAGAGTACTGGTGAGTCAAAAGTAGGTAGGGCAACTAATCCTGAACTTAGGTTTAAATTGTTTCATTTAACTCTTTTCTTCTAGTTTTAAGCAAAATTTTATAGTGTAGATATTGATCAGCCTCCTCATTCAGCAGCGTCGGAATCTGGGTCTACACTGTTTGTCGAAACCACCCTATGATTCCATAATAACCCTCTTTAGTCTAACGCAACTCTCTGAGATTACTGTGGCTATTTTCGATACAAAAATGATTCCAACAAGTCAGTAACAGTCACGTGGACATAAACACTGAACAGCTTTTCTCCTAAGTAACTTTGAATCGATTGGCAAGCAATCGGTTTAAACTTAGCCGTGTTATTTGTACGTCTATAAAGTCAGCTGATGGGTTTGGCAAACAGTGTTAACCCAGATCAGACGCCGCAATCAGAGCCTATACCGTTTGCAGTTACACAAAACAGTCTAAGTACCCGTTCGTTTTCACAGCCTGTACCCCACATGTTCTGCCAGTGTTTTGATTTATTAACTCTCGAATCTGTTTCTGGGGTGCACGCTTCCAACTCAAATTGGGCACGTTATTGGCGTTTAGCTGAATGGCAAACGGTTTATATCCCGAAAGGATATTTCAGGATCTAGGCTGGTTGCACGGCTCCACTGACCATGCTTCCAAGCAGAGCTGAATCCGATTGCATACGGGTGGCAAAGCGGTTCGTCCATGCTTATAAACCCTGTTGGTTTCATAAGGCGACAGGTCTTGAGATGTCATTTCATCTCAATGTCGGGTACATGTCCAACAACGTTGGAAGCAACATCTCCAAAATGACCTATATAGTGTTGACGGGACGTCAAACCTCAAATAAAATAATCAAAATACCAGGGATGAAAGGGATGACCTTTCTGCAGCTGTGTACTCAAATTCCAATATACATGTAACTGATCGAGACATGACCTTGAAGTTAGAAAATTTGTCTTTCACTCTCAAATTTCTAGCCATATGTCCAACAGCAGTCTGGTTAAATTAACACCACTTTACTTAAATACCAGTACTTAAATAATCAAACAGTGAATAGCAAGAGTAGACAGCTGAGCAATCTGGGTATTCGGTGTTTACCAAACCTGTCCAGATTCTATAGATAGACTGACCTACATGTAAATTAGATAAAAATAGAGAGGCTTATTTCTATAAATAACCGTAACCTTGGGTTCCCAAAATCAGTGATGGTCACGTGGACAATTGCAAGAATCGACATTGTGTGGTTAGTAACTCTGGGATCGATTGTCGATTACAATCGACCCAAAAGTGCATCGATTTACCTATTTCCCATTCACTAATACACTATATTTGACCTTGGCGTAAAATAGGCCAAGGTCAATCTATGCACATTATATAAAAAAACTCGGTAATACTCAGTACTACCAACAGCATACCAAATTTCAAGGATATCCGGCCATAGGTTCTAGAGAAGTAGATTTCTTTCAGTTTTTACAAGATTTGGGCGTGGCGGTCATCTTCTAAAATTTAAACGAATTTGGTCAAACGACCTAAGAGAGACTGTATCCTACTATGTTAATGGACCTGCAAAACAAGTGACATAGGGTCCAGGTCATCGAATGATCTTGAGCTTAAGCATTCAAAATTGAAAAAAGGCGAAATGATCAGGAACTGATACAATCAGATCCCACATCATATCCAAAACATCACAAGGGAAAGTGAAAACATGAAATTACATCAATTTACAATAGAGACAACTTATTCCCCGAGTCATGCAGCTCTTTCCCAAATGGTGACTCAGAGAATTATGCTAAACAAAAGATGTATAAACACACATAATGAATAAAATAAAATTTAAAATTACAAACGCCAAACACATCAAACAGGAAGGAAGCACAACACACCCCACTACAAGTGGTAAATTTGAATGTTCAGACCAACAGACATGGACTCCAGAAGAGTGTAATCAGGCGTCCCGGGATAGTAAGCATTACTTGGTAAGCAAGCTTCGCCCACCATGCCCATCGGCCTGAACGAATGACCAATAATGTAGTAACCTATGCTGTGATTCAAACATGGATTTGTTTGGTCCGCGTGAGGGTTTCCTACCTCACCGATGAATCAACTCGGGAAACAAAAAAATCAAATATCCAACGAAGCTGACACAAGGATGAAGGCTCAACAATGCGTTGAGATATCCAGCGTCTCACACAACGCCACTGTAGCATTGGAGCAAAAGAAACCTACAGTAGAACCCCGATGGGCCAAGAACCCCGATGGGCCAACATGTATTTATTACCTATTGCCATAAACGGGCCTCCGTGGCCTAGTGGTTAAGAGCGCTGACTCTTGATCATTAGGTCTCTCACCGCTGTGGTTCGAGCCTCGCTCGGGACACATGTGAGACGCCAAGTTCTGCAACGGAAGGTCAGGTGGTTTTTCTCCGGGTACTCCGGTTTTCGCCCACCTATGATTAACGATCGGCTCGATATGAGTGAAATAATCTTGAAAGGGCCGTAAAACCCAAACCAAAAAAAAAAAAAAAAAAAAAAACAAACCTATTGCCATGTCATAGAACGGTAAGTTAAAATATATGCATTGATTTACCCCTATTCCATTGAAAAGCCTCAGACACAAAATTTGACCTTGGTATAAAGTATATATGTCAAGAACACTATAGGATCATCATGTTTGCAAATTTGGTAGCACTCATTCACCCAATGCTGCATTCGAAGTTATTCTTTTTTATGATTGTTCATTTATAGTTGCTTTGGTCCTTCTAGTTTAATGTTATTCTGATTCCTTTCCCCAGTTAAATTTCTTGCTCCTTTTTTAGTTATGTTTGGGTATTCTGAGTCACCACCTGTTTGGTAAAGAGCTGCTAACTTTTTTGCGGTAGTCTGATTTGTTTAATGTTGTCACTCCATGTTTCGACCTCTTTTCCTAGAGATCGGGACTAGGGGCGGGTAGAACCTTGTTTCGTATACTGGTTCGTCTTTAAGGTACTGTCGTTCACATAAAAAACATTTTTGCTAAACGTCGTGACCTTGGTGATTCAATCCAAGATGGTGACTAGTTTGACATATTTGAAAAAAAATTGGCTGTGCATAAAATGGACAGTGCCATGGATAATGCTGATGGATTTACTCCTGTACGCAGCTAAAAGTGTAAAAGACGAAGAATTGGTAGTGGTGGATAGAGTTGTCCACCAACTTTCTCACAAGACCTGTGTGAATATACTGAGGCAGATTAAAGATTCAATGACAAATGGTGACAAACTTTCACTCATTATATACAAGTTATCTCTCAATGAGAGTAGGGGTTAAGAATATACAAGATAATCCTGAATCTGTTAAAAGTACCAAGAGAAATATTTCAAATGTGAAACATGGTCGAAGGTCACACGAAGAAAGCTCAAATTATTAGAATATAGGTCTATCGAAATAGAGGCCCGCAGTAGGAGAATATATTTGTTATTTAAATGTTTGTCAGAAAAGAAGCTTGTTAACTGCTTGGAAGAAGTGCGAAATTTAATATATGAAAAGCCTGGTATTGATAAGGACATCTACCCAGAGCAAGTGCATAGCGTTGGGCATATAATTGTGGCATTTAGAGATTTCTGTGACACTGAATTCATCCAAAGCGAGTCCCCAAAATTAAAAGGTACTGACTATGGAATAAGCCGCGTCTACAGTGTACCCAAATGAAATCTCAAAAGCGCGTCAATCGCTGTTGAACCAGTTCAAGACAATTAGAGACAATAATCATAATAAAAGTATCCTTCAGATATTAAAAACTCAATCAATGTATCATATGAATTAAATGGGTAATATGTTTAACTGGAACATTTGTTAACAGGTGTTAACAGTGTTTCACCTATCACACCAAATATCTTTGTTTAAAACAGGCTTGTAGGTATACCAATGGGTACAAACTGTGCTCCCCTTGTAGCTGATTTGTTTTTGTTTTGTTATGAAAGGGATTTTATGTTATCCCTTTCTGATCACACTCAAGCAGATATTATTGAAGCCTTCAACTCGACTTCAAGATATTTAGACGATCTTTTAAATATTGACAATCCTTTCTTTGAAGGAATGGTCAATCAAATTTATCCTTCAGAACTTAAGTTAAACAAAGCTAATACTTCTGACATTGAGACTCCATTTTTAGATTTGCATTTAACCATTGCAAATGGATTCGTTTGCACTAAAATTTATGATAAACGTGATGATTTTGATTTTAATATAGTCAACTTCCCATTTCTAGATGGTGATGTTCCTCATTCACCATCTTACGGTGTTTATATTTCGCAGTTGATTCGATTTGCAAGAGTATCAAGTCATGTCTCTGATTTTAATGCTCGCAATAAGGCTTTAACTGAAAAACTTCTACATCAGGGTTATAGATATCACAAACTTCGTAGAGCATTTTCTAAGTTTTATCGTAGACATTATGAGTTAGTTTCTAAGTTTAAAGTTGGAATGCATAAACTCATGCTACAAGGTGTGTCACAGCCTGAATTCTTTGGGGACTTGATATATAAATTAAGAAAAATTAAATGTAAGCCTACCTTTTCAGAACAATTTCAAAAACTCATCAAAAAGTATAAAAACTTAGGTTATAACATAAATGTTTTGAAACAGTCTGCATGTGTAGCGTTTGACCCAATCACGGTCAAGCATTATGCTTTCCTCTTTAATTGCATGCCGGTGGTTCAGGGCTCAGACTCCATGATGGCTCAGACCTAAAACTAATATATATATATTAGTTGGTCTGAGCCGGAATTTCCGTCTGTTTCTTGGCCCATCGGGGTTCTACTGTAGGTTTTCTTTTGCTCCAATGTTACAGTGGCGTATTTTAATTGTTGAGCCTTCATCCTTGAGTCAGCTTCGTTGGATATTTGATTTTCTTTGTTTCCCGAGTTGATTCATCGATGAGGTAGGAAACCCTCACGCGGACCAAACAAATCCATGTTTGAATCACAACAAAGGTTACTACATTATTGGTCATTCGTTCAGGCCGATGGGCATGGTGGGCGAAGCTTGCTTACCAAGTAATGCTTACTATCCCGGGACGCCTGATTACACTCTTCTGGAGTCCATGTCTGTTGGTCTGTACATTCAAATTTGCCACTTGTAGTAGGGTGTGTTGTGCTTCCTTCCTGTTTGATGTGTTTGGCGTTTGTAATTTTAAATTTTATTTTATTCATTATGTGTGTTTATACATCTTTTGTTTTGCATAATTCTCTGAGTCACCAACTGTTTGGGAAAGAGCTGCATGACTCGGAAAATAAGTTGTCTCTATTGTAAATTGATGTAATTTCATGTTTTCACTTTCCCTTGTGATGTTTTGGATATGATGTGGGATCTGGTTGTATCAGTTCCTGATCATTTCGCATTTTTTTCAATTGTCACAAACACACCCACACACTCCCATGCTCAATCTCTCACTTATTCGTTCACTCACTCAAAGTTTTCAATTATATCGCCATGAACAGGCTCAATAAAAATCGAGTATGCTGTTTTCATTTATTTTGTGTTTTCTTCGATTCGAAAGGATCGAACCTTGCAGAACTTATTTGAAGCATTTTATCTATTGTGCTGATAGATTATGGTATTGAATTATTATGCAATATAATAACATTTAGAAATTCAACTTATAGGGGTTACTGAGGGCTCCGCCCATCGGGGCTAGAGAACAGCGATTGGGCTACATAATGCTTCCACGCAGAGCTAAGAACCCACCGCACAAGAAATACCGCAGTGGTAAAACTCTTTGAAATGCTAAGCCTGCATTGAAAAATGGTGCATTTCGGACCTTCATTTCATCTCCATGTCGGGTAAAAATTTTACAAAGTTAAGAGCTATATCTCCAAAATGACCTTTACAGTGTTGACGGGGATGATAAACCTCATAACGAGCAAACAAACATAAAAGGTAATCAACATGCGGTTTTTCATTGACTTATGTAGAGGAAATCCTTAAAATCTTCTAGTCTGAAACCAGAAGGCACAGATCTTTAATATTTGGTGATGCCTAGAACACTTCCTGACTATCTTTACTTCATGTGTAGTGTGCATTTCTATCTTTATCTTAATGTGTCTGTGAGATACACCATAAGAGTAAATGAATAAGACCGCCTCAATGACTCGCCTGTTGTCAAATACTTTCAATACTTTATTGTCCTGGAAACGAACAAATTGAGATATTTTCTTTTTTCTGCCGGAACTTGGATTGTGGGTACTCATTAAAACAGCCGCGATGAGGCTGTTGTGGTGGGTGCCCGCGGTCTCTGTTTTTGGGATGGAATAGGGGGGAATGTATCCCTACTGTGGCTACAGGCCCCAGTTTTACTTCGTGAAGATGAGGTCTGGGGGCGGTCGGGATTATCATAGTGGAAGCACGCCTATTCAAATACTTCAAAATCTTATTGATGAAGAATGAACAATTTCAGATAAAAAAATTTTTTTTCTTGTTTCTGCGCGGGACATTGGTTGTGGTTGCTTGTAGGAACAGCCTTGATGAGTACCCGCGGCGTGTGTTCTTGGGCAGCGATTGGAATGATATATACCCCTGCGGGCCCCGGTTTTCGTATGTTGGATATGGTTTGATAGACATGTTTTCATAATGTTTAGGCGTGATTTCATCGGGTTGAAGTTTGAATATACGACCATGGCTAGTGATAGTGTATACCATTGTGGGTTCCAGATTTGGTGATGAAATTGTGTTTCATGGAGGCGGGAGTCCCACATTGCACAGACTTGTTAACATATGGGTAACGTTAAGAAAATTGATAATTGCTTTGATAAATTTTGTGTTTGTGCTGAATAAATATTTGTCATTTGTCTATAAGTGGACTTCGACGAAGTTTGTTCATTTTATAACCGTGTTGCCAAAAAGTCCCCGCCCAGGGTTCCACTGGTTTGACATAAACTTATATAGAGAAAACCTTTAAAATGTCTTGCCTGAAACCAAATGGTCTAGAATTTGATATTTGATATGAAGATCCATATATCATCAACATTGTTCCAGTTATACTCAGAGGGCCAAACAATGACCTCGCCCCGGGGTTTTTCTGTGGCGGTTTATTTATGTTATTGTTTGTTACTAATTATGTGCATCACTTGTGCCTTTTATTTTGGATGGTCATTATGGCATTTTGTGGGAAAGTAACTGTCCTTTTGGCCTTCCTCTGTTGAAGTTTCCATTACTTTGGTGGCAGGAGTAAGTTAATTATATCGATTCCTGATTATTGTTTTGCTTCTACTTTAAAAATACTAGATTATGTAGATAACTCTAGCACCTGCATGATCAAGTATTAAGAAAATTAAAATATTCAACTGAATTGTTGGCACAAGAAAGTGTATGGCTAAATATTGCTAAGGGCTTCTATTTACCGGGATGTGTCTTTTTTATTTCCTGAGACTTACTGAGTTGTTTTTTTTTATTTAATTAAAAAAATCGATATTTTTTTTCAGATAAAGATATCTGCATTTTCATAGTGATTTTAATGTTTGGGCTCAGATATCTCTTTTTAGAATACAGCCCTTTTTCAAGTACAAATAACACTTCAATTAAAAGCATTAAATGCAGACCAATAATTGTAGAAAAAAACACAGAGTTATGTTGCTAGAATGGAGGTATACCCATATTTGAAATAGAGATAATAATATTACAGTATTACTATCTTTGTCAGTGGCATGAGCCGAAGTCTCTTAGAGTGATATGACAGTCGGCTTAGTCGTCTGTTAACGTTTTCATAGGACATTCAAGCTGCTAGGCTGATTTTGGTATTTATTCTTAAAACCATAGTCGCGTACTCGAACGTGGTTCAGATAATTGCATGCCGTCCCCCACCTCCCCTGTTCATGAGTAAGTAACAATATCGCCGAATAATTTTAATCCAAATTTTGAAACAGTGTTTATTGTTTTCCTGTGACACAGCCTGGTAACAACGTCACAGGTTATCAACCTTGCTACTACTACAATGCAAGGCTGTTAATAGCGTGTGGCACTGATTTTAATGCATTACTATAATATTCCTACTGTTATAGGGGCCTCCTTCAGTATAAACATAAGCCCCATTTTATGCTGTTACGTATGTACCTGCTTATATATGTAGCTTCTGTACAAACTTCTGACTTTCACTTCAGAACAGTATCTGAAAAAAAAAAAAAAAGAAACACAAATCAAGATATCATTTCAACGAGATGAAAAAAGCTACCGTTAAGTTATGAAAGATTAGAGGGAAATATCATTTCAATCTCGTTTCAATGATATCATTGGACTCCGTATCTCTTGATTATTTTTATTCAGTCAGGCTCTCATTCAATCATACGCTAGTGGAAGTCATGTTACAATCAGTCAAATAAAAACTAACCACTAAATCAAATAATCGACCCGAATTTCTAGCTCACCAGAGGCGAAGGATCCGGGGGAGTTTATAGGATAGGCAGTTGTCCGTCGTCGTCGTCGTCGTCTGCGTCGTCTGCGTCGTCAACACTTTCAAACGACATCTCCTCTGAAACTACTGGGTCGATTGGGCCCAAATTTTATCTGTAGCATGCTTGGGCTGGGGGATTGAAAGATTGTGTTGTTTTTAGTAAGACTTACAATGGGGAAAATTAAAAAATCACATTAACTGCAAAGCCTTTGCAGATATAGGGACAAAACTTCATACAAATGTTCTTAAGCAATGTAGTATCTGCCATATGATTTAAGGCCTACTGCTTAATTTTATTGGTTGCCATGGAGACCAAAAAGCAAAAAAAAAAAAAAAAAAAAAAAAAAAATAAAACTTAAATATCATCTCCTCAGAAACCGTATGCTTTATTACGAAAGCCTAGAAGGACCATTTTCAAAAAAGAAAAAAAAATATTTTCTCGTTATAACGAGATAGTTATGTCGTTATTACGAGATAGTTATGTCGTTATTACGAGATGGTTATGTCGTTATAACGAGATAACTAACTTTCAAAAAAGAAAAAAAAATCGTTATAACGAGATAGTTATGTCGTTATTACGAGATAGTTATGTCGTTATAACGAGATAGCTATGTCGTTATTACGAGATAATTATGTCGTTATTACGAGATAGTTATGTCGTTATAACGAGATAAATATGTCGTTATAACGAGATAATTAAGTCGTATTAATGAGAAAGCTATCTCGTTATAACGAGAAAATCAAGTAACTGCCAGCAGCAAAGACTTCAGTTGCTGGCTACCCGACCATACTACATGTATATCATACTTGTGCTAAAGGGAGTGTTTAGAGAAGAGCTCTTTTGACATCGGCGACAAGAATCGAACCTTATAGTTCCTTGATTTAGCAATCATAGTCGCAGACATACATGTATCTCGTATATATACATGCACAGAAGCATACATAGTGGAAGCATCATGCAGCCAAATCCATTTCGACAAGCCCCGAAGGGCGGGGCCGACACCAAATGCATAATGGTAACGTGAATAGAGTAGTCGCTGATAAGAGTGACTAGGCGGAGCCATTCAGCAGTTGTCAATTGTAAGTTAAATTCACAGAGTCACACCAGAAGATTTGGTAGACTGCCGTCCACATGCTTTATGCAAGCGGACGATTTGGCATATACGGCACATTGTGTTACAGTCGAAATCCCACAGTCGGGTGACTTGATTTACCTTTTGTTAACAGAGTATACTTAAGGCGTGTACAAACGATAGCTCCGCCTAGTCAGTCTTATATGCGACAACTGAAACTACTTAAGAAGTTTGTGGATACGTTCCTTCTTCTTCTTCTGTTATCTCGTTATTACGAGTTAATTATCTCGTTATTACGAGTTAGCTATCTCGTTATTACGAGTTAGTTATCTCGTTATTACGACTTAACTAACTCGTAATAACGAGAAACTATCTCGTTATTATGACTTACTTATCTCGTTATTACGAGTTAGTTATCTCGTAATAACGAGATAACTAGCTCGTTATAACGAGATAACTTACTCGTAATAACGAGTTAACTTACTCGTAATAACGAATTAATTTACTCGTTATAACGAGATAACTAAGTCGAAATAATCAGATAATTAACTCGTTTTAACGATAATGGCAAAGACCTAGTGTACAGAAGTCTAATGGGGGCTCGAGAATAGGGACCATTGAGACCTTGTTCCAAGTGACACTCGGTACTTTATCTCACCTGCCCGTCAGAACTCAGCGAGCAGTTAGTATGGGAATCTGTTCTTGTTATTAGTGGGGACATCTCTTAGCTCCTTGCAATGAGTCTTTTTAACAATGGTCTTCTTTATGATAGTCATATAGTCATCTTCGGTGCCTTAATGCACCAGTCAGCACCACTTTCTCATTCATAATCACCTTCTCAATTACTCACTATTTCTCGTCTGGTACACAAGGTGTCGTAGAAGAATCCCTGCTTATCAGTCTTTTCAATGAGATTTCTAAAACAAGGCCCTACTGGCTCGGGTCACATGTGAGACGCCAGGCGCTGCAAGGGAAGGCTATGTGTTTTTATCCCGGTACTCCGGTTTTCGCCCACCTATGATTAACGATCGGCTAAATATAGGTGAAATCATCTTGAAAGGGCCGTTAAACCAAACCAAAAAAAAAGAAACACTGTCAGTTTGACTACATTGCTGTTAGGAGCAGCATGGCCACACGGAGATAGTGTTAAGCTGCTGGTTACCAGGATTAACAACAAATCAGTGATAGCCATGTGGACTTGAGCACTGAAAACAAATTTTGTGCTAAGTAACATTGGGTCGACTTCCCGCGCCCATGGCATTACGCTAACACTCATATTCTGATATAATGAGAATTTAACCCCAAAAAAGAGAGACAATTTTCAGATAAAAAGAATCATGATATTTTCATTTTCTGTTCAAAAATACATTGTGGGTACTCGTTAGAACTGCCCCGACGAGAAGGTTCTTACGAGTCCCCACAGTTATTTAGAATAGAAATAAGAAAATAATGTATAAACCCTCGAAACCCCAGTTTTACTTTATAAATTTTGGGTATATGGGTGTCAAAATTATACACCGAGCTTGAAGAAATAGGTCGGGCTACATTATGCTTCCACGCAGAGCTGAAACCGACCGCACACGAGTACTGGTACACTGCAAGGAGGTAATAAAAGTGATGTGAGTCCGACCGTCCACATGCCCTATTGGTTTCTTCGGGCGGTAGGGCTTAAAATGTCAGTTCATCTTAATGTCGGGATAAAAGCCCAAAATATTGGAAGTAACGTCTCCAAAATGACCCGTACAGTGCCGATGAGAACGTTCTGAACGCACAAAACAAAGGGTCGACAATCCGACAATCATGAGACTGAAAAGCTTTATTAAAGCTTTTACTTGTTAACAATATGTCTAAGGGAAGACACTCATATCGCACCCTAAGTTAGCAGACTCGCGTTGTATGTCTTAAATAGAGCCCTGTGAGATCAATTACAAGCTTTAATGACGATGACTAAGCGTAAATGATTCCCATCAAACCGTTATAGTAAGTAATTATCTCGTTATAACAAGATAATTTATCTCGTTATAACGACTTAATTATCTCGTTATTACGAATTAGTTATCTCGTAATAACGAGTTAATTATCTCGTTATAACGACTTAATTATCTCGTTATAACGACTTAATTATCTCGTTATTACGAGTTAGTTATCTCGTTATTACGAGATACGAAACACGTTACTTGAGAAATAGACCAGCCCTAGCTGTGTTTTGTTGAGTAGTAAATCAAGTTTTTGGAGGTCAGTTGTAAAGTCGATCAAATCACCAGCGTGTAGAGCAAGTGATTTCGCGAGTGATTTGCCTGCTTTCATTTTACGGACAAACCGTTATGTATGCCTCAACAAGTCACATCCTTGTGCTGATCTCTTTCGATTCAAACACACAATGTTTCATTCAGATTGCCATAGTCAGAAGACATTCCATAATATCAAAGACTGCTAACATATGTAATGTTTTCGTTGAGAGACGTCAAAAGTTTTAGAATCTACCAGTAACGGCGGTTATTTACGTCACGATCTTCTCCTCTGTGATTTATTGCAGAATAAAACTTAGTTACTTTGCATTGCCTCTGTAGGCGTACTTTTTTTTTGCTTTGGGTTTTACGGCCCTTTCAAGGTTATTTCACTCATATCGAGCCGATCGTTAATCAGAAGTTGGTGAAAACCGGAGTACCCGGAGAAAAACCATCTGACCTTCCGTTGCAGAACTTGGCGTCTCACACGTGACCCGAGCCAGGCTCGAGCCAACGGCGGTGAGAGACCTAATGACTAAGAGTCAGCGCTCCATTAGGCTACGGAGGCCCGTGTAGGCGTACTATGTAAAAAACGTTCGTATTGGAGTTTATCGGCCCAATGAATACTATTTTAGGTCTTTTTAGCCGTTCAGTTTACCTATCCACACCTTTCATTGACGGGCCTATACCGCCCCGCCCATCGGGGCTCGGAAAAATAGATTGGGCTTCACGATGCTTCCACGCAGAGCTGACACCGACCGCACATTAGTACTGGTAACCTGCTTAGAAGGTCTAAGCCTGTCCAGGAAAACTGCTACGAGTCGGCCTGTCCATTCATTTAAACCCTATTGGTTTTATTGGGCGGCAGGGATTGAGATGTCATTTCATCTCAATGTCGGGTAAAAGTCCCACAAAAGTGGAAGCAACGTCTTCAGAATGACCTTAATAGTGTTGACTTTGAAGTTAAACCTCAAATCAAACAAACAACAGTGCACATTCTTTCACAAGAAACTTGCAACTGTCCTTTCTTGAATCAGCGGAAGAGAAAGATCGTAGAAAAGATTTCATGATCAATCTCCACGAAAGAATGTTGCCGACCCGGGCAAGAGTGGTGCCCGCGTCCTCCTTATCACCAGTCAGATGCACTGGTGGGGGTTGAAACGGAGCAGGACGGGATGGTGCCGATGCGAAGTGCTTATATTTTCGTTGCTTGAGGTTACTTGATTATTTCGTTATAACGATATAACTATCTCGTTATAACGAGATAGCTTTCTCGTTAATACGACTTAGTTATCTCGTTATAACGACATAGTTATCTCGTTATAACGACATAATTATCTCGTAATAATGACATAGCTATCTCGTTATAACGACATAACTTTCTCGTAATAACGACATAGCTATCCCGTAATAACGACATAACTACCTCGTAATAACGACATAACTATCTCGTTATAACGAGAAAAAATATTTTTTTTTTCTTTTTTGAAAGTTAGTTATCTCGTTATAACGACATAACTATCTCGTAATAACGACATAACTATCTCGTAATAACGACATAACTATCTCGTTATAACGAGAAAATATTTTTTTTCTTTTTTGAAAGTTAGTTATCTCGTTATAACGACATAACTATCTCGTAATAACGACATAACTATCTCGTAATAACGACATAACTATCTCGTTATAACGAGAAAATATTTTTTTTTTTTTTTTTGAAAGTTAGTTATCTCGTTATAACGACATAACTATCTCGTAATAACGACATAACTATCTCGTAATAACGAGAAAATATTTTTTTTTCTTTTTTGAAAGTGGTCCTTCTAGGCTTTCGTACTTTATGATGCTGAGACTTAATGAAAATATTCTCCCTATTAGCCTCAACAGATTTTTTTTTTTTTTTTTTAATGGGCAAAATTGAGAGGTTGCATTAACTGCCAAGCATTTGCAGATATTTAGACAATTTTTTTATTGAAATGTTCCTTGAGTAAATTTCTTTCAGCCATATGCTTTTATACCAACCTGAGGGTCCCCCGTATTGTGCCGGGGCAATGCCCCACCCCCTACATTTCAGAAAAGGCCATATATCTTGCAAACCATTCAGATCCCCACCCCCAAACCATATATATTCTTGTTCCTTGTTATAAAGCGCATTCAGTGACACCAACCTGTGGGTCCCCCAGGTTCTGCCGTGGCCATGCCCCACCCCCTTCATTTCAGAAAAGGCCATATATCTTGCAAACCATTTAGATCCTCACCCTTAACCATATATATTCTTGTTCCTTGTGATAAGACGCATTCAGTGACACCAACCTGTGGGTCCCTTGGGTGTCCTGGGGCCATGCCCAAAACCCTCCATTTCAAAAAATACCCCAATATCTAAGAAACAGTTCAGATCCCCACCCCTAAATTATATATATTCTTGTTCCTTGTGATAAGACACATTCAGTGCAACAAACCTGTGGGTCCCTTAGGTGTGGATGGGCCATGCCCCACCCCCTCCATTTCAAAAATTGCCCAATAGCTCAGAAACCGTTCAGATCCCCATCCCGAAACCATATGTATTCTTGTTCCTTATGATAAGACACATTAAATGATACCAGCCTAGTGGTCTCCTGAGGTGCACTTGGGCCATACCCGACCCCTCCACTTCACAAAAGGCCAAATATTTGAGAAACTGTTCAGAACCCCACCGCTAAACCATATATATTCATGTTCCTTATGATAAGACACATTCAGTGACGCCAACATTGGGACCCCCGGGATATGCCCCACCCCTCTTCTTCATGAAAAAGCTGTATATCACAGAAACCGTTTAGAACCCCACCCCTTGATCGTATATTTTCTAGTTCCTTATGGTAAGTAAAAGTAAAACAAACATCAGGAATCGATACAATTAACTCACACCCCCACCAAAGACACCACAGGGAAAGAAACACAAACACGAAACGACCAGACCACAATGGAAACCAAAACAGAGGAAGGCCAAAAGGACAGTTGCTTTCCCACAAAATGGCCTAATGGCCATCCAAAATAAAAAGACACATGTGATACATGCCATTCAGTCACACCAACCCTGGGGTCTTTTTTTTGCTGGGGTTGATGTACCCCACCACTCCATAAAATGCCATATATCATAGAAGCCATTCACACCCCCACCCTACAATCATATATTCTTGTTCCTTATAATAAGACACATTCAGTCACAAACTTGTGGGTTCGGCTCGATATGAGTGAAATAATCTTGAAAGGGCTGTAAAACCCAAACAAAAAAAAAAAAAAACAAAAACAAAAACACTTGTGGGGTCCGAAGGTGCTGTTCCTCACCCCTTTCTCTCATAAAAGTGCCTTATTTCTCAGAAACCGTTTTGATACCCGCCCCTAAACCATATCCATTCTTGGTCCTTATGATAAGACACATTCATTAAATACATGGCAGCCAGGGGCTAGGCAAGATTTTCACCCTGTGCCTCTTGTTATAGTTACTAACATATTAACATCAATATACAACCTTAGCCCTTTTTTATATGAACGTAATTGCTTAGTCAACATGTCTAAAATAGAAGTAACGCAATGATCAGGAATCGTAACAATTAACTTACACCTCCCATCAAAGACACAAAAGGGGAAGAAACACAACACCCTAATGGAAACAACAAAAGAGCAAAGCTAAAAGGAAAGATACTTTACCACGAAATGGCCAAGTGGCTATCCAAAATAAATTTGCACTAGTGATACATACGCTCAGTGACAAACAATGTCAAAAATGAATCGCCACAGAAGAACCGCTTTCGTAGAACGGTCGAAGTTATTTCTAATTGTTTGTCCTTATCACGACTGAACCAACCAAGTTATTTTACAATCAATCCAGGAATAAGAAAGTTACTGCCCCGACATGCAAAAATACTCTTTTTTGACATTTGACCTCTAAAAGGGTTATCCTTTGGAAGCACAGAATACACCACAGAACTAGAATATACGGAGTGTGCATGTTTTCTGGGCCAGACTAGCTAGTTTCGGCCAATTAGACCTCTTCAGTGACCCTCAGATATTTTCAAAATTCCACAATGAAATCAATGATCCCAAAGGACAAGAAAATATAATCTACACTATGATGTAGCGCAGGGAGACGTTTTACCGCCGCCACACATTCCCACATACCAGCTGTAGTGAAGTTAAATATGTTCTATAAAAGGGTTATCCTTTGGAAGCACAGAATACACCACAGAACTAGTATATATGGAGTGTACATGTTTTCTGGACCAGACTAGCTAATTTCGGCCAATTAGGCCTCATCAGTGACCCTCAGATATTTTCAAAATTCCACAATGGAATCAATGAACCCAAAGCACAAGAAAAAATAATCTACACTATGATGTAGGGCAGAGAGACGTTTTACATGTATGACATGGACCTTTGAGATTCCGTATAACATGGACCTTTGATATTCCGACCTGGGTCTTGCACACGACACTTCGTCTCATAATTGTTAAACTTTCTGCCAAGTAATTTGAAAATCCATTTAGGAATAAGAAGGACGTCGATCGGGAGAGAAACAAGTCGCCCAGCTGGCAACGATCGCTCACCGGAGAAGACTTCTTCTACAAGTTTGAGCAGGCAAAGTGGTTCGAGTCAGACTGTCCAGTATGGAAAGCATTATTGGTTTCATTAGTCAACAGGGCTTAAGATGTCATTTCATCTCCATGTCGAACAAAAGGCCCACAAAATTTGAAACAATATCTCCAAGATATTCTAAAACTCATTATTATCAGATCGAAAACAGCTGAGAAAATTGGCGACACCATTTGGCGCTTATATTTACGGTCAATGGCGGGTTACTCTAAAGCCATTATCCTATGAGGCCAAATTCCGAACTCAATGTAGTTCATACGCTGTTCCCGGGTATCTGCAAGTTCGATAAAGATCAGATCCGAATTGGCTAAGAAAACTTAGAGACGTCGTTTTTCCATTAGTATCCGATGGAAATATTTTTCACACCCAAGAGGACCTAACTACCGAACCTGCCATCGACTTGAAGCCAAAATCAAACTCATTTGAAACCTAATGTTTGTCCTTGTTTAACAATATTTCAAACAGATCTGATCGAAAACAGCTGAGAAAGAAATAGACACTTTATTTAGCTTAAATGTACGTTAAAGGGCAGGCTACTCATAAGCCGTCCTAATTCCAACTCAACGTTGACTGTATACCTCTCCTGGTTATCTGCAAGCGTGATAAAGTTCAGATCAGAAATGGCCGAGAAGAAGTCGTTTTTCCGTTGATAGCCTTTGTGAAAATATCTCGCGCATATGAGAATGTTATTCAATAACCGGTGACCTGGTTCAAGCCAACTCGAACGAGTCTGAGATATTATGCTCTTCCTTGTTTACGAAAAGTTTCAAGAAGATCAGATAAAAACAGCTGAGAAAAAATGTAGATACTATAGTTTGCTTTTATTTATGCTAAAGGACTTAAGAGTTACTCCAAAGCTGTTGGGCCAGTGACCCCTAAATGCGAACTATGTGTTCTTGTACCTGGATGTTGATCAAAGACACAGTTTTGTCGTGCAGTACAAGACAACTATGTTTTGATTTGTATTATTATTTTTATTATTGTTATGCCATTCTATATACTCCCTTATACTTTCGTTTTCGTTATTCGAGGAAGAAAGGTAAAATCGACACGTATATATTTGCTTCTCTCTTTCTCTCAACATATGTGTGAGATTTATGAAGCTAGATAGTTCACATGTGACACTTGCGAATGCTACAAGATTTCCAATCTTGTCAAGCTCGACATTCAAATCTGTCCCCGCTGTCGATAGTGGTGATAAGTTTTAACCTTATACTAGGCAAATGACGTGGAAACGACGTCGCACCGGCGCCTATGCAACATCCCTACGTTGATCCGACGTTGATGCGGCGTTGTACACGAGAGATTTGAGAAAATATCGTGTTCCAGATCACGCACATTGCACACATTTTTGTCGTCGTTGTTTAAGCATATTAAGGTGCAGTATTGGCATCCTGTCGGCGTTGCTGTATACGATGGCTTTTGACCTACTTATTGATACTAGTCACGAATGAAATGTTTCAGATTGGTTGAAATTTGTAAATTGCTGCAAAATAGTTAGCTGGCTAAGGGTAGAATTTACCGATCTTTGACGAATGTATTCGTGACGGAAAACTCACATTATGACAGTTGTAAAGTATGGCAGTGCATCATAATCTAAATATAAAAAAATAAATATATCATTTTATAGACATGCTTTTATTTATTTGTACTGTTGAAGTATTGGTAAAAGTCAGTGCTTATGATATGTCATGAAAAGTAGAAGTAAAACAAAGACCAGGAATCGATACAATAAATAATAATAAATAATACTCCACCCACCAAAGACACCAAAGGGAAAGAAACACAAACACAAAGCGACCAGATCATAATGGAAACCTAAACAGAGGAAGGCCAAAAGGACAGTTACTTTCCCATAAAATGGCCCAATGGCCATCCAAAGTAAAAAGACACAAGTGACACACACAATAAGTAACAAACAAAAACATAAATAAACCGCCACAGAAGAACCGCCTTGAAATGGTCAGTAGAAAGAATTGGGTGAGGGCCTTAAATCGATTTTACATGGCCATAATCCTCGCCCTTACGTCTGTCGCGGTATAGAAATAATCTTGTTTAGTCCGCATGAAAGCTTCCTAATTCATCAGTGTTAAATCTCAGAGAACATACAAATGGCAAAACTACAGAGATGAAACAAGGTTGAGGACTCGACAGCATACAACAACAGAAATGCTGGAGCAAACGAAAACCATCGGATAGACTCCAAGTGTCCCGACCAAAGACGGAGCATCAGGCGCAAACGAACATAAAGAAAACTAAAATAAAATCCCACCTATGATTTTACGCTGGAACCGTCATATAATCTTAGGCCCGACCCACCGGTGTACAATCAAAGAGGGAAGCAAAGTTGCCAACCGTGATTGGGTTAACCACCATGCATGCAGTCTGTTTTATAACACTTATGTTGTACCCAATCTTTATATAATGTCGTCGAACGATTTTACGAAATTGGGTACAAAAGTCATTGCAAGCATGGATTTTTAAGTCACAATAGAATTCGGGTTCTAATAGGCCTTGTTGCAGGAGTGTTTTAATGTTACAGTGGCGTATTTTAATTGTTGAGCCTTCATCCTTGAGTCAGCTTCGTTGGATATTTGATTTTCTTTGTTTCCCGAGTTGATTCATCGGTGAGGTAGGAAACCCTCACGCGGACCAAACAAATCCATGTTTGAATCACAACAAGGGTTACTACATTATTGGTCATTCGTTCAGGCCGATGGGTATGGTAAGCGAAGCTTGCTTACCAAGTAATGCTTACTATCCCTGGACGCCTGATTATACTCTTCTTGAGTCCATGTCTGTTGGTCTGAACATTCAAATTGCCACTTGTAGTGGGGTGTGTTGTGCTTCCTTCCTGTTTGATGTGTTTGGCGTTTGTAAATTTAGATTTTATTTTATTCATTATGTGTGTTTATACATCTTTTGTTTCGCATAATTCTCTGAGTCACCACCTGTTTGGGAAAGAGCTGCATGACTCGGGGAATAAGTTGTCTCTATTGTAAATTGATGTAATTTCATGTTTTCACTTTCCCTTGTAATGTTTTGGATATGATGTGGGATCTGGTTGTATCAGTTCCTGATCATTTCGCATTTTTTCAATTTTAAGTCCAACATTGAATTTTGAAACCAAATCAGACAGTCGTCTATAAAACTTAGAAAAGGCTTTACGTAGTTTATGATACCGATACCCCTGATTAAGAAGTTAGCGGTTAACAATTTATTACGAGTGTTGAAGTCGGATACATGACTAGACACTCTAGCAATTCGAAGTAACTGCGAAATATAAATAGCCACTTTCCTTGAGAGTCAAAATAAATTTCCTTCAGTTGAAATAGTTTGAGAGTAATTATTATTTTCAGTGTTTTAATAAAGTAAAAGTGTTTTGTTTTATAATCAACAGAAGCTTGTATCTGCTTCTGGAAATACGGATTTCAGTTCGTTTTTAATATATTATGTATTGGTCAAGTTTTACATAATTATTCAAATTCAAGAAGCTTCATGGTTTTCGTATCAATATCAGTACACTTTCTTAGGCTAAGCAGCGAGCGTAACCAGTGAACTCCTATTATACGAGGACTGTTCAAATATGAATGCAACTAAGCACATAAAAATGATTCCGTGGTAGATTTCAATGAAAAATTTATTTTGTCCCCTCAGAGTATTCCCCTTTAACAGATATACAAACTTTCAGTCTTCTGATCCAATCATGGACTGCATTTTCGTAGTCTTTTCGAGGTATACTATGAAGGCACTGGAATATTGCAGAACCGAGGTATTTGCGCTGTACAAATTTTCGACCAGAAAGGTATTTTTTCAGCCGCAGGAACAAAAAAAAAGTCACACGGGGCAAGGTCAGGGGAATACGGGGGGTGAGGGAGTTCAACAACCTTTTCCTGCTTCAGATAGTCTTGTGCGATGACACATTGTCATGTAGCAATCTGACATTGGCCAAACCAGTTGCGGGTCTTCGTTCTTTGAAATATTTCTTCAATTTTCGAAGAACTTTATTCTTGTAAAACTTCGCATTTACATATTTGCCTTTAGGCACAGCAACCTGAATAGCAGGGCCCTGATTTGAAAAGAATATGGCATACATTACCTTCTTGACGCTCATGGTCCGCTTTGCAATGTATGGTCTTTTGCAATACTTTGTTGCCCATATTTTTTCTGAATCTTTCGTTTTGGCTAAAAAAGTGAAACCATGTCCCGTCACCTGTGACGACATTAGCGAAAGACCGTGCAGTGTAATTTGGAAACTTTTTAAGCAACTTCTTGGCGCACTGAACGCGTGTCTTTTTCTGCTCATCTGTCAACAGATGGGGAATCCATCTAGAACAGATCTTTCTCATTTTCAAATCCCGTTTCAGAATTGTATGAGCTGCTCCTAATGAGATGCCAACCATACTAGCGATTTGCCTAATGGTGTATCGTGCATCGGTAGCAACTATTTCTTACACTCTAGCAACCATCTTGGCAGATGTTGCTCTTTTCAGCCGACGATCATGTGGTGCGTCTTTCGATGAGCCTAACCCTTAGCTGAATTTCTTACACCAACGAAAAACTGTCGAAAAAGACATTTCATTATGCCCATTAACCGAACATATTTCATCAAAAATGTCTTTGCACCGTATACCAAGAATACAACGATTCTTAATATAGGACCGTATTTCAACGGCGTACTCTGACCTTCTTCCAACCATGTTTTGTATTAGTATACAAGAGTAGACAGTGTTTATCGAACGATATACATGGCTAAAGTGCACGGATTTTAACAGGTTTGGTATCAATGTATAGGTAAAATGTTTTCTACGCTGTGATATTTATTTCCAGGTGATTTTCGCATTAGTGCATGAGAAAACGTTCTACTTGCATTCATATTTGAACAGTCCTCGTAGTACCTGAATTCAAAATCTATGAGTTCCACTTTCCCTTGTGATGTTTTGAATATGATGTGGGGTCTGATTGTATCAGTTCCTGATCATTTCGCCTTTTTTCAATTTTTCCAATCACAATATCAAGTCTCTCAGCTATTAATAAATTCAATGTAAATTTTCCAAAGCCAATATCACGGGTAGTAAGCTACATAATCGGAACCAGTGCAAATGTCGTGTCTTCCAGGTCACATGCGTCTCTGAGTATATCGGTTTGAAATGACAGTCAATAAAGGTAGATTGGTCTTTCATAGTAAAAGTTTGGTTTTCTGAGGTAAATAATCTAAACAGGGAGAATGTCAAGATGCACTCATGTATCTTACATGTTTTCCTATCCAGTGGAAAGTTGGTAAATGTGAAATATCTTGTCTGAATCACTTGTGGCGTGAGGTTACGGGTAGTGAATCAACAGGAACATCGAAGCCATACCCGACAGATTTTACCATTTAATCCATATGTGCCTGATCTGTTCTCTAGTCTCTTTCATTTCCAGAAAATGAGATATAGCAAACCAATAACGCAAATTTCGAATACTTTTACGATGGTTCCGATTGTGAAGGGCGGCCCTCAACATATCGGTCGTTTGTGTGTTAGTGTGTGTATTTTGAGTGTCTGTCTGAGTGTCTATTTGTCTGTATGTTTAAAAATTTATTTAACATAACAATGCGTTAAGACAAAAGAAAAGCTTCAAGATAAGTCAGACAAAGAGTTTGCGAACCACTGCCCATCATAATCAGAGCCGCCCTGCCCAGTCGGATCCATTATAACAGTATTCGAAATTTGCCTTATTGTGTTGTTGTTTGTCATTTTTCTGGAACTAAGATAGAATGGACAACAGATTCGTACATACATGATGCGAAACCTATCAGTAGAATACGGATGTAACAGAAAAATCAACCGATGTCCCTCTGATAATCTTTTGATTCACTACTCGTCACTTTTCCCCACAAGTGATTCACACAAGATCGTTCACATTTTCCAACTTTCTACTGTATAGAAAAATAATTAAGAGAAATGCGGACTGCATAACATTCTCCTTATTTTCAGACTTTTTACCTCACAAACCCAGACTTGTACAATGAATGGTCAACCTAACTTTATTGACTGTCATTTCAAACCGATATACTCATAACCGCACGTGACCCGGAAGACGCACACAACATTTGCCATTCGGCTCCGATTATTAATTTACTACCCGTGACTATAATAACACATCACATCATTTCTTAAGGTACAGATATATTGTAATTATGTTCACAGATTTAAATATAAAAACCCAAATTTTGTCTTAGTTTTGCTGCTCTAGCATTTGAAGCTTGTATCAATTGATTCAAACCTTTACTACACGATTATGCAAGAGTACTGGGGATCTGAGAAGCTGGCTTTAAAACCCCGCTCTGCTACAGTACAGTGTAAGTAAATGTTTGTTGTAAGCGACCCAAAGAAGCCCCGGTCCCACAGACCTTGCGACTGCGATGCGACCACTCTGCAACTGATTTCGTTGCAACTGCAACTGTTGCAACTAAATTTGCTCCGTAAATGTGATCGCCGACCAGTCGCCGAACAGACAAAAATAAACAATTTCTTTTTAGATAAAGTCCAAATCATTTCTGCGCAAGTTGTCATCTTGGCAACACAGCAATTAATTCGTTTACAACAGATCAACCAGTTCAACAGGGGTTTTTTTTTTTGGCTGCGTCGCCTTTTTTCTTTTGCCCGCCTCTCCGAACCATGTTGCCTCTTTGAAAGCTGTCGTCGGAATGATGCTAGGGCGTTAATGGTATTTTCATTGGCGCTATAATCGTTTGGTGGTTTTAACACCTTTTTACAGCTTGTCGGCGACCAGTTGCAGATCAATCGCAGATCAATCGCCGACTTATCAGTGATCAATCTCCGATTGATCGCTGAACAGTTGCCGACCGATCGCCGATAGGTCGTGGATCGATCGCGGATCAGTCGGTGATTAGTCGGCGATCGGTCTGCGACTAGTCTCCGATAAGTTGCAATAAGGTTGCTAGAATTTACAGCCAAATTTGCAAAAATTCGGTCGGCGATCGATCGGTGACTGTTCGGCGATCGATCGGAGATTGGTCTGCGACGTCTAGAAAACCATTGCAACTAGTCTGCGATCAAAATCAGTCGCAGCCAGTCTTTTGTGCATGCACAAAAGACGATCGGCGACATAATTTGATCGACCTTGCTCCGCGATTGCTTAAGTGAACAAGGGGCGTTCAACGGTTATGACAAAATAGCACATATGAATCGACTTGATTCCATTGTGGAATTCTAAAAATATCTGAGGGTCACTGATGAGGCCTAATTGACCGAAACTAGCTAGTCTGGCCCAGAAAACATGAACACTCCATATTTCTAAGTTCTGTTGTGTATTCCTTGCTTCCAAATGATAATACTTTTTAGAACATATTTAATTAGCGCAAATGAACGAGAAAACATTTGCCCTTAATATATACTGGAACCAAAAACTTCATACTACAATATTTATATTCCAGTTTCCCTTACGCCGTTTATCATTTTTAAAGATATTTTTTGTTTCCATTACTTTTCTTATGTCATTTTCTTCCCCTTTGTACTTTCGGGGAGAAGGGCATGATGGCATATCTCTCTCTCTCTCTCTCTCTCTCTCTCTCTCTCTCTCTCTCTCTCTCTCTCTCTCTCTCTCTCTCTCTCTCTCTCTCTCTCTCTCTCTCTAAGTCATTATGCAGAACGATGACTATTTACTGAAAACTACGTCCATTAGATACCGTTATATAGGTTGACCGGCTTTCCCCTCGCTTCAAAGGATGTGACTTTATTGGTTAGCTACAAAACTGTAACGGCTTAGGTACGTTTTTATCAAAGGTCGTGCCCAAGAACCAAGATTATTTTTCCGTTTTATTTTCTTATTCTTCTTTTTTTACACACAGCTATGTCTTATGTAGCCTGTGGCAAGAAATAAATATATTTGATTTAAAATATGTAGGTGTTGTTTAACTTTTTTATTATTATTATAATTATTATTAATCGATTTTAAATAGCCAACCAACTTATATGCCCCTTTAAGTAGTAGATGGGCTGGATGATGCCACGTAAAGCTGACGAGTACTGATAAACCGCTTAAAGGATCTAAGCATGCACATGCGTATAAACCCTAATGGTCTCATTGGGCGACAGGGCTTGAGAAGTAATTTCATGTCAATGCCGGTTAAATGAAACACAAATGTGATAGCAACGTCTCCAAATTACCTATACAGTGTTGAATGGGATGTTTAACCGGAAATCCAACAAGTTCTGCGGCTACCATCATACCATCCTTATCTGAATGCCAATGGGAAAGTATTGGGAAATTTGAAATATTATATTGGCCGAGGAAATTTACAGTTAAGCTTGACAGATATCAAGGATCTGAAAAAAAATCACCGAAATGTGAATATTTTGTTGTTGAGTTCCCCGTCAATACTATATAGGTAGGTCATTATGGAGACGTGGCTTTCAGTTTTTTGAAACCTTTGCTCGACAGTGAGATGATATGACTTCTCGAGCCCTCTCGCCCTCTTGAAACCAAAAGGTTTTTAAGCATGGACGGTCCGACTCGAACCTCTTTTCCTGTACTGTCAGATTTATGCACAGAATTGCACACCAGTGGGTCGGGCCTAAGATTTTATGATGGTTCCAGCGTGAAAAGAAACCTTGGTGTTTTATTTATTTTTTTTTTTTTTGTGTTGGTTGGCGTTTGATCTGACGCTCCATCTTTGGTCGGGCCCCTGACAGTCTAACAGTTGGCTTTCTTTTGCTCCAACATTTCAGTTGTTTCATGCTGTTGAGTCCTCAACCTTGTTTCATCTCTGTAGCTGTTAGATTTGCATGTTCTCGGAGATGTTACAATGATGAGAAAGCCTTCATGCGGACTGAACAAAGGTATTGTCTAAAGCGCGGCAAAAGTAAGGGCGAGGATTGTGGCCAAGTTAAATCATTTTAAGCCCCCCCCCCCCAGTGGAATTCTTTCCACTGATCCTTCCAAGGCGGTTCTTCCGTGGCAGTGTGTTTATGTTATTTTTTATACTATTTGCATTGTGTCTTTTTATTTTGCATGGCCATAAGGCCATTTTGTAGGAATGTAACTGTCCTTTTGGCCTTCCTGTGTTGACGTTTCCATTATGGTCAGGTCGCTTCGTGTTTATGATTTTTGCCCTTTGGTGTTTTTGGTTGGAGTATTAAGTTAATGTTATCGATCGATTCCTGATCATTGCTTTACATCTACTTTTTAGGTCCTCTAAGCGGTTTACCAGTACTCGTGTGAGGTCGCATTCAGCTCTGCGTGGAAGCATCATGCAGCCTTTTTCTTCAAGCCCCGATGGGCGGGTGTGGGGAAATGTAAAATCAAGGACTTACATACTGAAATAATAACAAAGAACAAAAAACATATACATTAATAAAAAAAACTATTTTGTAGAGCTGTAGCAAGACTAAAAATATTTGATAAAATTTACAGAAAAAAAAATAACCACACTTCCGCGCGAGAGTCGCGTCCAATCCCCGCCCTGACATCGATGCAGATACGGTTATCACGATAAATGTTGGGTACGCTAAACTTACATTCAAAATGTTGACTTCCATTAGTTTATTACGTAAGGTGTTTGCCTTTAAACAACACGTTTTGTCATAATTTTATTTTCTGTCTTTCATAATTCAAACAATGTGTCCTATTGCTGCGCATGAGAATGAGTTTCAGCATTTACTTCACTACTTCACTAATAAGACTGACATCCCGTGTGACGTAATGCTCAGTAAACACTTTGTACCATGCAACTGTCGGAATATAACTTGATAGTTACGTAAAAGAGTAAGGTTTGACAAGTTATATAGTATTCATTAGCATACGCATCATTGGTTGGCACGACAGATTGTACCGTTAGAATTATCGTTACCTTATGGCAACAGTGGACAAAAACATTCGCTGACGTCACTTTCAACTTATCCTCTGACAGCAGTAGTCGGAAGATAAGTTGACAGTAACGTTAAAGGGTAGGTTTGACAGGTTGTACCGTTTTTATTACTATAACCATGATTGGTGGGCAATACAGGTTATAACATTATAATTATCATTAACAAAGCGTCGTTACCTTTTGACAACAGTGGTCAGTGCTTCACAACAAAAACATTCGCTGGCGTCCCCTGTAACTTATCCTCCGACGACTGTATGCTAGTTCTTCATGTGTCTTTGTAAACGACCTGAGTGTAAATAAAGAGTGTGTCATGTTATATAATGTTATGCCACTCCTGGTTATTTGCAAGTTAGAGAGATCAGATCGGAACAGCTGAGAAAAGTTGGAGACGTCATTTTTCCACTGTATGCCTCTAGCATTGACTTCAGCAGAACTCTATTCTAAAACTCATTATTGCGTTAATTCCCGTGCCGTATGATATTAACACGCATGTTTTAATGCGAGCAAATCCATGTATTAACAATGCATTTCACGTGTTGTGAATGACCTGTGACTTATCTTTAAATTATGCACATACCGGGCTACGTAGCAACCTTTAGTCTTCATGTCACCATCCAAGCATTTGCGTCTCTATTTCTTAACCTAACCTCATATACTCCACAAGAGTTCGAGAAGGTGATAGTTCGGGTAAACTGTACGACATGAATAATTTCGCGGACCGTGTGTCATTAGCCGCCATTTTGTAATAGCTGAGTTGCTGTGAATGTGGTTGGTCCTGAGAATGGATATTTGTATATAGCGCATTGTGAGTGAAGTGGTGTGAAAATTCGTACGCCATTTAGTCGCAGTTTTTGCGTAAAATCGTTTAAATGTATACCTACGGCCTCGGCTTTCAACGCCTTCCTCGGGACCTAGCAAATGTTAATGCATAGAAAACCATGTTTGATCCCTATTTTCTAAATGAGCTCAATGATCCTAAAGGACCATAAAATATAATATGCCTCATGATGATGTACGGGGAGACATGTTACGGCCGACAAAAGTCTATGGAGCCTATTTGTTTCCACGGCAACAACAGTTCTGATCAAAACTGGCCCGAAACATAACAGACTGGTCATCTAGTTACTGAGATATTCAAGTTCAAAAGTGCGGACGACGAACGGACGCCGGATGCCAACATATACTATAAGCTCACCTTGTGAGCCTTTGACTCAGGTGAGCTAAAAAGGCCATTTTTACATCTGACCTGTAAGTATGAACCTGACTTCTGAGAAACCACTCTTAGAACTTCACACTACTCATTGTAATATAAAGGTTAAAATGTCTGCCAAGCGATTTTTGAATCCATCCGGGATTAAGAAAGTTATTGACCGTACACGATATTTTTTTTTACATTTGGTCTCTATATATGACCTTGACCCTTGAGATTCCGACCTGTGCATTGCACAAGGCACAACGGCGTATGATTGTTGATATTGATCGGACATGAAAAAAGACGTTTTTGTCTTTGACCTGTAAGTATGACCTTGACATTCTATGTACCGCCCTAGGCCGTACGCTTGACACATTTTAACATAAACGTTAACATTTCTGCAAGGTAATTTTAAATCCATGTCTGATTAAGAAAGTTATTGCCCAGACACGATAAAACACCATTTTTATGACTTTTGACCCTTAAGTATGACCTTGACCTTTGAGGTACCGACATGGGTCTTGCGAGCGACACATTGTCACATGATGGTAAACTTTTCTGCATTTCTGCCAAGTATTATTAAATCCATCCAGGAGTAAGAAAGCTATTGAAAAAAAAAATCTATTTTTGACCTTTGACCTCAAAGTATGACCACCTTGACCTTTAAGTAGCGAGGTGAGTCTTGCCAACAGCTCATTGCCTCACTCTAAGTTATATTTGAACAAAGTTAATTGAAATTCTATCAAAGAGTTCTGGAGGTACGGTGCGGACAAGAAAGTGTTTCGGACGGACAGACGGGCGAAGGCCATTTCTATAATCCGCGCTGGAATTAAAATTGTAAAGCGAGAATTTCTGTAAACTTCAGATGGTTTCAAAGTTACGAAGCGGACACAAACGCGTAGTGCACAGACATACGGGCCAACAGAACGGAGACAAAATTTTGTCTTCTGACCCCATCGCATTTTTGCATCTTAAAATTTACTCTTTTCGACGTTAAAATTTGAAATTCATCTGTTTAGGCGTACTCTCTCAATAATTGTCCCTTCCCAACTTCCTCGGGGTCCTGGGAAGGGATCAATAAGTCAATTAAATTAAGTTTCAAAGCCACGTTTAAAGATTTGAAACCAAGCTTTGCAGTTGTCATTATAAATAAAAAAGCATTTTGAACGTGATCTTAACAGCAAACCCTGGACCATCCCCCAGGAGTCAGACTGGGTTGGGGGTGGGTCAAATTCAAGTTTTTCGGAACATAGTCATGTGGCATGTTTAAGCAAAAGTGATGATTGGTAGAACATAAAATCATGACGTCACAACAGTATTTTGGGTAAGAAAAAAGGTTTATTTCAGCCCAAATCATTATCTTTTTGTTGGTTATTTTATATAGCTACATGGTACTGGCATTACCATATGAGAGAATTCTGTTTATTACAAACAAAAAGCAGCAACATTGTTTCTTTCGTCTAGTGTGTCTTCACCAACCCCCGCATACTTCGGTCCATATTTTAGACAGTTTCACATCTTTTGTGCACATGGTTTTGCGATAATATGTCATTGCGATTCCAGAGCATTTGCTTGAGCCCCATTTTATGCCAATTACCACTGAACCCGAGGATGGTTCAAAGCTAGATGTTTTACTTACCGCGGATTTTCGATACTACAGTCATTTTGGTTGCCGACGTTAGTCATATTGGAATGACAGATTTTCTGTGCTGGTCCTATTACGTGATTGATTAGAATAGCACCACCGTAATTAAGGTGTACGTGACGTCATTAAACATTACACCATTGCCATTCCAATATGACTGACGTTGGCAACCGATATGACTGCAGTATATTAAAAGCAAAAATATGCAAAAAAAAAAAAAGAATCCTAAACCTACATGGTTGTTAGGATGGATAAAAAAAATCCGTCCCTCGGGATCATGTCAGGTATCACTCGGCAAGCTGGCAAGCTTCGTGACTCCGGATAATGACCTTCAGGACGGATCTTTCCATCCACCCCTCACACCCATGTAAGATTCTTATATTCTATTCCAGGGTAAAATCTCGGTTTACAAGAACTAGTAAAAGGGGATAAAAATGACTCTATCCGTGCCCTGTAAAGAGTTTCAGTATTTTTTAAATGAATAAGTCTTTCGTTGCTCGCAGAATGTGATCGATCAGACAATGCGGGTACGTAACTTTTGTAATAACAATCTTTTGATTGTACTGTAAGTGTTTTCGGATTGAAGGTGGTTTTGCTCAGTAACAGCTTACTGTTGACGTTAACAACAAGCGTATTTGAGTGAGTTTAGGTTTACGTCCCACCAACAGCTAAGGTCATACGGAGACGGGACCTCGGTTTGAAGACTCATTCGAAAGTCTGGAGAAGCCCGGGAACGGTCGCTCTGTACTTATCTATTGTTTATGGCCTACATATTTTATACTGGTTATTCTGGTGACGACCCGCCGCTGATTCGGGAAATAAATGGGCTATATATCTCACAAAGAGCTGAAACCGGCCGCATATGACTACTGGTTAATCACTTAGAAAGTCATAGTCTACACAGGCGAAGTGGTGCGAGTCCGATCGTCCCTTCATATACATGCGAACCATATTTTTCCTTGTGCGGTAGGTTTGAGTAAACGCTAAATGTCGGATAAAAAGTCTCGCAAAATTGGATACATTTCCAAAATGACCTTAAAAGTGCTGACGGGGACGTTAAACCTCAAGTCAAACAAAGATTTGTATGTCACATGCATTTTTATGGATCATAGCGACTCTTTATTGTGCATCTGTTGTTTGAAATTGTATCCATGTCATTAACACATATTACAACCCAATACCTTTTTGTTTTAGGAATGGCTAAGCAAATATTGTACATGGCGCTTTTTTGTTTCAACTATAAAGGGGCAACAATGCATTGTGACTCTTTGCTTTTTCTTGAAAAATGACGCTAAGAATAGGTAAAACGTTCAGATTTCGGTTTTCCTTCCTGTTTTGTGTATGTGGTTCTTATTCTTTCCCTAATAATACACGTTGTTTTATTATTGATTCCTATTCTTCCCACTTTTTTATTGTTCTTTTGTCCATCCAAGTTCATGTTTGTCTTGTTGGTGAATCTGATAATTTCTCCATTATGTTTGTTATTCATTTTTGGTTACGTTTGGGTATTCTGAGTCACCACCTATTTGGGAAAGAGCTGCTGACTCGGTTTGGCGGTTGTCCGTTTCATTTATTGTTGTCACTCTATGTTTCGACTTCTTTCCCTAGTGATGTTGTGGGGAAGATTTGGGATTTGATTGTATCAGTTCCTGATCATTACTATTTTTAATTTCCCCCATCATTGTTTATTGAACCATTTGTTCCGTGTTTCAAGGTAATGAGCCAAGCACAAATATATGGTCAGGGAGGGTGGATAAAAACGGTTTCTGAGATATACAGCCTTTTTATGAAAAGGAGGGTTGGGATATGACCCGGAACATGACCCATGTTGGTGCCAATGAATGCGTCTTATCATAAGGCACTTGATTATATAAGGTTTAAGGGTGGAGTTTTGAACAATTGTTCAGATATTTGGCATTTTGTGAAGTAGAGTGGTAGGGCTTAGCCCCAACACATCCCGTGATTCCCACAGGTTGGTATCACCGAATGTGTCTTATCATAAGAAACAGGAATATATATGGTTTAGGGGAGGGTGTCGGAATGATTTCGGGATCCGAATGGTTTCTGATGTATTTAGCCATTTTAGCTCACCTGTCACATAGTGACAAGGTGAGCTTTTGTGATCACTTTTTGTCCGTCGTCCGCCATTCGTGCTTCCGTTCGTCCGTCCGTGCGAGCGTAAACAATTTCTTCAAACGACATCTCATCCTAAACCACTGACCAAACTTGGCAGAAATCTTAGGGTGGTCCTCCCTCAAAGTTGTTCAAAGAATTCCATTCCATGCAGAACTCTGGTTGCAATAGCAACGAAAAGGAAAAAATAAGAGAAAACCTTTAAAAATCTTTTTCTCCTCTTAAACCACAAGGCCCAGATCTTTCATATTAGGTATCAAGCTTCATCTAGGGGACCTCTACCAAGATTGTTCAAACCAGGGCCCACTTATTTTACATACACTGTAGGCTTGTATAGGGAATGACTTAAAAATCTTCTTCTCTGAAACCACATAGCTCAGGTCTTTCATATTTGGTATGAAGCTTTATCTAGGGTACCTCTACCAAGATTGTTCAAATTATGGCTCTGGTGCCACAAATGGCCCCGCCCCGGGACCTACATGTTTTACATAGACTTGTATAGGGAAAACATTAAAACATCTTCTCTGAAACCAAAAGGCCCAGATCTTTTATATTTGGAATGCATATTCATCTAGGGGACCTCTACCACGATTGAACCAATTATGGCTCTCGGGGCAAAAATGGCCCCACCCGGGGCCCTCATAGTCTAACCGTTGGTTTTGTTTTTCTCCAGCATTTCGGTTGTTGTATCCTGTTGAGCCCCCAACCTTGTTTCATCTCTGTAGTTTTGTGATTTGTTTGTTCTCGGAGATGTTACACTGATGAGTTAGGAAGCCTTCATGCGGACTAAACAAAATTATTGTCTATACCGCGACAGAAGTAAGGGCGAAGATTATGGCCATGTAAAATCGATTTAAACCCCGCAGTGGAATTCTTTCCACTGACCATGACAGCACACATACTATAGCATATTTTCTATTTTCGGAGGTTATTAACAGTTACGACGCTAAGTCTGATACAATGGACTACAATATATTCTTGAAAAATTGAGTCGCGGTGCTCCCAGACAATCTAGGTAGCTGTAACATAATCGGTGCAGCTCCCACGAGCCCCATTTTTGGTGTTAGTTTTACAGCCTTTTTAAGATTATTTGACTTATTTTGAGCCGATCGTTCATCAGAGTTGGGCAAAATCCCGGAGTACCCGGAGTACCCGGACAAACAATCAAACGACCTTCCGTTGCAGAACTTACTGTGATACGTGACCCAAGCGAGACTCAAACCTCAGCTGTGAAGATGAGTATGCTTTCAGAAATGGCAAAAATAATGTATAACGTTTTATATGTCACAATGCACGATATAATATAACAGATTGATATATCAGATAGTGTTCGTTTTTTTTAATAGTCCATGCTTTATAACATTAGTTATGAAACAATATAATCACCAATTTAAATGGTTTGGCTTATTGTTTCAATTTCAATTTTTATAAACATGTTTCTTTATTATTTTTCATTAGCAGCATGCTTTAAGCATGGGATATAGAAATATTAACAGTGCAAAATGTTTACAATTGGGTTTATAATTCTTAAGTGCAAATAAGAATGATAATGATAATAATATCAATTATAATTATGATTAGCATTACAATAAAATTATTATCATTATAATTGTTATCATATGTGTTAGTATTGACTAACTAATGCGTTTATAATATTCTTGTAGAGTCTTAGTGCAAATATTAATAATAGTGATAATAATAATAATAATAATGATAACAATAAAAGTGTTAATGTTATAATTATTATCATTAATGTCATTATCAGTATTGACCGGCAACGCATTTTTTCTTCTGCCTTTCCTTCTTCGTTTTAATGACAATTCTGATAATATTCCCAATACATTTCTCAAAACAGTTATATTTCTTATCAGCAAGAAAATATGCCTACATAATTGCGAAGCCATCAAACCCCATTTTAATGCAGTGTAACAGGGTTTTTCAAGGGAAAATTTTTTCTTATTTCTATTAAACCTCGGCGAGTCGGTTCTAGCTAATGCCCACAATCCATGTTTCAAACAGAAATATTATAATGCCCAGGGGGTCAGATTTTTGCTCCGATTCCGCTAAGTCTCAACAGTGGAGCTAATAAATTTTCTATCTGCAGACTCCTTGACATCTGGTTTCTCACATAATAAGAAGCAATATGTGGAAGATATTCAAATGATATGTGCAGTAGAAAAGAGGTACATTAGTCATATTGCCCTTTTTCAGTTGTAATTGCACAATCATAATTTATTTGTATTGTTTTAATAAATCTTTCTATATTGTGTAATGGTATCACAGTAATAATTATCATCAAGTAAGCAGATGACAAAAGGTGATTTTAATTGCTAATACTTTTGATTTTGGTTGGCCATCATAATTTCCTCATCCAGTTTATGTCTTGTGAAAACTGTTTAACTCTTATCCTGTTGCATGTATGTGTCACCATCGTCCAATCAAATTACTTGATATGTATTCAGTCACATTTGCAAACTTAATGACAGTGTAGATCTTGGTCAGATAGAGGCCATCTGATCTGGAATTATAATATTTGCATACCGGTAGGTAGCTGTTTTCGTGTTCAGTGCGATTGGTGAAATTACCCTTCAATTTTCATCAACTAACCATGTTATCCATGCTACTGAATCAACCCCAATCAAATGAATTGTCAGAAGACAACATAGCCTAAATTGGTTGAGGGAATGTTATCAAAAATGACTTTTTTCTTCTTTAAACTACAGAAATTAAAAGAGAAACACGCTAGTTCCCCTAAGCATTTTTGTTTTAAAAGTTTTTATTTTATTAAAAAAATGCAGGTTTTGCGAAAAAAATCTTATTTAAAGGAGCTAAATGAAGAGAACCAAAATGTACTCTAAGATCAAATGATTCAGATGTCCTGTTTTGTATGCACTAGAGTGATAACAATTTTCTTTAAATAGCCACAGTGACCATTACCTTATGCCCCAGACGTTGAAAGGCAAACTCACTCGATATATCATCATATACCAAGCATTGTTCTGAAGTATCTTAAAATCCATCAATAAATGATGTAGGCGCTATAGCAAAGACAAACTTTATCTAAAAATAGCCACAGTGACATTGACTTTGAGCCGAGGCCCCAAGGTTATAAAACATTTTTCCATGCTCAACTCATGTTGGCATGAAATTTATTCTGCTCATAAATTTTAACATGCCAACAAATGCTGGCTTTTTCAAAATTTATGAGCAGGATAAGTTATATATCTGCTGATCTAAGCAGGACATTTGAATGATCCGATTATATTCTAATAGTTATTAGCATTACAAATTTCTTGCTCAGCTAAGATGAGCATGAAAAAAAGTTTTATAACCCTTGGAACCTGGATCCTCAAAGTCGAACTCGGTTCCCAATATTTGGAATTAAATCAATCAAAATCCATCAATAAATTTAGCTTCTAGAGGAATAACAAAGTTTAAAAAATAGCCACACTGACCTTGAGCCCCAGACCCTGAAAGTCAAACTCAGTCAATACCATCATTAAAAAACATTTGTCTGAAGTTATCTTTAAATCCATCAATAAATGTAGGTGCTAGAGCAATGATATTCTATTCAGTGACTTTGATCTTGAGCACCAGACACTGAAAGTCAAACTCATTCGAATTATTATCATACCCAACATTTGTGTAAAGTTAAACTAAGTTCCAGCAATAAATGAAGAGGCCACGTAGATTACATTTTTTTCTTTTACAAAATAACCACAATGAACTTGATCGTGAGGACTGCACTATGAAAGTCGAACTCGAACAAAAGTGTGTACTTTATGTTCAGGACAAATCCTATACCCCGGATATATAGGGTTTGTCCTGTAGATTGATTTTGGGGTTTGACCCAACTGATTTTTAAGAAATACATGTAACTTATTGATAGACTAGAAATGTGTCACTACGACACAGATGCCCCCGCCCAGAAGTCCACCTAGAAAACAAAATGTTGATGTCATTGACCTTGATGTTTGGTCAGGTTTGGTGGTATGACTTAATGAATCTTTGGACCTATAGCAATCGGCATTCCAAATATGAAGTCAATCTATAGTACGGTTTGAAAAATGTGATCCCTAAAGCTCTAAAACCAGCATAAAGTTTAAAGTCTGTGACCTTGACCTTGAGTCCAGGTGTAGATGTACAGCAAAATAAAACTTTGGATCTTTAATTATCAGCATACCAAATATGAAGCAAATCCATGATAAAGTTTGAAAAGAATGGGCTCTGTAAAAACCTTAAATCAAATAATATATATATTTGTGAGCTTGACCTTTAGGTCAGAGAATGGGTGGGGTACTGCTGAATGTCACTAAGGACTGGTATCTATTATCATAAAAAAATAAAGACCCAATGCATCATATTTGGAAAATATCAACTTATTATATCTAACATCTAACTAAAAGTTCTGTGTCTGTGTCCTTGACCTTGAAGTTATAGGCATGGGTTGGGTTATAGCCAAATTTATTACATTTTAGGACCTGCATCAATCATGATGGTAAATTTAAACCAAATCCATTATACAGTTTAAAAACTTTGATGTCTTTAGAAGCATTAAAATTAATAATTAAGTCTCTGACCTTGACATTGAAGTCATGGCCATGGATGGGGCATATGTGAATCAAACTTTAGACCTATATCTGTGATGATACCAAATATGATCCAAAGTCATTATAAAAATACAGTTTTTACCTGTTACAAAAACATAAACATGAGTCTTTAACATCCAAACATTATAAGTATATGACCTTGACATGAGGTCATTGGCACGGGCAGGGGCATTAAGGAATCGAATTCGGATCAATATGTATTGTAATACCAAATATGAACCGAAGTCATCATAAAAGTTCTGTTTCTACCTGTTACAAATACCCTAATCTGTGTTTTAACACCAAAATTTCTAAGTCCAAAACCTTGACCTTGCGGTCATTGGCATGAGTGGGAGTATCGTCAAATAAAACTTATGACCTATAACTATCACCATACCAAATATGAACTGATTTCACCAAATGGTTTGGAGAACGTGACTTCTAGAAGTTCAGCCTCTACCTGTTACAAAAACCTTATCCTGAGGTTACAGGATCACGTACGTACGTACACATACACGTACAGACGGACGTACATACATACGTTCGCATGTACTGAAAACCTAAAATCTATATGCCCCTGGTATCGCTGATGCTGGGGCATAAAAATAGCAGTGTTAGTTTATCGCAGTAGAATAGAATCTGACTTTTGTTTGACGCCGTATGGTTTAAGTTCCCCGCCACACTGTATTGGTCATTTTGGGGACTTTGCTTTCAGTTTTTGGGAATTATACCCAACATTGAGATGAAATGACATGTCAAGCATTGTGCCAAAAGAAACCCATGGAGTTTATATGCATTAGATGATTCTCGCACAACTTTTTCAGGGTAGGATTAAAACTCTAACTGTGTGGTCAGTTTCTGCTCATCCTGGAAGCGTCATGCAGCCCAGTCTAATTCTTCAAGCCGGCTGGGAATAGAATCTGAACTAGAATAATAAGTTCTATATGACAAACAGTGCAGAACGTGGCGTCTGATCAGGGTCCACACTGCTTATAGTAGGGGAATTAAAGGATCAGATGCTGCATCGTCTGATCAGGATCTGCACTTAGCTCAAGTTAAAGGGTTGACTATTTAAGCAATAAATATAAAAGTTCTTTCCAGCTCTCAGAGATAGCTTACCCACCAGTGCTTTCAGTGCTTTGATTTATATTGTCTGTTCTACACTGTACACCAGGATATGTCTGTACAACTTGATATTAAAGCCAAACCTATTTATACTTTTTTCTAGTTTATTTATCTAGTTTATGTAATGAAAATTCATACCGCTAAAGTATAACAACTATAAAGTGATTCTCAACATGTAGTTTTATTATCCCATAAATTAGCTCCACGAGGGTCATGATGGGCTTTACTAGAAATCTGGTAAAACCTTCTAGACTACTGACCACTGTTTTGGCCTCAATATTTGACAAAAGGAATAGATGAGTATACTTTGTAATGACAGTTTCTAATGATTTTTCTATTAGCATTTACTTTTCCACAGAGTGTACAATGAAGATTAAGATCAGACTGCGCATATACACAGGCTAATCTCAGTCTTCACAGCATACAAATATATTGAAAGTTTGCCCAACAAAAAGGAATTTTGCAGTTAAAATTTCAGATAATTTGAAAGGCACCGTGATGAACACCCTCCTAAACCACACTTTAAATTGCAAAAATAACATCACTCATTCATATTTCTGTTCCGGGGTGTTATCGGGGCGGATCAAACAAGAACCCATAACCAATGTTCGGAGTATAAATATGACAAGTATAACAATTAACACATTGAGGAAAACGCCTGTTCAAATATATTAAAAATGAAAATTTTCAGATATAAGATTCTGATATGTTTCAGGAGTTAATCCGTACTCATGCAGCACAATCAACTTTCTTTAGGAATATAAAAATGATAGATTATCTGATACATGTGACACACACAAAAAAAAAATTTATCACTTTTGTTATGGGATTTTTGTATCCCGTTCGAACAACTTCAAGAAGATGCAATTAACACTTACATGTATTTTATTATCCTGATTTGCAAGAAAGTTTGTTCACTGTGAATTCAAAAATATTAATGACAGTGTATGGAAGCTGAATTTACAGGATGCTTCGAAAAGAACGCTACTAAATCAGAATGTCAAACTCTACTGAAAGCGTGACACCCCTACCATTAGGGGGTTTATTGTTTTATTTATTTTTGTTTTACAACATTTAACATTTTTGCAAGTTCGATTTGATGACTTAACCATACATGTGAATGTGATGGCGAAGCTGCCAAAAGTGCGCTGTTCTGCAGATGTTTTATTTTTGAAGGCCATTAACGATTATCGTTCACTCTATAATATATGTTTCTTTTTTGTTCGTTTATTCAAATAACGATACTAGATTTCATTATTAATGGATTTCCGACAAACAAAGAAAATACAATTTGCAAGCATAATCTAGTAATAAACCATGTCGACAATGCTGATTATGACAGCATATTAGACCATCATGGCCTTATGTCATGTAAAGAACAATCCGTTAACACCAAAATTATATGTAGGGAAAACGATTACTATTTTACAATATTTTGTAAGTCTTCCAGAGGGAAGAAAAATAGACACTAATAGACACTTTAATAAACGTAAGTAAGAGTGAATATCTTTCTTCCCTCTGGAGGACTTACAAAATATTGTAAAACATAAATAAGAGTGAAATTCATTAAAGTGTCTATTATTCTTCCCTCTGGAGGACTTACAAAATATTGTAAACCATTAAATAAGAGTGAAATTTATTAAAGTGATTACTATTTCGTTTCCTTTTTTGTCCAGGTTTTAGGTCGTGGGTACTCGTTAAAACCACTCTGACAAGCACCGGCAACTTATATATGGTGTTTGGAGTATACAGATATGTAAAATATCATAAATTTTACGCAGAAAAAATGTCAAAGAATGCACTTTGTATCGCAATGCGACGAAAGAAAAAGTCTTGTTTGGATTGTTAACAAGATTAAATTCTACGCTAAGACCATACTTCAGTCTGAAGTTTTAACCGGATTCTCCAAACTTATCTTATCATTAAAATAACAGTATCTTGTTGTGACGAGCAGATAATTATCTCCAGACTCTCAGTTGATGCAGTTTTTTTTTCTTTACAAGATCGTTTGGTTCTACGGCCCTTTCAAGATTATTTCACTCATTTCGAGCTGATTTTTAATCAAAGGGATACCCGAATGAGTGAGTTTTAGTTTTACGTCCCACCAACAACTTAGGTCATACGGAGACGGGACCTCGGTTTAAAAGAGTCATCCGAAAGCCTGGAGAAGCCCGGGATCGAAACAGGGGTACCCGAAAAAAAACATTGCATACTGTTGCAAAATGGCGTCTCTACCCACAATGGTGAGAGGCCTTGTTATTAATAGTCAGTACTTTGTCTGGTTGTTTGAGATAGGTGCATCAATGCAGTCAGGATTCCACAAAATGTTTGCAGGTGCTGTTTAGTAATCACCCTGTCTATCTGTCCGTCCATCTACATAGTTCTTTTGTTTTCTTAAACAACAATACAAACTTTTATAGCAAGTTACATGTATATTACTCCTTTGCAAAATTCAAATTTTCAGCATTTTTGATCTATAGGAATCAGGCCTTCGTCTGGCCGCCTTTATGTCCATCTGTCTGAATGCCTGGCCGAAAAACGCCCCCCCCCCCTAACCCTTGATCAATTTTCGTTAAACTTTGGTCAAAACGCATAAATAAACTATGTAGACTTCAGATCAAGATCACAGTTGGAGCGCTAGCTACGACAGTTAGGCCTCATCAGTGACCCTTGAATATTTTCGAAATTCTTCAATGAAATCAATGATCCTAAATGACAAGAAAACATTAAATACACTTTGATAAAGTTCAGGCATCAATTTAATTACCAAAAATACGCATAGCTTCCTATTTTTGGGTTATTGAAATGAGAGTGGACCCAGATCAGACACCACATAATGCAGCATATGATATGTATCTACAATGTTTGCTTTAAGTAACACACATTTGTTAAAGGCCATAAAATGCCCCCGCCTCATGAGACTGTGGGTAAAATTCTCTTTTTCTTCGGGATCATTGATGTCATGGAGGAATTTCAAATCATTACGAAAGCACGCCTATACATTGTCAAGTATTTTTTAAAAAAAAATATGGTAATTTGGAAATTTTAAGATGGAAAAATGTGATGTTTTTCTTATTTATACTCAAAACATGGATTGCGGGGACTCGATAGAACCGAACCTCGGGTCGGTTCTATCGAGTACTAACAATCTATGAACTTGAGCAGATATAATAAAATAATGTTAACCCATATAAACCCTTTTTACTATATAAGTTGGGGTTTACTTTAGGGAAAGGTCAAAATTACATAGTTGTTTTCGTGATGCAATAATGAGGGTCACTGATGAGGTCTAATTAGCCAAAACTAGTTTGTCTGACATGATTATCATTTCTAAAACATTGACCACAATTAAAATAAAAATGGCAACGTCCCCGCCAACACTGTAGGTCATTTTGAATATGTTACTTCCAATTTCATGGGACTGTTACCCGACATTTAGATACTATATTACATTCTAGTTTACATGTCTCGCACTGTTTTGTGCGCTGTGTAGAGTAGAAATAAAACAATGATGAGGAATCGGTACAATTAACTTACTCCTCCTACCAAAGACACCAAGCTGAAAGAAATGCAAACACGAAACGACCTGACAATAATGGAAACGCAAACAGAGGAAGGCCCAAAGGACAGCTTCTTCCCACAAAATGGCCATCCAAAACAAAACGACACAAGCAGCCAAAAGAATGTATTTCAGCAAGCTACTTATTTATTAAGACAGCCCCCGCAGCATTAATGAAAAGCAAACAATTCTGACACATGTTATATTAAGACGGCAACTAATAATCAAATGCGTCAGAGCTTGCAATTATCATAACTCCGCAATCGAAAGCATCCAATGCCTTAATGGCATTTTTACAAAATAAACACCAGCTGTGTGTAAGCTACTGCAGTAGAAATTCCATATCTTTCACGGCATTATGTAAATGTTTTCTTACTTTTTTTTTAAATAGCACTTGAAGAAAACATAAAATTGGACATTATAAACTGTTTTCTGCACCAAAAGAAAACAAAAATTGCAGAGTAAAAGAGTTGTACCCGGGAATTTGTTTTTATACGCCCGTACTGTAAAAACAGTCGGAGTTTGCGTCCGTCTGTAAAAAAATTTGTTTCTGGATAACCCCTACTACAGAAGCTGAAACTTGGCAGATAGTAAGACTATGAGGTGGTGTAGCGCATATTGTTTCGAGGTTACACTCCACCAAATACTTACAAAGTAATGCCTTTTTCAAAATTTATGTAACTTTTATGTTTCCGAATAACTCCTCTTATAGTTTTCATCAGATCAAGCTGAAACTTTGAGCAGTATATATTGTTTCGAGGTTTGTGGTGCAACGAGTATAACTTTTGTGCACAAATATAGCAAATAGTATGCTATGACATATATAGTGTTTTTAACTATCTTATATGCTTTTCAAAAAATATGGATACCTCTGCTGAAAAATAGATTAAACTATCAATACATGTATATGAAATTTACCACTATACGGTTCCTTGATGACTTGTGCTGTAATTCTCATAAAAAATAACAATTTTGTATCACAACCCAGCAAGATGTCTATAAAGTGAAGATGGAATGGCACATAGCTGAGACCCTGATCAGATTGCACCAGGGGTTTAGTCTGATCTTGGTACGCATTGCTTGCTTAGGTCTGCCTGTCCCAATATTTAGGATTATGAGGGTTGATATTTCCATCTTGGAGCTATAGATTTGGGCGCATAGTGCTTCAATGTTGAAACCGACAAAATAAACAAGCACCGCTTATATGGTCTAATATGTTTCCCTTGGAAGCAAGGGATACACCACAGAACAGGAAACTATGGAGTGTTCATGTTTTCTGGGATAGACTAGCTAGTTTCGGCCTATTAGGCCTCATCAGTGTCCCTCAAATATTTTCAAATTTCCACAATGGAATCAATTATCCCAAAGGACAAGAAAATATAATCTACACTATGATCTAATAAAAATCAAAAATGAGTTCCTTTAAGAGCAATGAAAAAATTCATAAGAAAGAAGATGGGTCATACTACGTAGTTTCGGCCAACAAAGCCCCATCAGCGACCCTGAAATGATCCGGCAAAGAAAGCCAGAGGAAACACACCGCAACTTTGCGAATGTCGAATAGGCAGTCGATTCAAAGACTGATATAAATCAAAATGGGGTCCAAATAATTAAAAAACTGTCTAGAATATGAGTCTAAACCAATGATTAATTTCTGATTTCTCAGAATATTCACGCTGATCTCAAAGGACCAAAAGTAAAACATAAACTGCACTATGCTAAGCCTGCATAGAAAAAGTACCATGAGTCGGACAGTATATGCATATAAACCTATATTGGTTTCACAGGGCTGCCAACTTCAGGTGCCATGTCAGTGATGGGTAAAAGTCCCACAAAAATTGGAAGCGACCTTCTTGTAAATAGTGTTAACGGGGATGTTTATCTTTAAATTAAACAAACTATTGTTTATCTGAAATAGAAACGACTGTTTTTAAATGAAAATATCTCACATTTTGTGTTTGATTAAAGGTTTAACGTTCCCTTCAACACTGTAAAAGGTCAAATTGGAGACGTTGCGTCCAATTTCGTGGGGCTTTTGCCAGACATTGAGAAGAAATGACTTCTCAAGCTTACCGCCCATTGAAACCAATAGGGTTTATGCACCACTTTGCCGCACTAAGTGGTTTACCGGTACTCGTGCGCTGTCGGCATTTAGAGAAAACTGTAAACATTGTTAAAGATATCTTCATGTCAGTAATTAGGCACGTTTATTTACTTAACAGAAATTTACCATTTTAAAGACATTTTGAGATATGCCTGTAACTAGATATTTGTATTTATAATTTGAATAAGATAACTACTTAGCAGTTATATGACGTAATTAAGTTGAGGTTTTATATCCCCGTCAACACTCCATAGTTCAATTTGGAGACGTTGCTTCAAGGCTTGTGGAACTCTTGTCCAACACTGAGATGTAATGACCTCATGTAGCTCTGTAGAGTTTATGGGGCTATAAGCTGGCTACAACGAAATTATCACTGATAAATTTCACACTTCTGGTTGAAGGAAGTTTGTAAGCTAATGTAGTTAGATGGATAGGAAAAAAACTATTATTGTATTATATTTTGATTGTATTGCAGTACATATTTCGTTTTGTTCTCTCTCTCTCTCTCTCTCTCTCTCTCTCTCTCTCTCTCTCTCTCTCTCTCAGCATGTAATTAGTATTAAACAATATATTAAGATTTATCAAACTTCAAAACACCCGACCCCGGATAATTTCTGATGCACAGTTAATTCGCTATATACTACCGTGATACATGATACTTTTATCATTATTATACTCTACCTTGTACACAACCCAATATATTCCTGCCGGGGTCGGCAACATTATATCGTTGGGATTGATCATGAAACATTTTCTACGGTCATCTTGTCCTTTCCGCTGATTCGAGAAGGGCAGCTGCCAGTTTCTGGCGAAAAATGTGCACTGTACTGGTTAACTGCTTACGAATAAGCAACCGGCTCAAAATGATCTAAACAGTGTTAACTGGGCCGTTAAATCGAAACAACAACAAAAAAAAACACATAAAGCTTCACCTCTTCACCTGCCTTTAATAGTTGATACTCACGGTGATGGGGTCTTGGTCACTTTGGACAAGGTGCCTGGAGCGGAAATGGAGTGGCTGTTATTCACACTAACAGTCGATCGAAATAACGGCGTAAAACATAAGTGTCACGCCCTTTGGCATTTTGATTTATTCGCGTTCTTCCTACACATTATAGTTATTACTTTGCAACTAATTATAAACATTTACATAATGCGATCACGTTTATCTAATAGATCCACCTTACATTTTCTCCAGATTCGTGGGGGGTCTTTAATCCGCATATAGTATTTATCCGTTACCTAACACCTTCAGTTATCGAGAACGAAAGGGTAATGTATATGTTGAATTAGGGTTTGATTTAACTGTTAAAATATGTTTTGATATGTTTGATTTGAAGGTAAACGTCCCGTCAACACTGAAGGTCATTTTGGAGAAATTACTTTCAATTTCATGGGACTGTTCTCCGACATTGAGATCAAATTATATTTCAATCCCAGCCGCCGAAACAAAACCAAAGATTTTGTCGGGACAGTCTGCCTCTATTACCGTTTTACCAGTACTTACCTGCGTTCGTAGACCTGCCAAGCAGCCCAATGTATTTACCCAAGCAACGACGGGCAGGGTCCCAAATTATTACGTCGAAGCTTATTTTTTTAAAGTAGAACTGCCCGCAGCTTATAAACATAGCTCATAAAATTTCCCCCCGACAAAATTGGTTTGGGGATAGAGTGATCAGCTGCCGTCCGTCCGTCTGTAGACGCGATCTTGTGATGGCGTTAACACCAAAACCTGTAAAACTTGGCACAATTGTAAACACGGTTCAGACGGGATGTCAAGCGCAAGAACCATAAATTTGTGTGTCATGTGTTTTTAATTATTTCTGCTTCGAATAAATATTGTGATCGCCATATTTTCAATACTCTTTGAGATATACTATGGGAAACAAGAAACGCAACAGTTTCATTTGAGAATTTTTTCGTATAGTGCTGACGTTTTGTAATTTTTGTATTTCGAGTGATGTACTGAATATTTCTGCCGTATGCTGATTACTGAAAACGTCATTTTGAAGAATGCGTTAAATGGCGTATATCAAAAACACTTTAAACCGATTAACGTGACGTTAAAGCCCCTATCTCACTTGGATGCGACTGTTTGCGACAACTTGCGACTTACATTCGCGAATGAATCTCGAAGCTGTCTTGAAACAGTCGCAGCTATTCGCAATTACCTCGCGTTGTAAACGGTTCGCGAAAATTTTGAACTTGTTCAAAAATTTTATGCGACAAAATTATTCGCGAAATAGTCGCAAAGTCATCGGGGGTGTCTCGAACGGGTCGCGAACTTGTCGCGGACATTTCGCAATTTAGTTTCCGACAATCTTAAACACAACAAATTTAAGACTAAATTGCAAACCAATAGCGACACAAATAAGACACTTCGTGACTAAATTGCGAGTAAATAAATCTGAGCGACGTTCGGGCGAACGTTGTGAGACTATCACACGAATGTCTCGCGATTATCTTGGAAATGTCTTAAATGACTCGCAGTTGTGTCGTAAATGACCCGTGTTGAATTGAGGTTTAACGTCCCCGTCAACACTGTTTGTCTGATTTGAGGTTTAACGTCCCCGTCAATAATATTTAGGTCATATTGGAGACGTTGTTTTGAAGGACATTTACCCGACATTGAGAATAATTGACTTCTCAATCCCTGCCGCCCAATAAAACCAATCGGGTTTATATACATGGACAGGCCAAATTACAGCAGTTTTCCTGGACAGGCTAAGGCCTTCTAAGCAGATTACGAGTACCCATGTGTGGTCGCTATCCGCTCTGCGTGGAAGCGTCGAGCAGCCCAATCTATTTCTCCAAGCCCCGATGGGCGGGGGCAACCTTCAACACTGTATATGTCATTTTGGAGACATTGCTCTCAATTTTGTGGGATTTTTACCCGGCATTGGCTTGAAATGACATCGCAAGCCCACACATGTCGCACAATCTAAGCATGGACGGACAGTCTCGCACCGCTTTGCCTGGGCAGACTCAGCACCTCCGAACGGTTTACCAGTACTCGTGTTCGGTCGATGTAATTTCTGCGTGGAAGCATCATGCAGCCAATCTGTTTCTTCAAGCACGGTTCGGTGGCGGGGGTTGGGCTGCGGATATAATTTTATGTCTTAAAACAGTTTGCCCACATGCCAGCAAAACATAAGAAAGTGAGGGATAGGGGTAGGGGGCCGCTACACCTGACCCCAAAGCAACATAATCCGTCCATGCCTCTGCTGATAGAGCTGATTAAAAAAAAGAAAGAAAGAAAAAGAAATCACAGTCGAGACAGATGAAAACATTCTGGCTTATCATATCTACCTGGTCCACGTCAAGGTTCATCAAGTTTAAAATATTGCTAGAATATTTTATTTTTTCTTGCTTAAGTAATCGCAGAACGATCGTGTGACTATTGCACGACCCTCACGACGTTCGCAAGAACTTCGAGAGACTGTCGCTGGTGACAAAATGTTCGCAATTGTATTGTGCGAACATCGCGCGAGTGTTGTGCGAATTTCGCGCGTCTGTCTCGTGAACGTCGTGCAACATGTGTGCGAACTCGTGGCGAACTCTAGCTTCGCCAATGATTCGTGCGATAATCTTACGACATTCGTGCGCCTGTCGTAAATATGTCTTAATCACCATTCAGTGTGACCGGAATCTAAAAATGGTCGAAATGTCGCGTTTCAGTCGCCAATATGTGTCTCAAAATAGTCGCCAATTGTCGCATGCCAGTGAGATACTGGCTTTACGTCAACATGTCGGATATGCATGCCATTCTTTGTGGCTTTAGAGTATTTCACGTCAACTCTTCAAAGTGTGAGTATAACGCAGTGTAAAATAATTCTTGAAATCTTGCTTCAAACTCTGTTACTGCAACACATTAGGCCCAGCAGCAAAGGTGACACGTTAAACTCCATCCGTGACCAACGTCTGTCATTCGAAGAGTTTGTCTGTCATAGACAACGATAATGTTTTTTTCTGAACTTTCCCATAACATGAACGCTTCCAATAGAGAGCCGCTAAACGCTTGCCTTGACGTCATGCAAAGGTAGCACATCGCGTTAAAGCTCGAAATGGTAACTCATTTGGATAGTGTGAACGTTAGATAATCTGACTAAATCAGAAAGGTTGTTATTTCTTGTGCACTGTGCTGAAAATATTACGACACTGTTCAAGGTTGTCTTTATGTGCATGTAACGTAATGTTGACTTTTACTGCGAACTTTAATAGATAAGAATTTCCAAAAGTTCTTTTGCAAATCTATCGCTTAATTTAAACTTTCCAGACTTTGATTTTATATTGAAATCCCGTCTTAAAGCGATTTTTCAAAGTGACGTTAATGACGTCAAACGCTAAAACAATTAGCAGATTGTTTGCTTTACTCATATCTATACTTGTTTATTGAGTCTCGAAGCGTTTTGAATGAAGCAAACATGATACCAATAATGTTTTGGGTTCGTGATGCATAGTTTGTCGTTGTTTTCCGTGGGGTAAGTTATTTATGCGAGCGTCATCAGCTTTACGTTTACGATTCCCCGGCTTTTCTTGCTATGGTTCAGTGACGGCTGGATGGTATAATTTAAAACTCTTACTCATCTAACAAAATGATACCCTTTTGTTTCCAAAAATTTAAATACGCGTGAATGTTTGCGTTTCTTGTTTCCCTTAGTATATATTGATTGTACTTGGTACAGTGAACATATGGTTAAATAAGTGTATCACATGCAAGGACCACACCTCTGGGTGGACAGATTTTTGTTATCTTGATTGGATGTATTGGGGTTTAATGGCCCAGTCAACACAATTTAGGTCATTTTGAGCCGGTCAGTTTACCTATGGGTAAGCTTATCCGAAAGCGGTTAACTAGTACAATGCACATTATTTCGCAAAAAACTGACAACTGCCTTAAAAGTTTCTTGAATCAGCGGAAAGGTGAGAAAGACCGTAGAAAAGCTTTCATGATTAATCTCCACGAAGGAATGTTGCCGACCCAGGCAGGAGCCGAACCCGTGCCATCCTGATCACCAGTCAGACGTGCATTCGACTGAACAACCGAGGCCGGCTCTTTTGTCTGTAACCTTGTGACGGCCATACCATAACTACAAAACCCTTTGAGATATATTAATGATAATTGGCATAGTTATTCAAAAGGCGGAGACGACATGTCACGGACAAGAATCTAAACTATGAAAGATAGGGCTGTTTAGTTATCTCCCCTTCCAATAAACTCGAATGACTATCATGAGAGCGTGAAACCTCAAATACTCTGTGAGATATATTGATGGTTCTTGGTAGAGTTGTACATGTCAGAGGTTAAGTAGGTTTGTCGTGCGAGATAAGCATGACACTGGTTGCACTGTTTTAGTTTACCCCCTTTATAAATTTACCTTGTGATGATTATAACTCTGATACCTTTTGAGATATATTGATGGAACTTGGCAGAGTGGTTGAGAAGGGTGCAAAACATAACTCTGGGCCCCATGGCATTTGAGTTATCCTCCTTCTAATATAATAGATTAACTACCTAGAGTCATTAGGTGAAGATCGTCTCAATAAAAATAACAGATAAAAATCTTGAAGATGCGTCGTCAGTGCGTGCGTGCGTGGGTGCGTAAACAATTTCTACAAACGACATCTCCTAAACCACTGAACAGATTCTGACCAAACTTGGCAGAAATGATCTTTGGGTAGTCCTCTCTCAAAGTTGTTCAAAGAATTCAATTCCATGCGGCACTCTGGTTGCCATGGCAACGAAAAGGGAAAATAAGAGAAAATCTTTAAATTCTTTTTATCTGAAACCACACGGCCAAGGTCTTTCATATTTAGTATGAATCTTCATCTAGGGGACCTCTACCAAGATTGTTCAAATTATAGCCCTGGGGCCAAAAATGGCCCCGCCCCGGGGCCCTCATGTTTTACATAGACTTATATAGGGAAAACATTTAAAAATCTTCTTCTCTGAAACCACAAGGTCCAGGTCTTTCATATTTGGTATGAAGCTTCATCTAGGGGACCTCTACCAAGATTGTTCAAATTATAGCCCTGGGGCCACAAATGGCCCCGCCCCGCGGCCCACATGTTTTACATAGACTAATGCTCCGTCTTTGGTCGGGCCCTTCGGAGTCTAACTGTTGGATTTCTTTTGCTCCAGCATTTCTGTTGGTGTATGCTGTCGAGTCCTCAACCTTGTTTCATCTCTGTGGTTGTTTTTATTTGGATGTTCTCGGAGATGTTACATTGATGAGTTAAGAAGCCTTCATGCGGACTAAACAAAATTAATGTATATACCGCTACAGAAGTAAGCGCGAGGATTGTGGCCACGTAAAATCGATTTAAGCCCCCCAGTGGAATTCTTTCCACTGACCGTTCCAAGGCGGTTCTTCTGTGGCGGTTTGTTTATGTTATTGTTCGTACTTATTGTATCACATGTGTCTTTTTATTTTGGATGGCCATTAGGCCATTTTGTGGGAAAGTAACTGTCCTTTTGGCCTTCCTCTGTTTGGGTTTCCATTATGGTCTGGTCGTTTCGTGTTTGTGTTTCTTTCCCTGTGGTGTCTTTGGTGGGGGGAGTGAGTTAATTGTATCGATCTTTGTTTTACTTCTACTTTACATAGGGAAAACCTTTAAAAAAATCTTCTTCTCTGAAACCACAAGGGCCAGTTCTTTCATATTTGGTATAAAGCTTCATCTAGGGCACCTCTACCGAGATTGTTCAAATTATGGCCCTGGGGCCAAAAATTGCCCCGCCTCGGGGCCCACATGTTTTACATAGGCTTATATGGGGAAAACCTTTAAAAATCTTCTTCTCTGAAACTAAAAGGCCCACGTCTTTAATATTTGGTATGAAGCTTCATCTAGAGGACTTCTACCAAGATTGTTCAAATAATAGCCCTGGGGCCAAAAAATGGCCCCGCCCCGGGGCCCACATGTTTCACATAGACTTAAGGAAAACCTTTCAAATTTCCCATTTCTGAAACCTAAAGGCTCAGGTCTATGATATTTGTTTTTAAGTTTTATCTTGTGGCCCTCTACCCCATGATTGTTCGGGTTTTAGCCCTGAGGCCGAAAATGGCCCCGCCCTGGGGCCCACATTTTTTTATATTCTTGGACGGACCGACTCGCAGCAGTTTTCCTGGACAAGCTTAAACCTTCTAAGCAGATTACCAGTAATCATGTGCCGTCGGTATCAGCTCTGCGTCGACGCATCGTGCAACCCAATCTATTTCCCCAAGCCCCGATGGACGAGGGCGAACATAAGTGTTAATTAATGGATACAGTTTACATGTAGCGGCGTTGAGAAATATATGGTGCTTCCAAGCATAACCAAAACTGGCCACACATGAGGACTAGTAGTAACACCATAAGAAGGATACGCAAAGTTATAGTAGTTTCTCTGGACTATAGGATCTCAATTTATGCGATAAAGAATCAGTGAAGCTGATCATAAACGGGCACAGCGCAAAGCCAGAGCTGTGGTATCACCAACAGAGCTGTCTTCCTCCAACCTCTGTTGCTCTATCTGCAACAGACAGTTCAGAGCTAGAATTGGTCTCATCAGCCACCTTAGAACACACAAACATTGACATTTCAAAAGTGTCATTGTCAGAAATGACAGACGAACTATATATACATCACACATTTGAAGACTTTTTCGTACAGTCTGTACATCCTTTACGCTGATTCAAGAAATGACAGTCGTAAGTTTCTGGCGAAAGAATTTTCACTATTCTGATTTATACTGGTTTATGGCTTACGTATTATAATTAGTTTGTCCAGGAAAAGAGTAGATAGATAAACTGACCGGCTCAACTGAATGGCCTAAAAGGCCGTTACACTCCTAACAAACAAGACTTTCCGCCCAACAGCGGTCCAAACACGTCATTTTTATCACTAACTCTCTAACTCACGCACTCACTCGCACTCTCACTCAGTCATTTACGCACATACTTACTCGCTCATTTTGCTCACTGATACAATATTTGCAGTCACATATTAGTTTGAATTTGACTAATATTAACAAATTAGTATACATCACACACATCCTTGAAATGACAGTCGTCAGTCTCTGGCGAAAGAATGTGCACTGTGCTGATTTATACAGGTTCATGGCTTACGTATTAGTTTTGGTAACAGGACACTTCGGCCCCCGAACCACCTCGGCCCCTAGACACTTCGGCCCCTAGACACCTCGGCCCTACTGCCACCTCGGCCCCACATAAAATAAACCCCTTGACGTGTCGGTCCCTAGACACCTCGGCCCATATAGCTAGACCTTTCCGGCCCACTGTGCTTCTCGCCGGACTTCTACTTCGAAAACACTATGAAAACTATGTTGTTGAAGAGAAATAACATCACGAAAACACACATATATATTTTTGACCCCTTCAAACCCCTCTTGTATATAGTAAAACTGTGTTTACAGGGGTAATCATTACTTTAATTATTTATGTTCAAACACATAGATTGGGTGAACCGATAGAAACGCCTCGTCGAGGCGGTTCTATCAATTCCCGCAATCTACACATTGAAACATGCGGAAATGATTTTGACCCCCCCTCAAACCCCACTTTTATATAGTAAAACTGGGGTCAACAAAGGGAAACATTATTTTTCTTATTTCTGCTCAAAGCCGTAGACTGTGGGTACTCGATAGAACCGCCTCGTCATGGTGGTTCTGTCGAGTCCCCGCAATCTATGTTTTAAACTATCACACTTTTTCATCTAGACAAAAAATTTCTTTTTGGTCGAAAAATTGACAATGTATTTTATAGGTATGTAAACGTATTGATGTTTCGAGCACGAGGCTGTTCTATCGAGTCCCCGCAATCTACATAATGAAAGCATGCGTATATGATTTTGACCCCCTCAAACCCAACTTTCAATTCGTAAAACTTGGGTTAACAAGGGTACACATTTTTTCTGCTCAAAACCAGACTGTGGATACTCCATAGAATCGCCTCGTATGGAGGTTCTGTCGAGTCCCAGCAATGTATGTGTTTATCAGAAATTAGAAATCTCTTCAATTTTCCATCTAGAAAAAAACGTTTTTTGGCAGAAATATTAACAATGTACTTTTATAGACATGTACTTGTATAGGCATGTTATCGTATTGATGTTTCGAGCACGAGGAGCTTCTATCGAGTTCCCGCAATCGGAAAAAATCTTATATTTTTCATAACACTCTGCATGAAAATAGATTGTGGGCACCCATTAGAACCACTTTAGCGAGGCGATTCTATCGAGTACCCACAGTCTATGGCTTTGAGCAGAATAAGAAAAATAATGTTCCCCTTTGTTGACCCCAGTTTTACTATATAAAAGTGGGGTTTGAGGGGGTCAAAATCATTTACGCATGTTACAATATGTAGATTGCGGGGAATTGATAGGAAATAATGTGTGGCCCTGTAAACCCAGTTTACCTTTGTAAAGGTGGGGTTTAAGGCGGTCAAATTTTTATTGATGTGGTTTCGTGATGGTGCGTAAGAAATCTCATATTTTCATATCTATGTTCCGTCAATCGGTGTGACGATGGGAGGGGGGGGGGGTAAAGTTTATTTATTTATTTGTAAGCGTAAGAACCCATAAACAAAATCCGCCTATATTATTTTGACTCCCTTGAACCCAATTATAGAGGTAAACCTTATTTTTCTTATTTGTGCTCTAAAGCATTGATTGTTGGTACTCGTTAGAACCGCCTCGATAGGACAGTTTCTAACGTGTACCTAAAATCAGCATCGGATTTGTAATCGAGAGGTTCCGGGTTCGATCCTCACGCTGGCCAAAGTGGTGTGTCCTTGAGCAAGACATTTCATCCACATTGCTTGAAACAAAAAAAAAAGTACTGGTTATCACCCAGAAAGTCCTGCTCGTAATGCTCAGAAGTGAGCGTGTAGCAGTAATAGGAGAAAAAAGAAAAATCAATATTTTGAGCCAATTTCATGTTGTCGGCAAAAAAAAAAAAAAAACACAACATACAACGCATTTGAAAAGGCGTGTTTTCGTAATGCATCTTGGCGAGGCGGTTCTACGGAGTACCCACATTCTATGTTTTTGAGGAGAATTAAGAAAACTAATTTATACTCTGTAAACCCCAGTTTTACTATAAAAGTGAATATTTAGGGGGTCAAAATAATATAGGCGTGTTTTCGAAATGTTCCGCATTTGGGTTAAAGGTAATTTATTTGGAAAAAAAATGCAGCACACTTAAGGAGGGTCGATACTAATTCATTTTAATTTAACTTTTTTTCATTTGGTTATATTTTGTAGATCTATGTAACAACATTTATTTGCCATTTTTAAAAAATAGGGGTACGGGGCTAGTTTTCAAGATTTTTAGCCTTAAAGAGGGGTACTGTTAAAGAAATTATCCAACGTTTTAGGAACTATCCCATTCGGTGACAAAGTATTGATAACGGGTGCGCAAAGCAATATTCCCCAGTCAGCTGAACAAAACACAAAACGTAATAGTATCGTGTTTGCAAAAATAGTTATGAAAGGCAAGCCGTTTCACTAATTTTTGTCCAATTCCTGATTTAAATAGTGTCTTTCCCGCCTTTTTATTGCTTTTTCGATATGCAATTTTCGCTATATTCAATAAAAGAAGGTATTTGTTTAATTTAACTTTTTCTTATTTTCACATATATTATGCAATAATGATAGATAAACAAAATAGGCATGAAATTTACCCATGTCACGGGGCATCTGGATGAGGTAGTGCAGGGTAAATTACCCCACCCCCCAATAAAAATACTGAAAACCAACGTTTAAAAGTTGTTTAAATGACAATACCAAGTATCATGTCTTCATTATTACACATACTTTTACTTACTAAATGTGATATAAATAAGAAAAAATAATTTGAAATGAAATACACTTTCATTTGTAAGATTTATTGTGTAAATAATGTAAATTTTCTTGCAATAAATGTATTTGCTATCATTGCTATATTTGCTATCTGTTCGTGTTTATAATATATAAAGCAATTACACTTTGTAGCATATTTTAAAACAATGTCAGATGTATTTTATTAATTGATCTAGGGAAGCTTATTGTACATTTTGATCTTATTTTATTGCCAATGGATTACCCAACCCCCCTAATGAAATGACTTGAAATTGATAAAAAAAATGCAATATGCGGACGCAAAAAATAGTTAAATTTATATTTCTTTTTCCCAGTTTTTATAACGTGCAAAATTTATGAGAAAAGTTGAAAGACTAATGGTAAAAGTCTTTTTTCCAAGATACACTGTCATATACTTCGTGTCAGAATAAGGACCTGGGTCTGAACTGTTTGGTTAGGATTGTCTGTCCCAATATTTAGGATCATTAGGGTATCACCCAGATATCATATTTACTGGGGTTTCCAGGTTTTTTTTTTTTATGTTTTTGCCTCTGCCATTTGGAATTCTTTCCTTGATTGTCTACTTGGTTTATCAATTATATTATGCCTCTTTATGTGCTCCTATGTGGGCCGAAAAAAAAATAACTTCTTGTATCTTGTATATGACGTCACGCAAACGAAAATATACGTCATTACTGATTCATTGTTTTGGTTGTCTATCGGCCATGTGACAGACTATTCGATGCTGTATTTTTCACACCACTGGCAAATCAAAGTTAACATTTTGCGTGCAAGAGATGGAAATTTGATGAACTGCAATCGGAGGAAACATATTAGTAGCTGTAGAAATACAGGCCTAGGTTAGTCAGTATGTTTCTCTATCTATTTTCCTGTGATTAGGCCTACGGCCATGCCAACAAGACCGGAAAGTAGTCTATGGAGTCGCAAAATAAAGTTTACAAAAATAAACATTTAAATGGTTATCAGATGTTACAAAAACATCAGAAAACACTTCAGAAACAAAATACAAAATAAAATAAATTTGCGGTAAAATTATCGAACTTGTTTACGGCAGGGTGAATTAGTATCGACCCTCCTTAAGAGCTGAAAGAAACATACTATAGGAAAGAATTTGCATCTCGGGAGCAAATTCTTTCTAGAATAATTTGATGAATATGCCATCTACCTGGGTCCAGTTTGCGACGTATTTTCGTCGCGAAAAAGATCGTACGAAGTTCTTGCGACAAAAATCCTGTTTCATCAAAACCAAGAGATCTGCGATATTCGCAGACCTTGTCGCATCTCAGCGATGAATATTTAGTCGTCGCACATTTAAATGTTCGTCGCACATTCAAATTTTCGACTTTAAATGCTGCAATCTATCTTGAGTGGACAGTTATCTTTGACAGAAAATTCTGAAAAAAAAAAAATAAATAAAATAAATAACGTACCTCGTCTATAAGAGTTTTTTTTCTTACGTTTCTGACAAAATGTTATTGTTCCTTCAGAACATGTACTCCCTTGTTTTAATGATGTGGAGATTTTTTGTGCCTTTCAATCTATTATGAGTTAATCTATCCACGCTTAACCATTACTAAGCGCACATACTTGTACTGACAACTGTCCTTCTTTAATCAGCGGATGGTGGTAGAATTATGATCGCATCACGAAAACACGCCTTTATGATTTTGACCCCCTTAAACCCCACTTGTATAGGTTTAAGGGGACAAACCTTATTTTTCTTATTTCTGCTCAAAACATACGTTGTGGGTACTCAATAGAACCGCCTCGTCGAGGCAGTTCTATCGAGTTCCCAAAATCTATGTTTTGAGCAGAAGCTAGAAAAATATCAGAATTTGTCATCATAAAATTTCCATTTTTGGCCAACAAATTGACATTGTATTTGTATAGGCGTGCTTTCGTAATTGATTTCCACGAAAGTCGGGTCTCGAAACTGTGGTTTCTGAGTCAGCTCTGCATGGATGCACAATGCATTGTTTTTCCCCAAGCCCCGTTGCTAACTTAAAATGGTAACACCTGTTTACAAAACAAACGTAGAATCAGCGTATTCCGTGAAATGCAGTGTATCGTTGATTGTCCAGTTTATCAAGCACCTTTATAAGATCCTACAATGTTACTTTCCACTGTCGCTCAAAATGTTCTGTTAAGATAATGTTCTGAGGGAAATTTCATAAATTTTGCATTTCTTTCATTATGTAAGAAATCTTAACAATTAAAGGCAATTGTGTATTGTTATGA